>CP139505.1:1908635-2508635 GCA_021014915.2 Artemisia tridentata subsp. tridentata | reverse complement strand
ACACGATAGTAAAAGGTTCGGGTTAGGGATGCTAAAGCGAAACTATGATGAGGGAATTTTCGGAGTAAATTTCTAAAACGAGTCCATGCATCATATATGGGTTCATCTCGATATTGTTTGAAATTCGAGATGTCAATAGGGTAGAATGGCCTTTGTGGTTGGTGGTATGGTGGATTCGCGTACTCCATAATGGTGAACGGAAGAGTCAATGGAAATTTCTTTTACGAACAAAGACACAAAGAAAAAGATAGACTAAAGAAAATCCTAGAAAAAGAAAATAAAAATCTCACTAGAAAGGAATCTAGCGAGTAGACCTAATAAAATAAAAATTCAAACCTAAGCAATAACTACTCCCCGGCAGCGGCGCCAAAAACTTGATGCGTGGGTTTTGCAACCTTACAACAGGTTTTACCTCTCGAGGGATCTCAAGAGGCTTACAACCCCACCAGGCAGTGTACCTGACCGATGTAGTATAGTGTAGTGGTAAGTACGGGGGATTGATCGTTCTCCACAGGGAATAGTGTTCGTTAGGTGTGAAAGGCTACTCTAATTAGGTCTAAGGGTTGAGGAAGATTCTTTTTTGTATTTTTTTATATTTTTATGAAAGCAAGTAAAATCTCGGTTTTGAAGGAGTGGGCGGAATTAGTTGCTAGTCAACTAACCCAAATTACTACGAATGCAAATAAAATAAATAAATGAAAATAAAATGTGGTGAGAAACTTATGTGTAGAGAAATGTGTTTACTTAGATTTCCTTACTCCCTAACTATCTTTTACCGGTTAATTAGTGTGTATTAGTCGCGTGGATGACGGGTGTATTCCTTAATACCATTCGTGGGGTGGCGTACTTACTTCCCCAACTCTACAAGCTCCTACTTCACTCCTATGTCGAGCCGGCTAGGAAGCTCCTAACATGGGATCACTAGAATTCGCTTGTGCATTAAATACAACCATAAAAACCTTTAGTACGCATTTGGTTCATGTTTCTTAAGACGTTCAAGCAAGTTACCGAATAGGAAGTTAGCCAGTTTTCTTAAGCCTAACATAGATAAACAATCATCCAATACAACTAACAACACACTAATAACCAAAAATCAATAGCTAGGTTTCATTAGATCTAAGCAAACACAAGATAAATTTAGCCTAACATGTTAAACAAAAGACAAGAATAAGATAGAATCAAACAACACATAGACATATTGAATGATTAATTGATAACTTATCTTTCAATGAAACATGGAAGATCTCAAGGCAAAAAGCCCTGAAAAAGTAGCTAAAATCGTCTTAGGGTTTTATCCCAAAATTCCACACACTAAGCTCTCTTTAATGACAAAAAATTAGAAAACTATATATAGACTTTGACATCTGACGGCGTCACCTTATGGAGTGTGACGCCGTCACCTCGCCGCTTTTAGGGTTCCCGGATGACCATCTTGACGCCGTCCCTCTTTAGCTCTTCCAAAATCCATTCTGGCTTATCAAGGCTTGACGCCGTCGAACCTATAACGTGACGCCGTCCCCTTAAGATTTAAGCCGTGACGCCCTTGATCAAGTTAAAGCGTGACGCCGTCAGAATTCACATGCTATTTTCACTGGCCCGTCATGAGTAAATTTCACGTCCAACTTTTCTTGCCAAGGCATGACGCCGTCAAGAGTAAATTATGACGCCGTCAAAGGTAACTTTTAGCCGATTCTTGAGACTTTGCCGTTTTCTTCACTTTTATGCTCCAAAAACGTCCAAAATGCCTCCTTTTCCTGATTTCTCCTCAAAAGTACCTAAAATGACAAAAGGAACGATTTAGGGCAATATTTGATCAAATAAATACGATTTAAGGCTTAAATGACCCCTTAAAAGCGGTACACTTTTCGCTTCATCAATAAGCTTGTCCAGAACAAAACTAATCAAATACACCTAAATCCTATGGGATCAAATAGAGGATGTCTAAACTGATATCAAGCCATGAAGTCTTGTAGCTTACTTTTGCCTATACATGCTCGTTATTATGTCTTTAAGCATCCACATGCGTATATTCTTTTGTACATAATCTTTTTTTTTTGTTTTGTTTTTGTAACTATGCAGAAAGAACTCGAAGACGCCAGAAAGAGCACTCAAGAGAGCGGGGAGAATTTGCCTGAAATAGAACTATTGACAAACGTTTTAGGAAAACGGAGTGGGCACATCCGTGCAGTGGGGCGAAAACTTAAAGGGGTTTCAAGTTCCTCTTCGTCTAAATCTTCGTCTTCAAGCTACTACAGTGCTTCAAAGACGTATACACAAGAGGAAGTGAACAAGCTAATCGACGAGAACGGTAAAAGCATAAAAAAAAGTGTTAAAGAAAGTATTCGTAAAAAAGTTGCAGCCTCCGTTAACAAGAAACTTGAAAACATGTTGAGACAATTGGCCGAGAAAGGTATAAATTTGGATAAAGACTCTGTGGTTGGCGAAGAGGATGAAGAATACGAAGAAAGCGATGACGAAGGAATGGAGGATGTAGATGATGAGATGGAGAATGAAGATGATGAGATGGAGAATGAAGATGAAGGAATTGATGAAGACAATCAAGATCAGTAGGTGTTGTGTTTTCATAAACCAATTTAAGTTATAACTATCGTGTTTTGGTATTATAAGTTAATATGAATCATGTTGAAACGATTTAGGATCTGTGTTGACACTCTTTTTGTTAATATGAATTATGTTATTGATATTTGAGATTGTTTGTATGTTACGGATCTAGAAAAGCATCCGGGTAAATCTGGGAAAATTGCAGGTTTGCTGCTAAAACAGCAGCTGCGATGGAGAAATAGGCACAGCTTTTAGTAACGACAGGTCGTGGCTAAAGGTACGATGTTATTTTGTTTACAAATCTTTAGCCACGACACTGCGTGTCTAAATGTTTACAATTAAAATATCATTTTAATATTAGCCACGAGAAGGCCGTGGCAAAAACTTAAACATTAAAATATCAAAAATCATTTAGTCACGCCTGGTCGTGACAAAATAATCAATATTGAAATATCAATATACATTTAGTCACGATGGGTCGTGACAAAAAGTTTTAATAATATTTTAATTGCCTTTTTTTTATTTTATTTTTCTAAATTTTACAGTCGTGGCTAAAAGTTGTTGACTTTTCGTGGCTAAAAGGGATCGTGACTAAAAGTGTTAACTATTCGTGGCAATATGTTTTTAGGTACGAGGCTATTGTCACGACCTTTTAGTCACGAAATTTCGTGTCAATAACTATATAGCCACGAAATATGTAGTTATAGCCACGAATTTGGAGCGTGACTACAAGCATCGATTCTTGTAGTGTGTATTAAATGGACCGCCTGCATAAAGAGTAGGACATTTACAAACAACAACAACCGCATATAAATATAGATTATATAAAATGTATATACTATAAAGTACCTTCAACACAGCGAGACGGCGTCTGTGACTGGAAGTCCAGTGTTACCGGACCTGCAAGTGGTAAAATCAAAATTATTTTTTCGTTTGAAAAGCAACTGTAATACTAAATCTGCTCTTCCAATATTAATCAAGCATCGTATGTAAAGAATAACATCTCCACTAACAGCAGCAAAGAATAACCATTGTACGTAAAGAATAACATATCTACTAACGGTATCAAATGCAACGAATAGGAAGCACCTTCAAAAATAGGAGACACTTCCTGTGATTGAAAATTCAGCATTACCGGACCAGTATCTGCTCCCGCAACATTCTCTAAAAGGTTTATTAGACGTATAAGAATCTAACAATCTGCCATTTTTTCACAACTAAAAACAATAGGAACAACAATAACCTCGGAAAGCAATCGAAGAAGCAACACTTTGACGCGAAGTTTGTGAAGAGGAGTTATCGCGTGAATGAGAGTTAAGACCAACAGCCGCTTCAAAATCAAGCAACACCGACTGAGGAAACGTCACTGAAAAAAAATTCAAATATTAAGCAAATAGAACCAAAGGTTTCTTAGTAACTCACTTAGAGACACAAAACAACAGCCAACATTCACCTTCATGATAACCTGCAGTCTGATGAACAGTATAAAAGTCTGGCGGCCTAACCCCACCAGATATACCGCTTTCATGAGACTCAGTCATAAAACGAAGTACTACCCAAACTACAACTCTCATAAACTTCGTGACAGACAGCGACACCTAAATTTTCAGCAGACGTATCGAGGTTCGCAGGATCGCGTGAACCCAACGGCGTATCAACAACACCACTTATACCATGACATAAACCACCAGTCGGCCAAATCTGGCCCTCTTCTACTAAAAGAATGGCCTGCATAAAGAATAGAACATTCAGTAATAACAACACGTTGGGTATCTGCACGCAATGTGAAAATTACATTTACTACAAAGTACCTAGAAAAGATTGAGTAACGGTACCTGATTGAAAGTCCAGCACTAATGGACCACGGAGTGTTCCCTCAACATTTTCTGTAACGTTTATCAGATGTGTCACAATGGCCGTGTTAGAAGCATCTAAAAGAATTGAACAACGCACACAACAGTTACCTTGAGAAGAGTTTGTGCCAACAACAGCATCTTCAAGAACTTGTGGGCCACACGCTTCCAACAAATAAGAGTCGAACAGCAACTGCAGGTGGTTCACCTGTACTGTAGACAGTTGGAACTGGACGAACCGTCCCCGATAGAAAGTCAAGGACTACCGTGTGCATCAACGTATCTGTCAGAAATCAACAAAAATGAAACGTTTGTAGCAAATAAACTATCATATAACTAAACAGAAGTATAAAATTGTTGTAAAGAACAAAGTGTCTTTACTTTGATATTAAATTAGCCTTTAAGATAAAGACACCATTCACCGCCTCTCTCATTCTTATCACATCGAATCTCTGCCTCATAGTTTATCTATACTACATATAAAGGGTGTATGGTCAAAGTGGAATGTGAAAAGTTGAAAATGGTCATAGTTGAGAGAAATGCATTATGTAATTAATACTCTTATTAAAATACCCCATTACTTAAAAGTACAATGATTTATTCACATTGTACAATCAATTAAAAACATATCTACCAAATTAAATACAACCAATTAAAACACTACTTACTAAAAAGTACAATAAAATTTCATAATGTACAATTTAAACAAGCTACAACATAATCCAAAATATAAAATAATTAAACACACTAATTAAGGTTATTTTTAACACACCCTAAAATGAAAAGTACATGTCATTATAC
Organism: Artemisia tridentata subsp. tridentata; assembly: GCA_021014915.2. Lineage (NCBI taxonomy): Eukaryota > Viridiplantae > Streptophyta > Magnoliopsida > Asterales > Asteraceae > Artemisia > Artemisia tridentata. The sequence continues at coordinate 2,503,419 of CP139505.1, read as the reverse complement.
ACATTATACAAATTAATAAAACACACAAAGCTTTATACAACCTAACAAGTTGATGGTACATATAGTTTTGAAAACCGGACGGGACCAACGGGTTCAACCAGAAACCGGTGTCGCCACCGGTTCGGCTAACCAATAAAAGCCATCCGAAAACGAACCAGAGAGGACCCGTTGAAACCGATACAAACTGGTGAATCAGGCCTCATCGAGATCTATTTCTCCAGTTAATCGTCACAGGGTACCCGAAGGAAAAACTGAAAAGTGAAAAGTTGAAACTAAAAAAGGAAATGTTGAAAACATATATTTCAAAAGGAAACTATTAATACAAATCAAAAACCGGGTTGACCCGGGACGCTTCAAACCCGGCGGGGACCAACGGGTTCAACCAGGAACCGGTGTTGCCACCGGTTCGGCTAACCAATAAAAGCCATCCGAAAACGAACCAGAGAGGACCCGTTGAAACCGATACAGACTGGTGAATCAGGCCTCATCGAGATCTATTTCTCCAGTTAATCGTCACAGGGTACTCGAAGGAAAAACTGAAAAGTGAAAAGTTGAAACTAAAAAAGGAAATGTTGAAAACATATATTTCAAAAGGAAACTATTAATACAAATCAAAAACCGAGTTGACCCGGGACGCTTCAAACCCGGCGGGTTGACCCGGTTTAATTTGACCCGTTTTCGACCCAACCCGGCAAGTTGACCCGGTTTAAGTCGACCCGTTTTTTCGACCGAAACGGTTCAACCGGTTGAACCACCCGGCTCGAACCGGGTTTCAAAACATTATGTTTAATCCCCAAATCTCCAAACTTTTATTTTTTTCGTTTATAACCTATAAACATTTTTTTATCAATAAACAATTTATCGCTATAAAATTCCGTTGCTATGCACGGGCACTCGTCTAGTAGATAGAATGTACTAACTAGTATTGGGGGACTGATTTTGTACTTCTTGCCAAAGATGCATTTATGTTAGGTAAGACATTTGCTTTTATATTTCAACGAGGTTGTCCAACCCGTGCGATGCACACGGGCTCGTTCTAATTGTTCATAGCGTATTGCTTATCCCTAATTTATGTCATTTTCATGTTCAATAGGTTCATCAGTTGTGATTTTGATATCACAAATACTCAAAATAAATTTATAAGTCGAAGAGGGAACATCATTACATTGATCATTTATTCAGTTATCTAATTGTTGATAACGTAATTTTTGTGACTAATTTGCGTCATGTTTGAAATTTTCGTTAGCTTTAATTGAGATTGAGTAAAAAACTCTAAATGATTTTCAGGTCTTATAGCCTTCTCATAACGTAATTTTCGGCTTTAATTTTTGTAATATTTAAAACTCCCGCTTTTTTTTTTGTCATGGATGGACTTATGTTGGTCAAAAAGTTTTGGTTTTAAATGCAGGTGAGGTTAATTTATGTTTTGATATATTTGTTTACATATTATTCTATTGTTTTATGTGATGGTACCACAATTTTTGTAAGCATATTAAAAGAGTATATATTACATTTAAAAGAGTCTCTTTGCATGTAATCTTTTAATATGAATAAGTTACATAAATTATTTTTGGCCTACTTATTTGGTATCTTTGTTATAGTGAGTTATAAACCATTTGTACTTCGGTATTTTTTTTCAATGGCATATTTTCAGTTGTTAGAGAACTTAATTAACGTTGTGGGTTCTTCTGAATTGCATGATTGTATGCGTTTGTGGTTTGTGCAACAGCCAGGTGAAGATGATGCTTTGTCCAAATTGCTTATCGCTTGTTGTGAGCATTTGAGGCGGGTAATGGCGAAAAACCAAAGCATGATAGCGAACATGGAAGCATTAGGTCCTCATGGTGTTTCTCTTGACTCGCTATTAGCTTCGAAGAAGACTCAAGAGAGGCATTGACTATTGCTTAAAAAGTTAGGAGGGTTGTTTTTTGGGCAAATGCTAAAAAAATACATCAAATTTGACATTTTTTGCCATTGTATGGTCCCACATTTTTTTTTCGTAAATGTATGACTTAATTATTGAATTGGCTCATTGTATACATTGAACTTGACACTTTTTTGTTATTGTATGACTAACGTCAGATAAACGTCACATCGTTAGTCCTTTATACTAACGGCCGTTAGTAAATAACTTACAATTCCGTTTTCTTACGTTTTCGTCCGTTTTTTTATGTTTTCGTCTGTTTTGACACGTTTTCGTCCGTTTTTTTATGTTTTCGTCTGTTTTGACACGTTTTCGTCTGTTTTGACACGTTTTCGTCCGTTTTCATCAATTTTTTTTCTTTTTCGTCCGTTTCTTTTACGTTTTCATCTGTTTTGACACGTTCTCATCGTTTTTTTTACGTTTTCGTCTGTTCTGACACCATTTTTTACGATTTCGTTTGTTTTGACACGTTTTCGTCGTTTTTTACGTTTTCGTCTGTTTTGACACGTTTTTTTTACGTTTTCGTCTGTTTTGACACGTTTTCGTCCGTTTTTTTACATCTTCGTCTTTTTTTACGTTTTCGTCTGTTTTGACACGTTTTTGTCGCTTTTTTACGTTTTCGTATGTTTTGACACGTTTTCCTCTGTTTTCGTTCGTTTTCTTACATTATCATCTGTTTTGACATGTTTTCGTCGTTTTTTTACGTTTTCGTTTGTTTTACACGTTTTCGTCCGTTTTCTTACGTTTTCTTCTGTTTTGACACGTTTTACTCTGTTTTTTACGTTTTCGTCTGTTTTGACACGTTTTCGTCGTTCTTTTACGTTTTCGTCTGTTTTGACACGTTTTACTTCGTTATTTTACGTTTTCGTCCGTATTCTTACGTTTTCATCTGTTTTCATCTGTTTTGACACGTTTTCGTCCCCCGTTTTTACGTTTTCGTCTGTTTTTACACGTTTTTATCCGTTTTCTTACGTTTTCGTCTGTTTTGACAGACGAAACAGACGAAAACGTAAAAAAATGACAAAAACGTGTCAAAACAAACGAAAACATAAAAATACAGACGAAAACGTAAGAAAACAGACGAAAACGTGTAAAAACAGACGAAAACGTAAAAAACGGGACGAAAACGTGTCAAAACAGATGAAAACGTAAGAAAACGGACAAAAACGTAAAAAAAGGAGGAAAACGTGTCAAAACAGACGAAAACGTAAAAAAACGACGAAAACGTGTCAAAACAGATGAAAACGTAAGAAAACGGACGAAGATGTAAAAAAACGGAGGAAAACGTGTCAAAACTGACGAAAACGTAAAAAAAGGACGAAAACGTGTCAAAACATACGAAAACGTAAAAAAACGGACGAAAACGTGTCAAAACAGACGAAAACATAAAAAACGGGACGAAAACATGTCAAAACAGATGAAAACGTAAAAAAAGGACGAAAACGTAAAAAAAACAGAGGAAAACGTGTCAAAACAAACGAAAACGTAAAAAAACGATGAAAACGTGTCAAAACAGACGAAAACGTAAAAAAACAGACGAAAACGTAAAAAAACGGACGAAAACGTAAAAAACAGACGAAAACGTGTCAAAACAGATGAAACGTAAGAAAACGGATGAAAACGTAAAAAAACAGAGGAAAACGTGTCAAAACAAACGAAAACGTAAAAAAAACGACGAAAACGTGTCTAAACAGACGAAAACGTAAAAAAATAGACGAAAACGTAAAAAACGGACGAAAACATAAGAAAACAAAGAAAAACGTGTCAAAACAGACGAAAACGTAAAAAAAACGGACGAAAACGAAAAAATTGATGAAAACGGACGAAAACGTGTCAAAACGGACGAAAACGTGTCAAAACATACGAAAACATAAAAAACGGACGAAAACGTAAGAAAACGGAATTGTAAGTTATTTACTAACGGCCGTTAGTATAAAGGACTAACGATGTGACGTTTATCTGACGTTAGTCATACAATAACAAAAAAGTGTCAAGTTTGATGTATACAATGAGCCAATTCAATACTTTAGTCATACATTTAAGAAAAAAAATGTGGGACCATACAATGGCAAAAAATGTCAACTTCGATGTATTTTTTTAGCATTTGCCCTTGTTTTTTCTAGTGAAAGCTGGTGTTCGTGAGGAAGAAACTAATGCTATTAAGATGAATGAGTTTGATTAGTTGTTTGTTGACCTTTTATGTTTAGTCAGTTATGCACATTAATGTTATAACCTCTAGAATCTAGATTAACAAATGTTGTTATCGAAAAAGATAGTTTTGTAATTCAATAAAAGCTAACGGCGCAGCTTGTTTTTCGTTTACCTTCCACATTTATGTAAAAAGTTAATAATAATAATACTACGTAATAAATAGTACTGAAAAATTTAAGGAACACAAACATGCGTACGTGATGTTATACTAGGGCTGAGCAAATTCACCCGAAAACCGAAACGAATTGAGTTATTCGGTTCGGTTTCGGTTTTTATATATATTTCTCGGTTCGGTTCACAGTTTGAGTTTTTTCCTTTTTTGGTTTTCGGGTCGGGTCGGTTTTTGTAGGGTCGGGCCGGGTTTGACCCGATGCTCACCCCTATATTATACCATGTTCATTACGAATGTAATTTCATGATATGCACATAAATTTTGATGGTGCATATGTCACCTCCCATAATATAACAAGTCAATTTATACAAGTGTCCTGTAATTGGTTCAAATCATAGACGCACATCCCATAACTTTAGAAATACAAGTGTAGCTTTGTAAAGATATTTTGATTCACTTTTCGTTCTTGAAAGATTCATAATTACTACACTAAACATGTTATAGAAGTCCAACCAGTAATATATTATTTAGATAGTGCTATTTTCGTAGCATTTTTCGAAGAAGAATTGTTGATAATATCTATTAACCACCATCCATTTGGCCATCCATCTTATATTATTGACCACCAAATAAAAACTACTATAAATACATGTGAGTGTACTAAAAAACCAATATATACACATACTAAGTCCAATATATCACATTTTAACTATTATAATACAAACAAATATTTCACACCGAAGATAGCTTGTTATCTTAAGTAATTAAGTATACAATTCGTGAGCAATTAAGTGATCACTAGTTTATAACATGCGATAAATCCTAGCAAATTGAAAATCTCAACGAAACATGCAAAAAAGAGAAAAACAAAGCTCAAGACTCAAGTTACCTCTCCATAACAAAAAAAATCATTGCAAAATATAAACTAAATGCGATGATGTTGATCGATATGAAACTCAGGAGGGCATGAGTTATTGTTCTTTTATTTGTTTTTGTTTTTTTGCTAACATGTGATAATTGATGAATTAATAAGTGGCCTCAAATTTGAATATAAATATCCAAGGCTCATTATTGGGTTTTAAGGAAGGTTTCACATGAGCATATTTATACATGGGTTTTTCATAAAATGGGGCCCTTGTATCGCCCGCTCAGTCAGACTTGGCCCAAATCCAGCCGTACCAAACAGGCCCAAAAGGTATGTTTAGTGAAACGAGTTATAACTTATACTTTAAGCCGAAAACATTAGTTCATTTTTCATTAAATTGTTTTGCGAATTAGTTGAAGTTTATTATTGTAAAATCACCTAAAAATAAATCAATTTAAATTATATATATTTCAAGCTTTTATGTGTTAATCTATTATATTTTTAATAGTATTTAAGTAATTTGACTAACTATAAACCCTTATAAGCATGTTTTAATTAACTTGTGCTTATGTAAGCTCATAGCTTGTAAAAGATTAATAAAATCACGTAAACTTATTTTAAAAAGTTTAAGCCTTTATAAGTCCGTAACCGAACCGAACACATTGAATAATGATAATTATTTAGCCCATTATAACCGTTGACATCTTAGTCATCCCGATAATCCAATATGCACCGAGCGAGACTCGACAATATATACCATAAATTTTGACCATTACTTAACATAAATTAGTAACAATACAGGCCGTAATACTTTCACCATCTTTAATTAATAATCCATATTTTTCTTGTTGAAATGATGAAATATATTATTACTTAGAATACCTTATTTGTTGTGTACCACCGTAACATAATTTAGAGGTGACCAATACATAATGCTAGTTTGACATGTTTTATTAGCTCATAGATGCAAATCATGCAATGATTAGCAACATTCAAATAATAATTGTATCTATAAACTTATCTTTAATAGAAAAACTTAGAGTAAACTGCAAACATCGTTTATGCGGTTTATTCAATTTGGCACTTATCAATGTGAGAAACTATTGTTAAGTATAATCCTATAATGCACATGTCTAACTCTTTATATTCCCGAGCGATGGTTTTTTTGCAAAAATCATTTGTTAGGCTAGGTGTAATGGTCATTCGACCACCACTTCCATATCTGTGCCTATTAGAGAATAATATTTGTAATGATTGTAATTTATTTCTTTCCATTCCTTCTCCTATAATTATGGAGAGATTGTTGTAAACCTTGATTATATAATCTCTATCAATCTTCATTATTTCTTTCCATTCCTTCTCCTATAACGAAGCTTACATTTCCAATGAGTAGGGAAGGGACGATTACGAACACGACTCTCAGATGAAGATGAAGCCATTTTGTTGCAAGACGGGTTTAATTGATTTAGGGGTTTTATTATTTGGGTTAGAAATTAGGGTTCAATAAATTAGGGTATATAAAGAGGGTGGGGAAGTGGATCGGGTTTATTTGTGTGGTTTTTTGGGTCAAATAAAATACAAGCGGGTCAAATAATGCCAACTAGATAACATTAAGAAGAAAAAAAAAAAGCCAAGTTGGAAAAAACCTGCTACTACCCGGTAATATTAGCTAGATCGAATAATATTTGAATGTATATTACATATCTTTGACACTTTACAAAGTACATTGCGTAGATTTGTTTATTTGAAAAAATATATTGCGTATCTTTAACTTTCACCCAAAATTAAATAAGCAATAGACAAGAATAATTTAGCTAAACATTAAATTGTAAAAAATTAAAACATAAAAGACACACTAGTGTGTTTGTTAATACAAAAAGTTGTAATTACTATAAGGAAAAAATAAAAAGTTGCGTCGGAAAAATAATAAAAGGTAGTTCATTCTTCGTTGACCGGCTCCCCAGAGCCGTTGACTGAAATTTTTATATATTTTCTCAATGGGTCTTTGTTTGTGCTTGTTTGCTGGACTAAAAAATTGGGCTGAACTTTATCACTACTTTTGATAACTTTGGGCTTCACATTAAGTCTCCAAATCTTTAATAAATCTTCCACTAATCTTTTCATTAATCTTTATTTTTGCTCCACAAATTCTTCACTTTTGCTCCAATATTCTCGAACGTACCTATAAAAATAAATAACAAAAAGACATAATATTTGCAATGAAAGCTCTCATATTATTATTTATTTTAGCTAAAATGAGAGCATTTCTTATAATAAAACATGAATAATTGTGATTTCATCAAGAAATACAAATTTTTTAATTGAAAATATCAGTCTTGGTTGGATTGTTGATTCTCGAGCAAACCAACATATGACTGTGTCTGTAAAATTCTTAATTAATGTTATTGATATGTCAAATCTTGGTCTCACAGTTGGTCATCCAAATGGTACTCAGGCCTTAATTACTAAAATTGGTGATTTAAAAATCAATAACGACATTACTTTGTATGATGTTTTAGTTGTGCCTGAGTACACAGTCAGTCTTTTGTCTGTTCATAAGATTGCTAGAGACAGTAAGTTGTTTGTTGGTTTTGATGAATCTAAGTGCTATATTCAGGATTTGCAAACAAAAAGGACTGTGGGGATTGGTAATCAATGCAATGAATTGTATATGTTTGATGTTGATTCTGCATGTAAGATTGTTTCTAAATAATTGCATTTCTTCTTGCTATGTATAAGTTCATCGTACTTTCATCAACATAAGCATCACAATGCACAAAATATTCGAATCAAATGATGGAAGTGCAAATCAAGCACAAATAACACACAGTTTATTGGCCATAGAAACTAATCAAAACAACAAAATTACCGGTTATCAAATCAAGCACATGAAAGACACAAAACAGTTTATTAGCAACAAACGAAGAAATTTATCGGTTATGGCCCGCACAAATAAAACAAGTTATATACTTACAGTCAATCATACATATTTTTATATTTATATATTTTCCCATTTTAACTATGTTTAGTGCACAAAACCATTTGTCGAAAAGACACCTCGAAACCCGACCAAAAAATTAACTCCACAAAACTAACTCACTATCTTTTTACAATAGAATAAAGAGCCATCTTTTTACATAGAATCACGTCACGCATCCACATGACACGACCTCACAATCTTACAACCATCTTACGGACCCAAGATACAACTAAAACTGATGATGCAATATGTAAAAACAGCATGTGCAACTTAACGAGAAACACATTCAGGCAAGCTAAGGCCGTGTAAACCATCAACATCATTAGATAGGAACAAAACAAGCGATGGTTTCCATGGGGAGTAGAATCTTAAAGGAAGGACTTACTGTCTTAGCTTTCCAAGGGGCTGAACCAAATGAGACCGAGATGGGTTCAAACCCTGCGCAGTCAAGAAGCATCAAGGGGGACCCTGCCATCCTCTGGCTGTCTGAAGCAGAAAAAGGGACGTCGTGACCGGCAACACGGATACAGTCCCAACTTGCGGTCGTTGCACTGCATGTGAAGCCATAATACGACACAATTAATTAGAAAGTGCACCTTAATGCTATATATCGAGAAATGTTATTATTTGGTAACAATTTCTTTGTTTATTATTTTTTTTTTTTATTTTTTTTTATTTTGTTTTTTTGTTCTGCTTTCGTTTTAGAAAGCAAATATAAAAAAATATATTTCGATTATAAAAGCGTCTTTCGTTTTAGAAAGCAAATATAAAAAAATATATTTCTATTATAAAAGCGTATGACATGTAAGCATTAACTTAGAAGTTTGGAAAATTAAGACAGTAGTAGAGAAATTACGAATGCAGACCTTTTTGACGAGGCTGACGTTGGTCTTGCGGGACAAGGGAACAGTGTGACAAGCAGACCTCCTCCTTTGGGGTGATCCTGAGGCAGCCGGTGCAACAGAGCTGCTGCAAGAAAAGAAAAAAGAAAAAACATTAACACATTCGACTCATTATAAGATTACTCTGTAGACTGTTTGGGCATTCGATAACACAAAAACTGACTGTCAAAAATGATCAACACTATTAAAAAATAAATAAAAATAAAAAAAATGATAAGATGTATATACGTGTGATTTAGATTGATATATAATGTTAAATTTTCCGGTTACCAAATGACCCAAACCGTACACTAAGACTTCCTTTAAAGACTCGTTTATATACAAAAATATAAAAAGTATGTCGGTTTGATGGAAAAACCCCTAGAAACTTAAGCACTAGCTCTAATAAAAATAGATCAAAACTCAACCTGAACCCCGCGAAATCTGTAGATGAGTAAGTATCAAGAAAATTCTTTACATTATCCACCAACAAATGTACATAAACTCCATTAAAACCAACTGATCGGAAAGCTTTATTGTATAACAAAGGTGATTTGCTATGTCCAACTGGCTTCCCAATAATACCGAATACTTTTGTGTCAGGACCTAACTGTCTGAAATTAAACAAGTCCAAAAGATCCCTAATTGTAGGCTGCCCGGGTGCCAATACCTTTCCATGCTCAAGGGTGCCAAATGTCAAATATCCACCAAATTTCGGGCAGAGTACTCGAGACATCAGACCTTTTTCACCCATCACCATTGCTCTTATTGGAACCTAAATGATTAATATATGTACTTAAATAACCAAGTAAATAAATAAAGCAGGAAATAATTCAGAGATGTTAACAACAACAACAATACCCAATCCCGTATGCAAGAGGTATGGGGGAGGTGGAGTGTCGAAAAATCATACACCCACTTTAGGGTAAACCCGAAAGAGGGAGACTGCTTCCAAGAAGACCTCGGGCAAAGTGTAAATGAAAGGGTGAAGTACTCGAGAAAGTGTGAATGTTAGAGATGCAAGAATAGAAGAACAATGAAAGCATATAAATCCAAGCAGGCTAACAAGGAGCAAATTAAAACAAAGAAGCAAATAATCATACAACACATGGAAAGCATAGCATAAAAAATAAAGAACGAGAATAGGGGAAAAGGGGGAATTAACATAAGAGCAGAAACGAACACATGCAACGAACAAAAGCATGGGGGATAAAAAGCATAACCACATACAAGCATGGGAACATAGAGGCACAAAAAAAAACCGAAGATGAAGCAAAGGGATCTATACCTAAGAGCAAAGGCAAATATGTACATGGGAGGATTAGTACTGCTACTACCAAAAAAACGCCTAGGCAGCCTAAAGGGCACAAGCTAAGACTCTAAATACCTAAAACGCAAGGAAAAATCAGCAACAAAGCACGACGAAAGACAAAAATGAATCAAGGACTAAAAGACACCTATAGATCCTAGACGCCAAACTAGCTCGAACCAGATACCGACTTAGACAATTCAGAGATGTTTAACAAACTTATATATTTTTTTAGATGCAAACAAAATTCTATCTCTAGAATTTATGATGCATGACTTACGCCGCTTACTTGAGAATTAGGAGTAATATGAAAAACTCGTGCTACATCAGTTATATCTACAGCAGTTGTTGCAAACTTGACAATGTCAGCTCCTGTTGACTGTATTTTGACCACAAGGTTCCCAAGCTCTTCTTTCAGAGGAGTATTTTGATAATTGTGGGAAGAAACTATGAGTTTGCACTTTGTAGGCTTGTCTCCATGGATTAAATTGTTGAAATCGTCAACGGCCTGCATTTGAGTTACGAATAACAGTATAGTACTTTAGACGAGCCTATGAGCACGAATAGACTCATTTAATGTCAAGAAGAAAGGAACCTTAAGCTCAACATCGATGTGATCAACTCCTAATTCCATTGCTAATCGAAGAGCAGCCAATCGACTCTGTTCATCTCCGTCGTACTTACCACCTTCCCATGTTAGTCTAGAAATTAACATAGAATCAGAAACCTTTTCGGGAAAGATAAAGTGTTACGACATCATGTAATATGGACTAGATTAATCAAGAGACCAATAGCCCTGGTTGTCCTAAAGAAAAATATAAATGTTCCTTTCTGTAAGAAGGATTCATAATACTAATATCGACGGACTTCTCTGATGTCAATTCAGCATACAACATCAATACTTCTATGATTACATTGACTTCAGGGGATGTTTGGTAATGCTTATTAAAACTGCTAATGCTTTCATGAAATAAGCAATTGCTATAACAGAAGGCAATGCTGCAAAAAGTGTGTAGATAGGCTTCTACAGTAATGAAACCAGATAATCAGATATCGCATTTGTTTAAGTTTTTGGCAATCAGCTAATTAGGGATTTAAGACGTAAAATAATCATAACCGGATATGTTGTTTGAATAGGAAACTCCGAAACTGTCACTTATAGCTGCTGCTTAGTTCACCATCAAATGAGCCTATTATCATATCCAAACACTCGAACTGCTGATCTACTGTATCAAAACGCAACAAAGGGTGTTGGGGATTACCGTATTAAACAGCTTATACTCATAACCAGAAAATCTATTTATCCAAAACAACTTATCTCACCCGTAAGGCTAAACTTACGATTCTGAATCCGCCAACAATAACAAGTTCAAACTAAACATTCTCAAACTCCTTACTGAAAAGACCTTATTTCACCCCTAAACTAAGTAGATAAACATAGTCAAATTTATGCATCTGCTAAAAAAACACAATATGCAGATAATCTGTTATGAAAACAATCCAAATTCTGAAACATCCCCATCAAATGTCAGACGATTCAGTATACCATCAGAAGAAAACTGCATTCACATCATAAGAGTTCTAACGATAATATAAGCATAACCCCTTTTTCATCTGAAAACACTTATCCATTAGCAAATCCCAATTCCCAAACACACCCCTAAATATTAGTATTATATTGCATATACTTTACATTTCATCCTAAACTAAAACTGCTAATTACAAAGAGCTTATTTACCCTCAACTAAGTAGATAAGCATAGTCACATTTCATCATCTGCTTAAAAACAGCAATATGAAGATAAGTTGTTTACATAAGCAAAAATCCCAAACATCCCACATCACATGTCAAACAATTCAGCATACTAAACACATCATAACAGTTTCAACTCAAAAGTCAACAATCCCAATTCTCACATCAAGCAACTCACAACAGTAATAAATCCAACATTCATATCATAGAAACAGTTTCCAACATCGAAAAACATCCCGAAAAAACCGCACCTGTAAGTAAAAAGAGTAGGCAAAGGGCTTAATCATGTCCAGACCCCATAAATTCAAAACTGCTTACGCAGCTAATAAGCAGATGATCAGCTTATCAAAAACAACTTATTTCACCCTAACAGAAAATTTGTTATACCAAATCCACAAAAACATATCAGTTCATAATAAGCAATTTGAAAACACCCACATCAAATATCAAACAATTCAGCATCCTAAAAAACATATAAAAAAACTGCATTCATATCAGTTTTCGGATATCGAAAAAAGAATCTTCTGACCTGTAAGTAAAAAGGGTAGGCAAAGGGCTTAATTTAACAAGGGTCTGAATACTTTCTCTGACATTAAAAAAAGGTTTCAAACTATCCAATCTAATCTCAACAAGATCAGCACCATAAGATTTAGCCAAATTCATAAGAACCAACATCGGTCAATGTCATATCATCAGCCATTATTGGTGCACATATCAATGTGCTGTTATTCCTTCTTACTCTATTTTCATTTTCACCACCCATCTTCACAACAGCAGCAGCAGGTGTCACCTACAAACAACAAAAACAATAAACATAAGTAAAGATATGAAGGTGTTATGAAAATGGGTTTTTAAGGATTGGTTGGTTTTGACTTTCAAGTTCCAACGTTGGATCGGATGGATCTTGTGTGACCCAACCGCCCATATAATCGCTTCTAATAGAAATTAGAATGTACAGAAAGAAACCTCGCAGACTATCCTCGATAGCTGAAATAGTAGCGCCTACATAGTCTGTATTACAACTCATATAACGTCCCATCATTTGGTCTCCTGATGGCGCAATTGACTGTAACATAGAATCAGTAACAAACAGAATACATAAAAAGCCATACTTTGATCATTAATTAAATATGCATTGATAGTTATTAAGCTTATTATAACAATACCTTTGCAACTGATGTGGGTTTCTTCACCACCAAAATCCCAACTAGTACTACTATCCGATTCATCATCCCCCGTAATTATCAATCTCACCTGCACCCAAAACAACATTATTTTTTTTAACAAATTGATGGAAATAAAAGATGGGTTTTGATAATTGAAGTTAATTTTGTGGGATTGAAAGGTTAAGGTTAGGGTTTTGGTTTGGGGGGAAGTGGGGGAATTGAATTAATTTGGGGATTTGGTGAAATTTTGGGGTTTTTTTAAGAGGGAAAATGAGGCATATTTTTTTTTCTTTTTCTTTTTTAGCTTTGTAGTGAAAAATTAGTTTTATTGTCCGTTTACATATGGGCTTAAACATAAAACTTCAAATAAAATATGGAGTACTAATTTGGTTAGTGTGAAGTATATCATGTGTTTTCTTATGAGGTGTTTATTAAATTAAGTGGTATGAGCGAAGAAAGAAAAAAAAAAAAAAAAAAAAAAAAAAAAAAAAAAAACATACATGACTAACATTTAATCAAAAGTTATTGAAACACAATCATTATTTCCCATGCCTATGCAAAATACCGAGATCGAATTTTATCCAACATAAGTTGAAAGGGTTGTTTGAAAGACGAATATATATTAAACAAACATTAGAAGTACTTAATTACAATTAATAACATGAAACTTGAAGTATAAGTATCTAAAAAGATTATAATATTTCATGAAACCAAAAGAAAATTAAGAGAATAGTTGGATCAAGTGGTTAACCTAACACGTCTCGTACAATAATTAAGTCTATAAAAGACAACGTGTCGTAGTTTTCGTGGATTACTCTTATTTAGTACTTAAAAAGTTTAGTATTAACATTTCGTGTGGTGGTAAGAAGACACAGACTCAAAATGCAACTCACGTCAAAGTAGAAAAGACATCGACATAGTCGAGAAATATTGACAAAACTCAAGCAAATTAAAGAAAACTAAGAAATACCGAAAACTAATTATAAAATATAAAATAGGTCGATTGGTAAGTTTCGGTATTTTCCCCACATTCCCAAATAGTTTAGAAAAGTCATTTAGGTTGACGTGTCCGTTTATACAACGTTCCCAAATTGTCGTGACTTTACTAAATTTTCTCAAAACAAGTTAATAGCAAATTATTAAAAGTATTCGTTAGTTATTAGACATTATTTTCTTATTGTGTATTGTTGCAAATCAAATGTATTAAATTCGTCTTAAGTCTAACATATTGTATTCGTTTCAAGTCCATTAAATTCAAATTGTCAAAATGTCCAAATATAATATAATCACAATTCAAATATTTAATCTGTTAAGTGTCCATATCTAATGTGTAATCCAACTCCAAGTCACAATCCCATTTATAATCCGAAACGTACCAAATGAACTAAGTAAACAAAAGAATACACGTCAGTCCAATAATCGTAAAATGTTCAAAATATATAACCATCTCTCACAATTATTTTTGACTAAACACTATCACTAAAATTAATACCAACACATCCTTATGTGTGAAATGGGCTTGAGGTCCATTTTAAAACCAAACACACCCTCCTAAGGGCTGTGGAGCCCAACAAATAAACAACCATACCCAAAGTTGGGCTGGAACCATGAACCAGAATAAATAACAAACGCAACCTTTATGTTTTGACTGCAACGAGGTAGTAACTATCCTATATCAAAAAACAAACACACCACGAACATGAAACCAACACCCTAGCGTGTCCTCGTTCCAGACGCGTAGCAAAACAAACACACCCTTGGTCTTCCTTGAGTTGGCGGCACATGGCGCTGATGGCCGGAATTTGGTCGGTAATGGAGGTGGCGGCGGCTGTAATGAGATGAGAGGAGGTGGGAGTGAGTGTGTGATGAAAATGATACCAAAACCCTAACTTGGGTCTTTTATACTAACTTAAGGACCAAAGGTGTAAACCTAGAAACTTCAGGGGGCGGAGGTGTAATTAGAGCACAGGGACCATTTTTGTAATTTTTGTTATCTTTTGAGACATTGCGATTCGGGACACGTTTAGATTAGCAAACGGTAGATTTAAGACACGGGAATTTCGCCATCGTGTTCAGAATAATATTTCCGATCAAAACGACTATTCATACGCCTAGTTTCTCGAAAATAATAAAATAATCTAATCAAATCATCGATTGTGCCATTACGCGTCGTGTGCAAATTTCACGTTTCGCGAGATAACTCCACGTTTTCGAGTCGGATGAGTTCAGGACGGTTCGTAAATGTAAAACAGGGATTATCCCGTATAAAAATACGTCGGGAAAATTACGGGGTATTACAATTGACTTATGAGAGATGGGGTATTCGTAGCAGGAATATTCCGACACTCATAAATGTAATGGTGTTTTGACATGTCTTTATTGACCTTGTTATCAGCTCTTGAGAAGAACTCATACACCATTATCTTGTCCTCTTAATATCTTTGTATGCATGTTTGATATAAAATCATGAAAACTTATTAGATATTTAATCTAATCTCTGAATGAGTTTAATTAACATTAGTAATAATCAAGGAGATGGTAGTTTTTGAATGCTCATAGACATGCCAACTCTATGGTTATTATCTGGTATTTTGAGTTAACTTGAGCTGGTGGTAAGATTATGACACTTTTAAATGTGATTGTGTTTTGGACTTGTCTTTGATAATTTTGAAGAATCTGTGCACCATTAATGGAGTGGTTTAGATTTAGTACATAGATTAAGATAAGTTGAATCAGAATTGGGGGATAGATGGTTGGAGTGTTATATTGAGGAAAATTACTTGTACATAGAGCAAGACAAGTTGAATCAGAATTGGGGGATAGATTTTCTACTTCGATGTTGCCAAATATCGCCTTTATCTTGCGTAAGATATTTCAATGAAGTTTTTTTCACTTTATAAGGACATAAATATTAAGTAGACTATATTTCAATGAAGTTTGATTCTATTTCAGCGGTGGTTCGAGTTTTACTAGGTGGAGTTGTCAGACAGTTCATGCAGAGCTGATGAGGCGAAAAGTGTACCGCTTTTAAGGGGTCATTTAAGCCTTAAATCGTATTTATTTGATCAAATATTGCCCTAAATCGTTCCTTTTGTCATTTTAGGTACTTTTGAGGAGAAATCTGGAAAAGGAGGCATTTTGGACGTTTTTGGAGCATTAAAGTGAAGAAAACGGCAAAGTCTCAAGAATCGGCTAAAAGTTACTCTTGACGGCGTCACATCTTACCCCAGACGGCGTCATGCATTGGCAAGAAAAGTTGGACGTGAAATTTACTCATGACGGGCCAGTGAAAATAGCATATGAATTCTGACGGCGTCACGCTTTAACTTGATCGAGGGCGTCACGGCTTAAATCATAAGGGGACGGCGTCACGTTATAGGTTCGACGGCGTCAAGCCTTAATAAGCCAGAATGGATTTTTGAAGAGCTAAAGAGGGACGGCGTCAAGATGGTCATCCGGGAACCCTAAAAGCGGCGAGGTGACGGCGTCACACTCCATAAGGTGACGCCGTCAGATGTCAAAGTCTATATATAGTTTTCTAATTTTTTGTCATTAGAGAGAGCTTAGTGTGTGGAATTTTGGGATAAAACCCTAAGACGATTTTAGCTACTTTTTCAGGGCTTTTTGCCTTGAAATCTTCCATGTTTCATTGAAAGATAAGTTATCAATTAATCATTCAATATGTATATGTGTTGTTTGATTCTATCTTATTCTTGTCTTTTGTTTAACATGTTAGGCTAATTTTATCTTGTGTTTGCTTAGATCTAATGAAACCTAGCTATTGATTATTGGTTGTTAGTGTGTTATTAGTTGTATTGGATGATTGTTTATCTATGTTAGGCTTAAGAAAACTGGCTAACTTCCTATTCGGTAACTTGCTTGAACGTCTTAAGAAACATGAACCAAATGCGTACTAAAGGTTTTTATGGTTGTATTTAATGCACAAGCGAATTCTAGTGATCCCATGTTAGGAGCTTCCTAGCCGGCTCGACATAGGAGTGAAGTAGGAGCTTGTAGAGTTGGGGAAGTAAGTACGCCACCCCACGAATGGTATTAAGGAATACACCCGTCATCCACGCGACTAATACACACTAATTAACCGGTAAAAGATAGTTAGGGAGTAAGGAAATCTAAGTAAACACATTTCTCTACACATAAGTTTCTCACCACATTTTATTTTCATTTATTTATTTTATTTGCATTCGTAGTAATTTGGGTTAGTTGACTAGCAACTAATTCCGCCCACTCCTTCAAAACCGAGATTTTACTTGCTTTCATAAAAATATAAAAACATAAAAAAAGAATCTTCCTCAACCCTTAGACCTAATTAGAGTAGTCTTTCACACCTAACGAACACTATTCCCTGTGGAGAACGATCAATCCCCCGTACTTACCACTACACTATACTACATCGGTCAGGTACACTGCCTGGTGGGGTTGTAAGCCTCTTGAGATCCCTCGAGAGGTAAAACCTGTTGTAAGGTTACAAAACCCACGCATCAAGTTTTTGGCGCCGTTGCCGGGGAATAGTTATTGTTTAGGTTGAATTTTTATTTCTATTAGGTCTACTCACTAGATTCCTTTCTAGTGAGATTTTTATTTTATTTTTCTAGATTTTCTTTAGTCTATCTTTTTTCTTCGTGTCTTTGTTCGTAGCCATACCATCCGACATCATGGAAGATGGTAATATCCTTAACCCCACAACCCACCACCACAACAACCACCACCACCTCCTAGAGCCCGTACTTTAGGAGAGTATTCCCGTCCTAGCCACCATGGCTATCGAAACACCATTGAGCTCACTCAAGGAGCCAATATCACACCCTTGCGATCCGACACCATCCGGTTGGTGCAAAGCGGATGCGCATTCCATGGACTTCGTTCTGAAGATCCTAATCAACATCTCAAGGACTTTCTTAAAATCGTTGATTCTATAGACCTTGATGTTGCCACTCGAGAGACGACCCGATTGCGTCTCTTCCAATTCTCTCTGCGGGACCAAGCTAGTCAATGGCTAGAACGTCAACCCGCAGGATCCATTACCTCTTGGGATGATCTCACCACTCGTTTCCTTGCTCAGTTTTTCCCACTGGGAAGAACTACCAAGCTAAGGAATGATATCTTGATGTTCCAACAACGTCAAGGCGAAACTCTCTACGAGGCATGGACTCGATTCAAGGACTTACTCCAAAAAGTCCCTCACCATGGCATAGAACTTTGGCTCCAAGTCCAAATCTTCTATGACCATATCAATCTCTCCACGAGGCAACCCATTGACCAATCGGCCGGTGGCAAGCTACGTGATCTAAGTGCGGAACAATCATGGGCTCTCCTAGAGGATCTTGCTCTTTATGACAACGAAAGTTGGAGTGATCCCCGTGATTTGAATAAAACGGTCAAGGCAATATCTTTGCCTTTGAACAATTCAAGCACTTCTGACCGTAGGATCATAGAACTTGAAGACCAAGTCAAGTTTCTCATGAAATCCTACGAGGCTCCTAAACCTTCAAGCCAAGTGAACAAAATCACTTCTTCATGTGAGTTATGTAGTGGTCCCCACGACACTCGTGATTGCATGGAACTCCCCGAACAAGCTTTTGTGGACTACGCATCATCGCGTACCGACGGAGCGGGAGATAAGTGGTACACTTTCAAACCCGAGCCAAACCATTACGGTGATACATACAACCCCTCATGGAAAAATCACCCGAACCTTAGGTGGAAACAAAACCAAAACACACAACAAACCAATTCTTCCAACCCACCTAATCGTTTCCAATTAAGCGGTTCCAACTCGAACCGTACTTTCAACAACAATCCTTCCGGCAATGGTAGTACCAATAACTTTGAAGGATTGATGTCTCAATTTATGGCATCTCAAGAAGCTCGTTTAGCCAAGTTTGAAGCCGATTTCAAACAAAAACAAAGCGAGATGACCGATAAGATTGACACCTTGTTGAAAGCCCTCAATGACCGAGAAATGGGAGCACTCCCTAGCAACACGGTCAAGAACCCGAAACTAAACGTCAACGCTATTTCATCGGTTTCGTCCCCTAGTTCTTGTCCACAATATTATTCGGTCAATTCCATGAGCACGTGTTTCAAACAAACCCAAGTTGTTCCAAATGACCAAGAAGTTATGACATCCAAATTGGTCAACAACATAGTTGAAACAACTCCCACTCAAAACCTTGACGAAGAATTCAAGGAGCTCCACCTTAAAAGTCTGGTTGTTGATGAGTTGGATGAGAAGAAGCTCAAGTTAGGCGAAAAAGGGACCGCCTTTGTTCAAAACAAGCTACCTAAGAAGTTAGATGATCCGGGCTTATTTGTTCTACCTTGCAAGATCGGTAATTCGGAGGCTTATGACACATTAGCCGATCTTGGATCAAGCCTTAACCTACTTCCGTTACCTCTCTACACCTCTCTAAAACTTGGAAAACTTGAAGAAACCGAGGTAATAATAGGCTTAGCGGATGGAAGTGTTGCTTACCCGGTTGGAGTAGTTAAGGACGTGTTAGTGCACATTGGAAAACTAACCATTTTAGCCGATTTCCACGTCCTTGATATGGTTAGCGACCCTACATGCCCCTTGTTGATAGGTAGAGGATTTTTGGCAACCGCTAGTGCGATGATTGATTGTAAGGAATCTAAGATAGCGGTAGGAGAAGGAGATACTTGGTCAGTCTATGATGTTAAGAAACATGCCTATGATACTAGTGAGGAACCAACACCACATTGGCTAGAATCAAATAGGAGACCATCTAGATATGGACCTTGGATCGATAGAGACTTCATAGGACCCCAACGCCCATTTTACCTAGAAGAGGACTTTGTTAACCGAACGCATTCGGTAGAGCAACTCTTGGCTAGGGACACCGAATTGGATCCATTTGAAGACCCTCTAGTTTTTAGAAGGATGATTGATTTCCTAGGAGTTTTGCCAATTAACCTAGGAATGAATAAGTGGATTTGTGAGGAAGATGATCATAAGTGGAATTGGGATAAACCACCCAAAGATGGAGATGGGTCATGGCATATCAAAATGACATTGTATGACCCGGATGGAGAGAAGTTTGAAAAGACATATCGTACTAAGCGGACCAATAGGAAACTTCAATCCAAGCTTAACCCTAAAGACGTCCTTGATGACGAGCTCACTTACATAGGGTAGCGTGACTTAGAGTCTAGCTACAAGACTCGTTAATAAAGAAAAGCGCTTCTTGGGAGGCAACCCAATCTTTATTTGTTTTATTTGCTTTGTGTGTTTATTTATTTGTTTGTTTGATTTTATTTGTTTCCGTATGTGTGTTTAATTTTTATTAGTATTGATTCATGTTCAAAAGTAATTTGTGAAAATGCTTTATGTTGTTTTTAACTTCGTCTTAACTACATATAAAGGTATTTTGCAAAAGATAAGTGTAAGGGAAATCTAAATCGGTTTATTAGAACACATATGAACATGAATCGTAATAATAATAAATTAGCATACATATTCGTGTTTGTTTGAGTCAAATGCTTGTATCGAGTCAAAATGATGTTTTGCAGGATTTCCAGGAAGTAAGGTAAAGGTTTTTCCAGAAATTTTCCGGAAACTTAAAATGAAAATTTTTGTCAGGTCATTTCTGACGGCGTCAGGGGTTATAACCTGACGGCGTCAGATTTAATTTCCAGAAATTTTTGAAAATTTTGTTTTCATAAAAAGTTTTTATTAAAATCTCCAACTTATAATCTCCAGGAATCTGCAAAGTTATCATTCCACAAGCATTATATCCTTATATATAGATTTTATCCCGCCGATGTTATGCAGGTTTTCGTGTTTGTTTTCTCAGGTTTAACAGGTTATTTTGGACAAGGAAATGTTTTGAATCAAGCTTGTGGCGATGCATTAGTCATGGAGCTTCAACATTCTCCTTGGAGGAAGATTTAACCGTGTAATTTCATTATCCACCGAGCGAATCAGGGGAGTATTTGATTTCATTCTTTTACTTTTTACTTTTACATCTTGTTATTTGAACATTGGGGACAATGTTCATCTTAAGTGTAAGGGGAGGGTAAAAGTATGATTTTAGAGAATGCTATTGCGCTTGATTTTTGTTTGTTTAATAGTAGATGTGTAATAAAACTGAGATAAATACCTGTTAGGGTAATTTTAGTGCCAAATTTAAAAATTTTTTACAACATTTAGGAGTGAAACTTTGATCTTAATGAGCGTCTCACGGATAGGAGTTATATGACTAGCACAAAAACCGTACCACTAAAAAATTTTCCACCCCCAAATATGTGAGGTTCGCCCCTAGAATTGGTAGGAAAAGCATTTATGCTATGATGTGTGTACCGGTAGCACTTAGATTCTAGAACTTGCGTTAGGACCATTCCAAGACCACAAGTGAGACTACATTCGTGTAGTTAGATTTACTACATGATAAGAGGCATTAGGATTAACCCATTGTTTTACACCTGTGTTTTTGTTATAATTACATTGGCTACATTAGTCAAGTAATTCTCCCACACCCTTTGCGTTGTACTCATTTTTAGTACACGATACCCCTAGTACACCCCTCAGAGCCTATCTTTTCGTTTCGACCTTTAAGCATTTTACTTAAAGGAAGAATTTGTTACACCCCACTAAAATGTACACCCAAATCGCCTTAGCCTACCTTGTATGCACTCATTTTTAGTGCATTATTGTTACAACATTTGTTTAAACCCAAGTTAATTATCTAGTTGATTACATGGTTGCTAAGTCGAGTCATATCCTTGTACATATTGTTTTGGGACGATTGGGACTCATGGGTAAAGTACTAGTGTAATGGAGTAATGGGGAAGAACATCATTTATTACCCCCATATGTGCTAAATGTTTTAAAAGTACTCCAAGTTTTTCAATTATCTTAATTCGAGTCATTAGAATAGTTATTTGTAAAGTTATGTAAAAATTCAAGTGTAAGGGGGATGAAATGCCCCTGTGATGTATTATTTTGGATGGTAGGGTAAAAGTGTATGCAAAAAAAAAAAAAAAAAAAAAAAAAAAAAAAAAAAAAATGAGAAAAAGAAAAATAGAAAAAACATACGGACTACCATCCCGTTTCATTTTATGTTTATTTTTATGTTTTTGTTATTTTGTTATTTTGTTTCTAGCTTAAGATCGAGTCTAGTCTTGGCTTAGCAACGTTGTATAGTACATGTAATTGATCAAGATCTTTAACTAGCCACCAGTAAAATATCCTTTATCCAACAAAACCGTGTTTTCCTTTTCCCTACACCTAACATTATAACCCATTTAAAAGCCCTCTTTGATAGTTTATCTTAGGTGCTTACGCCTAGTGGAGGAGGTTTTCGATCCTTTCCCAAGCCTATGGTAATCTATTTGCTATGACAGGTAGTGAGAGATATTATCCGTTTTCATTTATGAGATTTATTTTGATGACACTTGAGAGATGTGAGTATCTAAACACTACTTGTGAGGTGCTAGTTTATAATCTCCGTGCTTATTATGGTTGAAGTGGAACGAATATTTGTTGTAATTACTTTTATGTTTGCATTAAATGACCCCTAACTTGTATTTTGATTAGAATAAAAGCGCATTTGCTTGAGGACAAGCAAATCTCAAGTGTAAGGGTATTTGATGAGACGAAAAGTGTACCGCTTTTAAGGGGTCATTTAAGCCTTAAATCGTATTTATTTGATCAAATATTGCCCTAAATCGTTCCTTTTGTCATTTTAGGTACTTTTGAGGAGAAATCTGGAAAAGGAGGCATTTTGGACGTTTTTGGAGCATTAAAGTGAAGAAAACGGCAAAGTCTCAAGAATCGGCTAAAAGTTACTCTTGACGGCGTCACATCTTACCCCAGACGGCGTCATGCATTGGCAAGAAAAGTTGGACGTGAAATTTACTCATGACGGGCCAGTGAAAATAGCATATGAATTCTGACGGCGTCACGCTTTAACTTGATCGAGGGCGTCACGGCTTAAATCATAAGGGGACGGCGTCACGTTATAGGTTCGACGGCGTCAAGCCTTGATAAGCCAGAATGGATTTTTGAAGAGCTAAAGAGGGACGGCGTCAAGATGGTCATCCGGGAACCCTAAAAGCGGCGAGGTGACGGCGTCACACTCCATAAGGTGACGCCGTCAGATGTCAAAGTCTATATATAGTTTTCTAATTTTTTGTCATTAGAGAGAGCTTAGTGTGTGGAATTTTGGGATAAAACCCTAAGACGATTTTAGCTACTTTTTCAGGGCTTTTTGCCTTGAAATCTTCCATGTTTCATTGAAAGATAAGTTATCAATTAATCATTCAATATGTCTATGTGTTGTTTGATTCTATCTTATTCTTGTCTTTTGTTTAACATGTTAGGCTAATTTTATCTTGTGTTTGCTTAGATCTAATGAAACCTAGCTATTGATTATTGGTTGTTAGTGTGTTATTAGTTGTATTGGATGATTGTTTATCTATGTTAGGCTTAAGAAAACTGGCTAACTTCCTATTCGGTAACTTGCTTGAACGTCTTAAGAAACATGAACCAAATGCGTACTAAAGGTTTTTATGGTTGTATTTAATGCACAAGCGAATTCTAGTGATCCCATGTTAGGAGCTTCCTAGCCGGCTCGACATAGGAGTGAAGTAGGAGCTTGTAGAGTTGGGGAAGTAAGTACGCCACCCCACGAATGGTATTAAGGAATACACCCGTCATCCACGCGACTAATACACACTAATTAACCGGTAAAAGATAGTTAGGGAGTAAGGAAATCTAAGTAAACACATTTCTCTACACATAAGTTTCTCACCACATTTTATTTTCATTTATTTATTTTATTTGCATTCGTAGTAATTTGGGTTAGTTGACTAGCAACTAATTCCGCCCACTCCTTCAAAACCGAGATTTTACTTGCTTTCATAAAAATATAAAAACATAAAAAAAGAATCTTCCTCAACCCTTAGACCTAATTAGAGTAGTCTTTCACACCTAACGAACACTATTCCCTGTGGAGAACGATCAATCCCCCGTACTTACCACTACACTATACTACATCGGTCAGGTACACTGCCTGGTGGGGTTGTAAGCCTCTTGAGATCCCTCGAGAGGTAAAACCTGTTGTAAGGTTACAAAACCCACGCATCAAGAGCATCTACTCTCCATAGTGAGAGTCAATGCTCCAAAACTGCCTCATTTGGCTGATGATGTGTGGTAAAATCCCACTTTTGAATATAATGTTGAAAACGCTGACATCATTGAATTTGTTTTTGAATCAAAATAGCCCGCAGTAAATGAAAGATGGCTTGCCCATCGCGAGGAAGAGACTGATTTGGGGGGGGGGGGGGGAATACTCAAGGTAACCACAATAATGTCTTGCTGCTACTACCTTTGATATATTAATCTTTACATCGACTGTTTATGGCTGTACAATTTTACGACACTGCACGTAAACCTAATTTGTATGAATTTGCTAGTTGAGAACGAAGGTAATTAAAGCTTTATAGAGTGCTCGCACCAGCAAATTCATTGGTTCCAGTCGGAGGAGAAGGTGTATCTCCATTCGTTTCAGGATAACCTTGCTGCGAGAGTAAGTAATATGTGTGAACCTAAAGTTGTTGCTGACTCACTGAATCGCATATTAGTAACATCTCAGGTATTCCCGATAATTTTTCTGTAAATGTAGCAAGATATATATGAGCATATATGATGACTCTAAAAGATTTATGAGCAATAACTGTAGAGGTATCAAAATGGGCGGGTTCTAGTAAAAAAAGCTAACGGCTGACCCGAAACATTATTAGTCCAATTATTTAGCAAATAGTTAGGTTGCGTTTAGTTGGAAAACGTTTTCGTCCGTTTTATTACGTTTTTGTCTCTTTGTTTACGTTTTCGTCCGATTTTTTACGTTTTCGTCTGTTTTTTACGTTTTTGTCCGATTTATTACGTTTTCGTCTTTTTTTTACGTTTTCGTCCGTTTTATTACGTTTTCGTCTGTTTTTTTACGTTTTTGTCCCATTTTTTACGTTTTCGTCAGATTCTTTACTTTCTCGTCCGATTTTACGTTTTCGTCCGATTCTTTACGTTTTCGTCTATTCTTTTTACGTTTTTGTCAGAATTTTTATGTTTTCGTCCGATTCTTTACATTTTCGTCCGATTCTTTATGTTTTCGTCCAAATGTTTACGTTTTTATCCGATTCTTTACCTTTTCGTCCGCTTCTTTACGTTTTCGTCTGATTCTTTATGTTTTCGTCCGATACTTTACGTCTTAATCTATTTTTTACGTTTTCGTCTGAATTTTTACGTTTTCACCCGTTTTATTATGTTTTCGTCCTCTTTTTTATATATTTTACATTTTCGTCCATTTTTTAACGTTTTCATACATTTTTTCACATTTTCTAAATTATAGTGTTTTCATCCATTTTTTTACATTTTCGTTCATTTTTTATGTTTTCGTCTGTTTTCTTACGTTTTCGTTCTGTTTTTTACGTTTTCGTCAGTTTTTTACGTTTTCGTCAGACGAAACCTAAAAAAATATAAAAAGATGAAAACGTAAGAAAACGTAAAAGAATGATGAAAACATAGTAAAATGGCGAAAAACGTATAACAACAGATGAAAACGCAAAAATGGATGAAAACATAAAAAAGGCAAAAAACGGAAGACAACGTAAGGAAATAGACTAAAACGTAAAAAAAATGAACGAAAACATAAAGAAAATGCGAAAACGTTAAAATTGTGACAAAAACGTAAAAAATAGACGAAAACATAAAGATTCGAACAAAAACGTAAAGAATCGGACGAGAATGTAAAGAATCAGACGAAAACGTAAATATTCAGACGAAAACATTAAAAAACAGACGAAAATGTAAAGAATCGGACGAAAACGTAAAAAATCGGATGAAAACGCAAAGAATCGGACGAAAACATAAAAATTCAGACGAAAAAGTAAAAAGAAAGACAAATAAGTAAAAAAAAGAGGAAAACGTAAAGAATCGGGCGAGAACGTAAAAAATCAGAAGAAAACACAAAAAATCAGTCGAAAACGTAAAAAATTGGACTAAAACGTAAAGAATCAGACAAAAACGTAAAAAATCGGACGTGAACGTAAAGAATCGGACGAAAACTTAAATAATCGGACAAAAAAGTAAAAAAAAAACAGACGAAAGCATAAAGAATCTGGCAAATCGTAAAAAGTCGGACGAAAACGTAAAAATTCATACAAAAACGTAAAAAACAGAGAAAAACGTAATGAATCGGACGAAAACGTAAAAAATCGGACGAAAATGTAAAGAATCGAACGAAAACGTAAAAAATCAAACGAAAACATAAAAAACGGTTTGAGCGACGTCAGCGAGGGTGGTGATGCTGATGTGGACTGTGGGAGGGTGGTGTTTAGCGTTAGGGTATGGCTGGAGTGTCTGATTATATTGTTTTAAGGGAAATAGAGTAGAAATATGAAATAGGAAATAGGGAAAACAAAAAAAAAAAAGTGTTTTGTGGTTTTGTTTATTAGAGTTGGAAATAGAAATTTTGTGTTTTGGAAAACATTTTGTTGGAAAACGCTAATTTGAACGTGATCTTTGTTTTCCTTGTTTTCTACAAAACATTTTGTGGAAAACAAGGGTGTTTTCCTCCAACTAAACGCATCATTAGTGTCTCTATTATTATTACAAAAATTATATATCATTTTATGCATTAATAATACATTTTGGGTGACTTTCGACCTGTTTGATATCTTTCATGTTAAAATGATCTTTTAATTCTACCGGTTAGAAATAAAACATAACCTGAATACCCCATATATAAGTAAATAATTCAAATTGCCACACTAGTATATGGTGCCGAATTACACATCATTGCACGCATTTTGTTGACGATATTTGTAAACTAAATCCATCATTCGTACTGTAGGTTGAGATTCTTTCTAGTTTGTAGGATGCACCAAGCAAAAGTATACCATACTCTGGAGATTATTTGATTCAAGGAGAGAAGAAAATATAGATTGGTGTTTCACGTGTAGAAGGTTCAACATGTGAAAGATATCGGAACTTCTCAACACAAGTTGGCAATTTCTTTGATCACCCCACACTTTGCAGTCGTTGCTATGATGTTATTGCTGGCCAACTAACTCGTGTTCTTTCAGTTGTCAATTAAGCCTTAGGTAATCTCTTGACAAAATATAAATTTATGTTATCCGTGTTATGTTTTATCTTAAATGGGCCAAACTGGGAAATTAAAAAAGTTGCTTAAAACAAAATGGGTTGCAATTGGTCGATAGTCTCCCAAACTTTGCATCAAACTTAATATATATTTTATCAATAAAGTTGGGATTATCGATGTACTAATTATCAATCAAAAGGTTTAAAGTTTTTAACGTTGACACAAAATAAAAATAAATAAATAAATAAAATAAATAAATAAATAAATAAATAAGGTTGACCACTACGAAACCTGTTTAAGCCATAACCCGTGTTAAGCTGTTACACAACCCGCCCACTCAATCACATTCTATATCATATACATTGTTTACCCTGTTTTACGTCGCTGATCTCAACTTTTTTCTAGAGCAATGAAGTTTATGGAATGTTAAGTCAAAGGGTAGATTATCAAAAGTGCACATGCTTCTGGTCATATGTTACAATCAATTGCATGTTACCATTTTCACATTTGATTCAATAAATTATGTAATCATAATAATCTAACTGTTATCAAGCCTATAATGTTTCTGGTCAAAGTGAGTGTAAAGAGACGAGCTCAATGTTGCGATAGATCTTTTGTTGAGTACGCAAGGAGGGTTTAGTAAATTCAACGACTATTATACAAAATGACCCGAAATAAATGTTACTGAAGCTATAGACCTTGGGAAGAAAAAAATAAATCATGAACGACTCAATATAATTGAACCAAAAACTTTTAAATGCCAAGTTTTATCATGACAAGCATCTATGTATTATCTATGTATTCTAATAATGAAAAAATTGATGGATGATCTGTGTGCTGACGAGTTTCGATATACTTTTTAATGAAGTAATAATAAACGATTATAATTTTATAATCAAGTAAACAAGGTTTACGATCAATTAAATACAACATTGAAACTTTTAACATGTCTAGGGAATAACTTGGTTCTCTTGTAAATATTATATAGGTATCCACAATTGAAACTTAAAAAAATAAATAATAATCGGGCTTAAAAATGACTAAAGAGATTTTATAAGATATTAAGTGTCTTGATACTCATTTCATATTCTTTCATGAATTAGAAAAGAAGTGGTAGGTCTTAACAATTGATATCAAAAATAAATTAGCATCTAACTAATGACACCAGCGAGATGACTAATTAATAATATTCCATTGCTAGCTAGCAAATATTTTAATATTAATTAAGTAATTAACAACATATCTGTTCACATGTTCTTATATTGCCTCCGACTTTTTCTTTTTCTGACATTCGCACGCAACCCATCCTAGTCTTTGACTAAATGTAACAGAGCCTTAGCCAACGTGCTGCTGTAATTGAGTGTAATTCTAGTAAATTTTTGAAATGAAAGATCTACGACAAAATCTCACTTCACGAGCTTGTACGTTGTGGTATGTAATTTATGTTGATACCTCAATCCAAGAAAATTATAGTTATTTTTTATCATTTCTCAAGTATTTGGTAAATATAATACGCTCTCAGTCTTATAGAAAGTGTTCATCTTAGTATTTTGGTGTGTCTCATAATAAGCGTCTAATACTAAATTTCAACCCATCCAGAAACTTCTAAGAAGTAAATGTGAAATTTTGTTGGATAAAAGCGAAAAGGTTCAATTTTTTTCTAAATGTGTGTGAACACTTATTACACGACTGAGATCGTTTGGATTTGTTATTACAAAGACCGTAAGGATAATAGGTGCTAAGTGCTATAATTCACCAAAAGGGGTTTTGGGTTTCAATCATGACAACGTCAACCTTCTGAGGCTACCATATGAAACAAAACAATTTATAATATCGTAGTACTAGCTAGTGGTTTAGTTCGATAGAGTTGTTGGGTTTCCTAAAGCCCCGGGTTTGCTTTCCACTAGAATTTTACTGATTATTAGAAAAATTATAATTAGAAACTCTTTCAAAAAATTATTAAATGATAATAAATAGGTATGAATCGAGCTTTGAGGCATATTCTCATTGGCTATTAACTAGCATAATTAGTACATCTTATCCCAACTTTATTGTCAACGTTTAAATGGTAAAGATAGCAAGTATTATAAAGATTAATAGAATAAGCTAACATGCAATAGTTATCATTGGATGCATTGCATCTTATAATTTATTTTTAATAGAATAAGCTAACATGCAATAGTTATCATTGGGCTTTACAAAAAAAAAAAAAAAAAAAAAAAAAAAAAAAAAAAAAAAAAATCATTGGATGCATTGCATCTTATAATTTATTGAGGTTGAATGTTGATCGTGTCTTATAGTCTTTCTATTTTTAAATGTAATCGTAGAACATGATTATCTTATATACATCATGCATGGTTGATCATGTTGTAGTTAATGTCATAATCTCCAGCTCATTTTGCAATTAGAAAAGATTTAACAAAATCCACATCTTGATTTTTTTTTAATTACCACCATCCATCCCATGATTTTATTAAGTGATTCTTCTGGTATATAGTTTATGAAAAAAAAAATAATTTTGGAGAAAATAGGGTGTAGTAATAAGATTGAGTTATAATGTTTTGTGTTTAACATATACAATCTTGACAATTTTAATGATGATAACAATGATAGTTTATAATGTTTTGTGTTTAACCTATAAACATTTTTTTATCAATAAACAATTTATCGCTATAAAATTCCGTTGCTATGCACGGGTACTCGTCTAGTAGATAGAATGTACTAACTAGTATTGGGGGACTGATTTTGTACTTCTTGCCAAAGATGCATTTATGTTAGGTAAGACATTTGCTTTTATATTTCAACGAGGTTGTCCAACCCGTGCGATGCACACGGGCTCGTTCTAATTGTTCATAGCGTATTGCTTATCCCTAATTTATGTCATTTTGTTGTTCAATAGGTTCATCAGTTGTGATTTTGATATCACAAATACTCAAAATGATTTTATAAGTCGAAGAGGGAACATCATTACATTGATCATTTATTCAGTTATCTAATTGTTGATAACGTAATTTTTGTGACTAATTTGCGTCATGTTTGAAATTTTCGTTAGCTTTAATTGAGATTGAGTAAAAAACTCTAAATGATTTTCAGGTCTTATAGCCTTCTCATAACGTAATTTTCGGCTTTAATTTTTGTAATATTTAAAACTCCCGCTTTTTTTTTTGTCATGGATGGACTTAAGTTGGTCAAAAAGTTTTGGTTTTAAATGCAGGTGAGGTTAATTTATGTTTTGATATATTTGTTTACTTATTATTCTATTGTTTTATGTGATGGTATCACAATTTTTGTAAGCATATTAAAAGAGTATATGTTACATTTAAAAGAGTCTCTTTGCATGTAATCTTTTAATATGAATAAGTTACATAAATTATTTTTGGCCTACTTATTTGTTATCTTTGTTATAGTGAGTTATAAACCATTTGTACTTCGGTATTTTTTTTCAATGGCATATTTTCAGTTGTTAGAGAACTTAATTAACGTTGCGGGTTCTTCTGAATTGCATGATTGTATGCGTTTGTGGTTTGTGCAACAGCCAGGTGAAGATGATGCTTTGTCCAAATTGCTTATCGCTTGTTGTGAGCATTTGAGGCGGGTAATGGCGAAAAACCAAAGCATGATAGCGAACATGGAAGCATTAGGTCCTCATGGTGTTTCTCTTGACTCGCTATTAGCTTCGAAGAAGACTCAAGAGAGGCATTGACTATTGCTTAAAAAGTTAGGAGGGTTGTTTTTTGGGCAAATGCTAAAAAAATATATCAAATTTGACATTTTTTGCCATTGTATGGTCCCACCTTTTTTTTTTCGTAAATGTATGACTTAAGTATTGAATTGGCTCATTGTATACATCGAACTTGACACTTTTTTGTTATTGTATGACTAACGTCAGATAAACGTCACATCGTTAGTCATTTATACTAACGTCCGTTAGTAAATAACTTACAATTCCGTTTTCTTACGTTTTCGTCCGTTTTTTTATGTTTTCGTCTGTCTTGACACGTTTTCGTCCATTTTTTTATGTTTTCGTCTGTTTTGACACGTTTTCGTCCGTTTTTACACGTTTTCGTCCGTTTTCATCAATTTTTTTTCTTTTTCGTCCGTTTCTTTTACGTTTTCATCTGTTTTGACACGTTCTCATCGTTTTTTTACGTTTTCGTCTGTTCTGACACCATTTTTTACGATTTCGTTTGTTTTGACACGTTTTCTTCGTTTTTTACGTTTTCGTCTGTTTTGACACGTTTTTTTTTACGTTTTCATCTGTTTTGACATGTTTTCGTCTGTTTTTTTACATCTTCGTCTTTTTTTACGTTTTTGTCTGTTTTGACACGTTTTTGTCGCTTTTTTACATTTTCGTATGTTTTGACACGTTTTCCTCTGTTTTCGTTCGTTTTCTTACATTATCATCTGTTTTGACATGTTTTCGTCGTTTTTTTACGTTTTCGTCTGTTTTACACGTTTTCGTCCGTTTTCTTACGTTTTCTTCTGTTTTGACACGTTTTATTCTGTTTTTTACGTTATCATCTGCTTTGACACGTTTTCGTCGTTCTTTTACGTTTTCGTCTGTTTTGACACGTTTTACTTCGTTATTTTACGTTTTCGTCCGTATTCTTACGTTTTCATCTATTTTCATCTGTTTTGACACGTTTTCGTCCCCCGTTTTTACGTTTTCTTCTGTTTTTACACGTTTTTGTCCGTTTTCTTATGTTTTCGTCTGTTTTGACAGACGAAACAGACGAAAACGTAAAAAAATGACGAAAACATGTCAAAACAAACGAAAACATAAAAATACTGACGAAACATAAGAAAACAGACGAAAACATAAAAAATGGGACGAAAACGTGTCAAAACAGATGAAAACGTAAGAAAACGGACAAAAACGTAAAAAACGGAGGAAAATGTGTCAAAACAGACGAAAACGTGTCAAAACAACGAAAACGTAAGAAAATGGACGAAGATGTAAAAAAACAGAGGAAAACGTGTCAAAATTGACGAAAACGTAAAAAAAGGACGAAAACGTGTCAAAACATACGAAAACGTGAAAAACAGACGAAAACGTAAAAAAAACGGACGAAAACGTGTCAAAACAGATGAAAACATAAAAAACGGACGGAAACGTGTCAAAACAGATGAAAACGTAAAAAAACGGACGAAAACGTAAAAAAACAGGAAAACGTGTCAAAACAAAGGAAAACGTAAAAAAACGATGAAAACGTGTCAAAACAGACGAAAACGTAAAAAAATGGACGAAAACGTGTTAAAACAGACGAAAACGTAAAAAACAGACGAAAACGTGTCAAAACAGATGAAAACATAAGAAAACGGATGAAAACGTATAAAAACAGAGGAAAACGTGTCAAAACAAACGAAATCGTAAAAAAAACGACGAAAACGTGTCAAAACAGACGGAAACGTAAAAAATAGACGAAAACGTAAAAAAACGGACGAAAACGTAAGAAAACGAAGAAAAACGTGTCAGAACAGACGAAAACGTAAAAAAACGACGAAAACGTGTCAAAACAGATGAAAACGTAAAAAAACGGACGAAAACGAAAAAAATTGATGAAAACGGACGAAAACGTGTCAAAACAGACGAAAACATAAAAAACGGACGAAAACGTAAGAAAACGGAATTGTAAGTTATTTACTAACGGCCGTTAGTATAAAGGACTAACGATGTGACGTTTATCTGACGTTAGTCATACAATAACAAAAAAGTGTCAAGTTCGATGTATACAATGAGCCAATTCAATACTTTAGTCATACATTTACGAAAAAAAATGTGGGACCATACAATGGCAAAAAATGTCAACTTCGATGTATTTTTTTAGCATTTGCCCTTGTTTTTTCTAGTGAAAGCCGGTGTTCGTGAGGAAGAAACTAATGCTATTAAGATGAATGAGTTTGATTAGTTGTTTGTTGACCTTTTATGTTTAGACTTTGACTTTTTTTTTGTTTACGTTTTTATGATGTTGATAATAAATATAATTTTCCATTTTTCTATTTGTTCAATTGTTTATTATTTGAACTTATTAGGACGTATTTATAACGTTGACATTTTTTTATTTATTCTCAAGATTGTAACATCCCTAAATTTTGATATAAATCTAAGGATAAGTTATAACTTTTTTATGATGTTAGAATGGTAATGGTATGCATTGTGTAGGAGATGGTTTTTTTTTTTTTTTTTTTTTTTTTTTTTTTTTTTTTTTTTTTTTTTTTAAGGTAGAGTTTGAGTGTTTTTTTTTTTTTTTTTTTTTTTTTTTTTTTTTTGTTATATATGCAAATAAATTCTGCATGGGAAGATGAAGTTCCTGCTTGAATTAATACTTCAGTTATGTTTTGTAATCATTCTTTCTCATTACCTATTTGTTTTCTTTTTAACTATTTGTTTTCCCAAAACGCATTTGTTTTGATTATTAATACCCAATGTATCTTTTATTTTTAAAGTATCTAATAATTCTTGTCAAACCTTATCTCTAATCTCTCCACCTATCTCTCTCACTCATGGCTTTACCTTCCAACATCAGTGAAATCAAGGATGCTTCTGGGTCCGATGATTTAGCAACAGCTTTCAAGTTCTTATTTAACAATGAGATGACTGAGGATGAGAGATTTTTGATTAGGATGGGGGGGGGAGCGTAATCAACTCAGTAGCAAGGTTGAGAAGCGTGAGGTGACAGTCAGGGACGCTCATCAATGTGGCCCTTTCAATTAAAAAGCTGCTGATGCTCTTTGTTGTTTGATTGAAACACACGAAAGGGAACGCAACAGGCTCTTGGGTTTGACTTCTTTACTTACTGAGGTACGTGATGGTATTGTGGAGAAGGGCCGCCATGTGAAGCTTATGAAGTTTGATGAAACACTATCTGATGATGAATAGATTATGATGATGACGGTTGTCTTTTGTGGTTATCTTTTGGTATTTCTTATGGTTGTTGTTAACCTTCAAAGTTATGTTATAGTCGGGAATTGCAATAGTTTCTATGTACAAGGACTCGTTTAGTCAATAGTTGTAAGTTAGGCTAGTTCTTAGTATAAATACCCCTCCTAGTCTCAACTAGGAGGGTGGATGTCTCATTTTTGTATGTGTGTGTCTTTCCTTTTCTCTCTCTAGAAAACACACACATCTTCTCATTCTTTAATCTAATATACTATGTTTACTCTTTACTTTGAGCTTCCCCGGCCTCCTGAACGTGTTTCTTGCCTTTTACAGTTGTGTAGGTTGATGATCAGATGCTAATCTTGTAACTGTAATGACAGATGGATCTATTAATAATAATAAGAAGTTTTATGTATATATATATATATATATATATATATATATATATATATATATATATATATATATATATATATATATATATATGTATGAGATATATTGAGAAGGGATCTTAAAATAAAAAGGCTAGGAAGCCACCACATCGCGCCACGTGTCCAATCCCCACCCTCTTTTTTTTTAACTGGTAGGGGTATTCTCGTCATTTCAACCTTAGGGTATATAAAGTGTTTTTTTCCTATTCCTTTTCATTTGTAAACTACAGATCGTTCCCCCCCCCACACACACTGGGTAACCGCCTTCTCCACCATCTTCTCCACCAGTTTACAGCCTATCTCCACCATGATATCCACCATCTTCTCCCCCGTCTTCTCCATTGTGAATTTGAGATTTCGATCGAGTGCTCATCGTCAATGAATAACGAGAGTTCATCATGAACTAATTAACGAGTGTTAATCATCAATAACTAGTTCATCATCAACGAATAATGATTGTATGATCTTAATCGTTTGTTTTTTTTTTTTGTTTTTTTTTTTTTTAATTTACTTTATGTTAATTCGGATTTTTAATTGTAATTAGTTAATATGTTTTTGTTGATTGTTAGTGTATTAAGTTGATTTAAAACATTCATTTAGTATGTGTTTGAGAAAAAAAACTAGATGAAAAACGTGTATATGAAACCTGCACACCAAGTGTTTGATAAAATGTCTACATGATATTCTATAACTGCGATGCACTAGTTTCGTACTGTGATGCACCAGTTTTTCATACACCTTGTGATGAACTTCTTGCTAAAAATATGATTCACTGTGATGCACCTGTTCTGAATTGCTGATGCAGTAGGTGTTTGTTTATGGAAAGTATAGACCTAAAAGCTTATTTTATGCTTATGTTATGAGTAAAAATGTTTGTGTGTGTAATCGTATGTATGATGCAGTTGTTCTTTAACTTTAGTGTAGTAGGTGTTTGTTTGTGACAAATGCATATGTATTAGCTAGTTGTTTTGTTATTTTATCACAAAGACTTGTGTATTTAGTTGTTTGATGCAACAATTTTGAAATAATGATGCAGTTGGTATATGTTTGTGGCAAATTCATATATATTAGCTCAATTTTTGGTTATTTATTAGTAAAAAGTTCATATATGTGTAGTTATATGTATGATGCAGTTGTTCTGGATTGCTGATGTAGTAGTTTTTCATACACCTTGTGATGAACTTCTTGCTAAAACTGTGATTCACTGTGATGCACCTATTCTGAATTGCTGATGCAGTAGGTGTTTGTTTATGGAAAATATATATCTAAAAGCTTATTTTATGCTTATGTTATGAGTAAAAATGTTTGTGTGTGTAATCGTATGTATGATGCAGTTGTTCTATAACTTTAGTGTGGTAGGTGTTTGTTTGTGACAAATGCATATGTATTAGCTAGTTGTTTTGTTATTTTATCATAAAGACTTTTATATTTAGTTATATGTTTGATGCAACAATTCTGAAATAATGATGCAGATAGTATATGTTTGTGGCAAATTCATATATATTAGCTCAATTTTTGGTTATTTATTAGTAGAAAATTCATATATGTGTAGTTATATGTGTGATGCAGTTGTTCTGAATTGC
This sequence comes from Artemisia tridentata subsp. tridentata, assembly GCA_021014915.2. Classification (NCBI taxonomy): domain Eukaryota; kingdom Viridiplantae; phylum Streptophyta; class Magnoliopsida; order Asterales; family Asteraceae; genus Artemisia; species Artemisia tridentata. The sequence goes on along the minus strand of CP139505.1, from coordinate 2,467,187 downwards.
TGATGCAGTAGGTCTTTGTTTGGCTAATGTTTTTTGTTATTGTATCAGTACAAAAGGCAAGGATATGTAGTTGTATATGTGATGCAGCTGTTCTGAAATGCTGATGCAGTATGTGTTTACTGCATCAACACTTCATTCTTTGTTTGAATTTAGTGTATTCGGTTGACCTAATTTGATGTTAGACCTATGATATTCATTATGTGTATTTAGTTACTTGATGCAGTTGTTTTACAATATTGATGCACCACGTGTTTTTTTTATTGTTATTATATTAAGTTGACTGTAAGATGATGCTTAGACCTGTTATATTCATTATTATGTTTTGTTAGTGTTTTTTTCCTTGATGCAGTTCATTTAAAACCTTGATGCAGTAGGTGAATAAGGTTTCATTAGGATATGCAATAGAATTGATGAGCATGCAGTGGAGCTTGTTCTGAACTTGTTTTTTGCTCCAATGGATGAGATGTTTTCAGATAATGCTCACTCATACGCTAAATCAACAAAAATGCAAAAGTCAATTTCCGTTTGTTGGTGTGACAGTTGTAAAGTTCCCCCTTTCATAGAAAATTTTGCCTTACATTCCTTTATCTACAGGTCTTGGTTATCGGAGGAGATGGCGGTGTCTTGCGTGAAGTAGCTCGCCATTCTTCAGTTGACATGGAACCAAAGCTAGTTAAAAAAGCAGAACTTGGAAGCTCAGTGTTGAAAGCTCTAAGAGAAAGTAGATTTTATACATATTGATGCAGCAAATTTATAACATTTTGATGCAGTTTATTTATACATTGTAAGGCAATGAATTTACATAAGTTTGATTCAGTATAGTTATACACTGTGATGCAGAAAATTTACATCATTGTGATGCAGTAAATTTTTACACTGTGATGTAGTAATTTTATATCATTGTGATGTAGAAAGGAATGGTTGGAACAATACGGTAAGAATTATAAACTAGTAGTTTTAACACAACTTTGTGTTGGTTATTATCTTTGCTATGGAACATATAAGCTTCCCTAAGTTTGTATAATATATCTTTGCTATGGAACATATAAGCTTCCCTAAGTTTGTATCATAGATCTTTTAAATATCCAATATGTGTTACGGTCAACCTTTGGTATTATCTTTTGAACATATATGCAAGTATTTGTAGTTTTATATGTGATGCAGTACTTATGAAATGTTGATGCAGTATGTGTTACTGCACCAACACTTAAAATTCACCGCATCATAATTATTTATCAAGACACATATAGACTATACACTCGAACACTATTCTTCGATGTGCAGGATGGGATGTTTGCTTCATATAAACATTGTATTTCAATGAGTTTTGTTCAAACTGACAATACAAAGAAATATTCAATTCTTAATAGTGAGGTTGAGAAGGGAAATAGAGGTGATGTAGTGAGTTTATATCATTATGATGCAGTAATTTTATATCATTGTGATGCAGTAGAATTATAAATTGTGGTGCACCAATTATATACATTCTTATGCATAACTAGAAGACTAATCATTAAAAGTAAAAGTACTTATCAAACATTGATCATTCAGTTAACTACAATAACTAGAAGACTTTAAACATCGAAAAAGAAAATACTTAAATCCAACATATTTGAAACTAAAAGTGTTCATAAGCAAGATCCGCTTTGACAACATTATCTGTTAGAATTTCGGAAGTCTTTGTTTTCTTCTTTTCAAATGCTTCTGCTTCTTTCAATACCTTTGCCCTTTTGTCATTACAGCTTAAAAGTATTATCTTTGCTAAAAACTTGGCACGCATCGTATTCAATTGAGTTTTCAGACTTGGTCCTTCCTTCTTCAGTTCTTCCAAAAACACACCATGACTGATATACGTTTCCATGTGTCTCATCAGAAATGCTCCACCATTGTCATTCATATTTCCACCATTTTCTTCATTCCGAGCATTTTCAACTCCACCATCTTAATCCCCATCTTTGTCCTGTTTATTTCCAACCGATGAAAACATTCACCATCATGACGTCATCGATACTGCATCAAATTTGCTGCAAAATACATCTTACTGCATCAATTCATTAAAACTACTGCATCATCATTACAATCCTATCATTTACATTCATATTTTTAGAACTCATCGATAATCATTATTCATAAAACATGTAATAACCATTTTGATAGACAAATAAACTCAAAACATACTTTCTTTGTAATGCAGAACACTCGAAACGCACTACCAAACAACCCATTAAATCACACCCGAGCATAATCCTATTATTTACATTCATATTCTCAAAACTCATCGATAATCATCACTTTATCAAATCTATTGCATCAAACATTCAGACACACACATAAACAACTTTTCAACGCTTTAAAAACAAACGCGCCTAACCTAAACTTCTATTAAATGACTCATACAGGACACTACTGCATCACTTTATTGGATTTACTGCATCACAAATTCAGACACACACATAAACAACTTTTGAATGCTTTAAAAACAAACGCGCCTAACCTAAACTTCTATTAAATGACCCATACAGGACACTACTACATCACTTTGTTACATTTACTGCATCACATATTGAGACAGACGCGTAAACAACTTTCAACGTTTAAAAAACAACGCGACTAACCTAAACTAGTATTATATGCCTCATAAAGGACACAACTGAATCACTTTATCACATCTACTGCATCACACATTCAGACAGACACATAAACAATTTTCAACGTTTAAAAAACAACGCGCCTAACCTGATTATGCTATTAAATGACTTATAAAGGACACTACTGCATCACTTTATCACATTTACTGAATCACACATTTAGACACACACATAAACATTTTTCATCATTTTAAAAACAACGCGCCTAACATAATCTGCTATTAAATCACTCATACGACACTACTGCATCACTTTATAAAATTTACTGCATCACACATTCAGACAGACACATAAACAATTTTCAACGTTTAAAAAACAACGCGCCTAACCTAAACTAGTATTATATGCCTCATAAAGGACACTACTTCATCACTTTATCACATCTACTGCATCACACATTCATAGGCACACATAAACACTTTTCAATGCTTAAAAACAACGTGCCTAACCTGATTATGCTATTAAATGACTTATAAAGGACACTACTGCATCACTTTATCACATTTACTGAATCACACATTTAGACACACACATAAACATTTTTCATCATTTTAAAAACAACGCGCCTAACATAATCTGCTATTAAATCACTCATACGACACTACTGCATCACTTTATAGAATTTACTGCATCACACATTCAGACATACACATAAACAATTTTCAACGTTTAAAAAACAACGCGCCTAACCTAAACTAGTATTATATGCCTCATAAAGGACACTACTGCATCACTTTATCACATCTACTGCATCACACATTCATAGGCACACATAAACACTTTTCAACGCTTAAAAACAACGCGCATAACCTGATTATGCTATTAAATGACTCATAAAGGACACTGTTGCAACACTTTATCACATCTACTGCGTCACACATTCATACACACACATAAACACTTTTCAACGCTTAAAAACAACGCGCCTAACCTGATTATGCTATTAAATGACTCATAAAGGACACTACTGCATCACTTTATTACATTTACTGCATCACATATTCAGACATACACATAAACAATTTTCAACGTTTAAAAAACAACGCGCCTAACCTAATCTGCTATTAAATAACTCATATGACACTACTGCATCTCTTTATTATATCTACTGCATTACGCATTCATACACATACATAAACAACTTTTTTTCGACTTAAAAACAACGCGCCTAACCTGATTATGCTATTAAATAACTCATACAGGACACTATTGCATCTCTTTATCACATATACTGCATCATGCATTTAGACACATGCATAAACAACTTTTCTTCGCTTTAAAAACATACGCGCCTAGATTAAAACAACATTTTTTAGATCAAAATAGAACATAATGCACCACTTCAATAAAATTACTGAATCAATAGTACAAATAAAAAGCTATTTCAACAAATATTTTAAAGAGTGTACTTACTTTCCAATATAGTAATAGAATTTTACGGTGTTGTTTGTTTATTACTTTCAGAACCACGATAACTTGCCGCAATTAGTCTATCACTTTTTCAAGTTGCTTAATCGAAGAAATAAAAACAATTTCGGTAAATTAAAATAAACTAATTGATGCAGTAACAATGATACAAATTGATCTGTGATGCGGCGATGCAATAATATAAACAGTGATGCCGTAATATAAACAATGATGCAGTAATGTAAACAGTGATGCAGTAATTTTATTGCACTTAATATAATATAAGCAATGATGCAATAGAGAATTTATTGTGGTGCATAATCTTTTAATCATGGAAAAACAATGTACTACATCATAATGTTGTTAACTAGTGCCATAAACATTATGATGTTACTGCATTACTGCATTAAAACAATTGCATCACACATTGAAACATACATACAAACTCTTTTTGACACTTAAAACACCTCGGGTGTAACCTAATCTAGCCTTATATTCCATAGAAAAGATCCTACTGCATCACACCAGCTACATGTAACCTAATTTAGCCTTTGCCACATACAAGATCCTACTGCATCACTGCATCACACACCAATTACATCAGATATTCAAACACACAAGTAAACACTTTTCGATGCTTAAAATGCTACGCGCCTAACCTAATCTAGACTTATATGTCACATATAGAACCTACTGCATCACTTCATCACACCAATTACATTAGATATTCAAACACACACATAAACACTTTTACGCACATAAGGAAACCTATGCTTCAATTGCATCGCAACATTAACCAAGCATGCATACACATTTTTACACATAACGAAAACTATACCTAACCTAATTCACCCTTATATGCTGAAACTAAACATCTACTGCATCTCAGTTCAAATTTAAGTGCATCGCAACATCAACCAAGCATACACACACATTTTTGCACCTAACCAAAACTATGCCTAACCTAATTCACCCTTATATGCTGAAACTAAACACCTATTGCATCTCAGTTTAAATTCAAGTGCATCACAACATCAATCAAGCATACAGACACATTTTTGCACATAACGAAAACTACGCCTAACCTAATTCACCCTTATATGTCGAAACTAAAACCTACTGCATCTCAATTTTAATTTAAGTGCATCGCAACATCAACCAAGCATGCAGACACATTTTTGCACATAATGAAAACTATGCCTAACCTAATTCACCCTTATATGCTGAAACTAAACACTTACTGCATCTCAGTTCAAATTCAAGTGCATCGCAACATCAACCAAGCATACAGACAGATTGTTTAACATAACAAAAACTATGCCTAACCTAATTTACCCTTATATGCTGAAACTAAACATCTACTGCATCTCAATTCAAATTCAAGTGCGTCACAACATCAACCAAGCATACAAACACCTATTACAACCTTATACGTGGCAACTGAACACCTACTGCATCACAGTTCAAAGTCAAGTGCATCAGACAAACAACCAAGCATACAAACACATTTTACACTCATAACGCAACCTACCTTTAACCTAAATCATCCTTATATGCGGAAACCTAAAACCTACTGCATCACAGTTCATATTCAAGTGCATCACACAAACAACCAAATATACAAATACATTTACGCACATAATGCAAACTACGCTTAACCTAATACATCCTTATACACGAAAACTGAACACCTACTGCATCACAGTTCAAAATTAAGTGCATCGCACAAATAACCAAACATACAAAAACAAATAACTTACTGCATCACTGTTAAAATCAAAACCTACTGCATCATAATATGAAATACAACTGCATCAACATTCAAAATAACAACATCACAATTTAAATTTACTGCATCACAGTTATAAAGTCTAGTTGAGACATTTTATCAAACACCTTGTAAGCAACTTTCTTAAACACGTTTTGTTATTTATTTTTTGCTAAATTTTTTGTTCCAGATCTAGAAAAAAACATTCATAAGCATACACAAACACTTGTAGTTGCTAAATTCATCAACAAAAACTTGATTTTAGTATAACGAAATTAAGAAATTGATGCAGTAACAAAATTATTATTAAAAAATCTACTTACGAGGCGGTGCAAGATCTGGTAGATTCATCCTCACCATCATTGATGCAGTAAGGTTTTTGAATGGTGGATTGAAACTGTAACAAATCGATCCAGTAACAATCATTGATGCAGCAGGTTGAGTCGTTGATGATGAATGATCGTTGATGAATTAAGATTTTGGAATGAAATAATTAGGGTTTGTGTGTGAACCAGTGTGTGTTTTTTTAGAGAGAGGTTTTTCTTTTTTTGATATGAAATGTATGGTCAGATTTGGAGATGAAACACCAGTTGTGTAAATTACACTATTATACAATTGCCCCTAAAGTTTGCATTATTTACCATCATGCCACCGCCCTTTTTGATCTGGTCAAATTTGATCCATTGGTTGGGAGGGCTTCCTACCCTTTTTATTTTAACACTCTTTTCATTATAACTCTACCCTATATATATATATATATATATATATATATATATATATATATATATATATATATATTACGTTTTACCTTTTATCAAAAAGTAGGGGGGGGGGATTTTCTCTCACACACATAAGAGTCAAACACACATACTTATTAGATCTGGCGAAAGTAAATTAGGGTTTTTCAATTACTCACTATTTTAATCAAATTAAAACATATACTCAGTTTAATTGTGAAGTGTGGTGGTTGAGTATTCAAGTTTTGAAATCAATTGTGATGAAATGATCATGTATGGCTGATAATTGTATGGCGGTTCTTATGCATAGGTTTGCATCATAATTTGATTAATCTTTCTTTTTGTTTAGTAGATTGAATGATGGTATTAGGTTGTTCTGTTGTGGGTTTGATTTATCTGTGTTGATAATGTTAAAAAGATGAAACTTTATATATGGTATTGATGTAGCAGTTGGTTTTGTGTTTCTGGTAATCACAGATGAAACTGTTATATGATTAAGAGTCATATTGATTAAGGAGATGGCCAGACATGTTTTTAGTAGTATAAAATCTTGACTGTCTTGATTGTAGCGTTTTTTATTTGGTTGGTAGCAATTGGTTTTAGGTGACATCTGAAACCGAAAGTGTAACAGGTATGAGAACTTATGTTGTTGGAATAAGAGGCTTTTGGTTCTTGAATTGCAAATCACCAGTCGTTTAGCTTCAATTCCTAAACATGCTATTAAGGGTAGTTTGCTCATCACCCCTTTAGGTGTCTTGATACGTTAATAAAGGCTGTTTGGATAGCTTATTTTCAGAGCCGTTTAGGTGTCTTTACATGTTAATAAGGGTTTGTTTGGATAGCTTATTTTAGCAGTCATTTTGTTTTTCGAAACGTGTTATGAAAGTGTATTTTTGTTTCCATAGCTATTAAATTCCTTTGCATATAATGTTCTTAATTTCTGTTGCTGGTGTGATATGCATTTGATTTCTAGATCTGTAATTGAAGATTATATTAGTTGCTTAAGTACTCAGAATAGCTAAGTGTTGGGTCATGAAAAACCCAAGAATGCTTCAAACATGATTTGGACACAAATTAACTAAGTGTTAGCTTAAACCGAGAACAATTCAAGTCACTGAGAGAACAGCCTCTCAGTGAGTCATCTTCAGGATGCTTAAGGCGAATTCAAAAAGAAGGATTCACTTTTGAGGAAGGCGGTACTCCCTGAGTAGGACTTAAGCCAAAGAAGAAGATGATGGTTCAGTGAGTGTTGGACAAGAACTCACTGAACCCCAGTCTCCTCAACCAACAAAGTGATTGAAGGACTGAGGAACCAATGCCTGAAGAAAAGGCGGGAACAATAGGGAAAAGATCTGAGAAGATAATAGTGTCAGCCCAACACTCTTCTCTTGTCAGATCCAACCTTCCCTATTGCGGCTAAAAGTCATGGAGTGTCAGCCAACAACTCCCAAAGTCTTATTAGCCCTTTCCTATTGGTTCTTGGAAATGACAATTACTATTTGTAATTGTCAGACACGCAACCTCAACAACTTGTATTATATTTAATCACTTATACTTAGATTACTTGTGTATAAATAGATCAGAAAGGAGAGAAGTTAAAGTGTGCTTTGTATATTGAAAGTCTTGAACTTTTACAAAGGAACTTCTCTCCTACAAAGAGTATACAACTCACTGAGATTGCTCAGTGGGTATATTGTTACCACTCAAGCAAAACTTGAGTTTCGATAGGAGACACCCCATACCCTTGTCTATTCAATCCCAAGTGTTTGTTCCGCAAAACACTTGGGTATAGATTCTTGGAATTATTTCTAATAAGAATTTAAATGTTGAAAAATATTGTTATTTTTTTTATATTCACGTTTTATAACTGTTAGAATTAATCCTAAACATTGTATTAGTCATAAACACAAATAGATTAACTTTCTAGTTAACTCTAATCGTGTAAAGGGAACAACAAGTGGTATCAGAGCCTCTGGTTTATAAAATCTTTTAAACTAACCAAGAGTGCTCTAGGTTTTTAAAACCAAGATCCTACTATGACTGATATCAATGTACCCCAGCTAGTCGACAAAAAGGGTGGCAGCTACTCAGCTGTTGCACCCAGACTTGAAGCTGGGAAATTTAGCAAATGGAAGAAGCGTATGATTTGCTATCTTATTGGTATGGAACCCTACTACATCACCTGTATCAGGGATGGCCCATTTGTCCCAAAGACAGCCACAGGGCTAAACAAGCCTGAGGCCCAATGGACCATTGATGAGAGGAGGGTGGTTAATCAAGACCAACGCCTAAAAAGCATCCTTATATCATGTCTTCCTGACGATGTAATGGAATCAGTCATCAACTGTCTAACAGCCAAGCAAACTTGGGATGACTTGGTAAACAGCTTTGAGGGTCCCTCAGATACCAAGGAAAATAGGGTCATGGACCTTAAACTTGAGTATAATACTTTCAGGGCAAAAGACTCTGAAAGTCTCTCACAGACCTACACCAGATACAAGACTTTGATAAATGAACTATCAAATGATGGTGTTGTACTGTTCAAACATGAGACAAATGTTGGCTTTGTCAACAGTCTCCCTGAGAAGTGGCTCAACTTCTCACAAGGCCTGAGGAATGCTAACCACATTCAGACCCTTGAGCTCTCTGAAATTTATGGGAAATTTGTCTATGAAGACAACTTGATCTCAAGGAGATACCCTGACTCAAAAGCTTTTGAGTCCAAAAAGGCCTTAACCTCCTCACCCATATCAACTGCTTTCTATTCTAATGGTGTTGTGCAGGATATTCAAGAGGATTCTGAAGAAGAAATTGATGAAAGGACTGATGAGGAGTACCTGAATGACCTGAACTTGGAATTCCAAGAAAGGGCACTCCTTGCTAGTTCAAAACGTTTCATCAAAAGAAATCAGTCCAACTTTACAAAATCAAAAGCAAATGAGACCACTGAATGCTTTAAATGTGGTAAAAAGGGTAATTTTGCTAGGGACTGTTATTCTAAAACTATTTCAGAACCCTCTTACAAATTCTCAGGAACTAGTAAGTTTCAACCTAAAATGTTTCAGTCCACCCAACAATTTCAAAACAAGGGTCAAAAGGATTTTGAAACAAAATATAGGAATATCAAAGCTAAACTTGCACTTCTTGAAACTAACCCCATATTGCCTCAGGCTGCTCAAACATCTAAACCTATTCAGACAAAGAACAAGGTATTAGTAGCTGAAGCATATGATTGGGATGATGAAGAGGTTTCCTCAGATGAGGAAATAAGAGTTAGTGCACTGATGGCACTTTCTGAAGAGGATCAGATGGCTGTGGGAAAAAGCCATGCTAGAAATGGAGAGTGGGTCAACATCACCATGAAGAAGGTAAATACTTTACTTTCTATGGATGATGATTCTGATTGGCAATCTTACATGAATTATATTTGTGTTGATTTAAAGTTTGTTGAAGAACAAAGGCTTAACCTGTTTTCAAAATATAACAATATTGTGTCAGAATTGAACAAATGTAGAGATGAACTTCTTGTACTAAAGCAAGCCAAACTAGAAACAATAACTCTACAAATTCAGAACACTGAGATTTTGAAACAAAACCAAGCTCTTCAAACTGAACTTAACAAAGAAAAGGCTATCATTCAAAGCTGGACCAAAAAGAACCCCAAGGTTTTTGACACTATGGGATTAATCTCTCAGAAAACCATTGGTATTGACCCTCTTATGGTTGATCCAATTGTGTGTCATAATGAAATAAACTTTGTTCCAGCCGGCATATCTTTTGAGCAAGAATTGCTTCCCAAGTCAAATGACTGGATTGTCAGGGACAACCCAGTCAGTAAGTTACCAAACTTTGAGACTGGAAAGATCTTGCTTCCTGAAAGTCAGGCTTTGAAAAATATGCTTGGACTTACTGAACAACTCAGTAAGCTTGAACTCACTGAACAACTCACTGAGTCTTTGAATGAGTCTGAATCAGAATCATACCCTCCACTTCCTCCACTAAATACCCTTCAGGGTGCTGCACCTAACTTAGGCCTCCCACCTATGGTCTTCTCACCACACTCTCCAAAGGAGAGATCAGGAATGGGAACAACCATCCCAAAGAGAGCAAACCTTGATGTCTCAGTAAATACTGATGATTCATCTACTTCAGTCCCTTCTGAAGTAACTACCCAAAGCCCTGACTCAAAACTTAATCAGTTGGCTGAAATGGTCAGAAGCTGGGAGAGAAGATTGCATCTTCTGAGAAACCCTCTCAATCCAAGAAGGAACAAAAACCAGCTTCCTCAAAGACCAAACCCAAACCCACAAAACCCCTGAAAAGATGTGAACTATGCAACTATACAAATCATCTCACTGATGATTGCTATAGAGTCCTTTATTGCATGATTTGCAAAAAGGAAGATCACAGGACCTCTGATCATAAACAATGCTCAGTCATGTCAAACTTTTCAGGACTTAAGGCTCAGTGCCTGAACTACCCTTCTGATTCTAAGCAGAAACAGAAGCAAAAGGCCAAGCCTTTTCCACCCTGCCCTTTGTGTGGATTCAATAACCATCACCCTGAGGATTGTCAATATGACAAAAACTGTGAATCTAGTGAAAGTTCCACTCAGAAATCCTCAGGAAAAGAGAAGGTCATTCAGTCAAGAAGAGGTATGAAACAATCCTCTCAGACTACTGAGGCTACCCCTGCAACTAAATGCAAAACATGTGGTAGCTCAGTCCACTCATCCTCTGACCATGAATCAATTAATACTTTCATAAAGACCTACAATACCAAACCCTCCATGAAATGGAGTCCTAGAAGGAACTGACCCAGTTTACTATTTGTGCAGAAGCATGCCAGGGATCCTATTTGGCATCTAGACACTGGATGTTCAAGGAACATGACTGGTGTTAAGGAGTGTCTGCACAAATATGTGGAAGAACCAGGACCCAAAGTGATATTTGCTGATAATTCATCATGTCTCACTGAAGGTTATGGTTCAGTAAACTGCAATGGTATTGTCTTTACTAGGACAGCATATGTTAATGGTCTTAAGTATAATCTGATCAGTGTCAGTCAACTATGTGATGCAAAATACATAGTTCAGTTTGATGATAAGCAAGGAACCATCTTCAATGCAAATAAGGAAATTGTACTCATTGCACCAAGAAGACAAGATGTTTATGTATTAGACATGTCCAGTCTAACTCAGAATGGAACTTGTCTCTTTGCTAAGGCCACTGATACTCTCAACTGGCTTTGGCATAAGAGACTCACCCACCCGAACTTTAAGAACATTAACAATCTTGTAAAACAAAACAAGGTCCTTGGCTTACCATCTCTTGTGTTTTCAAAGGATAAACCATGCTCAGCTTGTGAAAAAGGTAAACATCACAGAGCATCCTTTAAAAATAAAACCAACTTTTCCATCAGGAACTGCCTACATCTTCTCCATATGGATCTATTTGGACCTATCAGTCCAAGGTCTATTAATCATGAGAAGTATACTCTGGTCATAGTGGATGAATACTCTAGATACACCTAGGTATTCTTCCTGATCAAAAAGAGTCAGGCAGCTAAAACAATCATATCCTTTGTCAGGAACATTAAAAATCAAAATGACATTAAGGTCAAACAGATTAGAACTGACAATGGGACTGAGTTCAAAAATTATGAACTTGAATGTTTCTGTGATGAGAAAGGTATTTCCCAAAACTTTTCCTCTCCATACACACCTGAACAAAATGGTGTTGCTAAAAGGAAAAACAAAACACTCGTTGAAGCTGCTAGGACAATGCTATGTGGATCAGTCCTTTCCAACCATTTTTGGACTGATGCAGTCAAAACTGCCTGTTATACACAAAACAGATCCATAATTGTCAAGAGACATGGGAAAACCCCATATGAGTTATTCAAAGGAAGAATCCCTGACATCAGCTACTTTCATGTCTTTGGGTGTCCTGTGTTTATTCATAATTACAAGGATCACCTAGGTAAATTTGATGCAAAAGCTGATGATGGATACTTCCTGGGATACTCACTTGTCTCAAAAGCCTTCAGAGTGTTCAACACAAGGAGACAGCAGACTGAGGAAACATTTCATGTTACCTTTGATGAGAGCACTGATGCAATCAGGTTCTCAACTGCCTCAGTAGAAGAGATAGGAATTGATAATTCTTCAAGATATCCTCCTGATGAATATCTGTCTGAAAACAATCCTTCTACTCAGTATCAAGATGATGCTAATCTCTCCTATTACATAATCCCTCACAACCTACCTAACCCAACCATCACTGAGTTTGTTGAGGCACATGCACACACTGATGATATCAATCAGCCTGTTCAAAATACTCAAGAACCAAACAATCTCAGTGAGCTGGTAGACACTCTAGATCCAATCAATGATCATGTGTCTACTCCAGAACCAAACCCTCTACCCAATCAGGCCTCCACAAGTTCAACTCAGTATCCAGGACCTCAAGAAAGTTGGACTAGGTCTCAGGACATTGAACTTGTCAATATTATTGGAGAGCCTACTGAAGGCATGCTCACCAGGAGCATGGCTGCTAGTCTAAGAGCAGCCTCATCCAATGAATGCCTATTTGTGGACTTCATTTCCACAATTGAACCCAAAAGTGTTAAAGAAGCACTTACACATCCAAGTTGGGTTCGGGCCATGCATGATGAACTGGAACAATTTGACAGAAACAAGGTAATGACCTTGGTCAAATGTCCTGAGAATGTCTCAGTCATTGGCATGAAATGGGTATTCAAAAACAAAACTGATGAAAATGGCATAGTCATTAAAAACAAAGCCAGACTTGTAGCCAAAGGCTATAATCAACAAGAAGGCATTGACTATGAAGAAACATTTGCACCAGTAGCAAGGATGGAAGCCATCAGGATCTTCCTTGCTTTTGCTACATACATGAACATTCAAGGTGTACCAAATGGATGTTAAAAGTGCATTCTTAAATGGTTCACTGAAAGAAGAAGTTTATGTTGAGCAACCTCCTGGATTTGAAAGCCATGAGTCTCCTGATCATGTCTGTAAGCTTAACAAAGCCCTTTATGGACTGAAGCAAGCTCCCAGGGCATGGTATGAGACTCTCTCAGCCTTCTTAATCCAAAACAAATTTGTCAGAGGCAAGATAGACAACACATTGTTTATCTATAAGAAAAATAATGATGTCATACTAGTACAAGTGTATGTTGATGACATCATCTTTGGCTCAACAAGTTTCAAACTTTGCAAACAATTTGAAAAACTAATGGCAAAGAAGTTTGAAATGAGCATGATGGGAGAACTGACATACTTCCTTGGTCTTCAGATCAAGCAGACTGATAGAGGAACCACTATCAGTCAAGAGAAGTATGTAAAGAATATACTGAAGAAGTATGATCTCAGTGACTGTGCCTCAGTCAAAACTCCCATGGTCCCCCCAAACAACCTTGGTCCTGATCTAACTGGTAAACCAGTAAATCAAACTCTCTTTAGAGGAATGATAGGATCACTGATGTATCTTCTTGCATCAAGGCCTGATATCCAATTCTCAGTATGTCTATGTGCCAGATATCAATCTGACCCAAGAGAATCTCATGTCACTGCTGTGAAAAGGATATTCAGGTACCTGAAGGGCACTCCTAACCTTGGATTATACTATCCAAAGTGCTCAGGATTTGATCTCAAAGGATACTCAGACTCTGATTATGCTGGATGCAACATGGACAGAAAAAGCACCTCAGGCTCTTGCCAAATTCTTGGTGGGAAACTAGTCTGTTGGAGTGCTAAGAAGCAACAATCAGTTGCCTTATCCTCAGCTGAGGCTGAATATGTTGCAGCAGCTAGTTGTTGTGCAAATGTACTCTGGATGAAAAGTCAACTCAGTGACTATGGAATTCAGTACAAGATGGTACCCATCTTTTGTGATAACACAAGTGCAATTGCAATCTCAAACAACCCTGTTCTTCATCAGAGAACAAAACACATTGATATCAGATATCATTTCATCAGGGACCATGTCATGAATGGTGACATTGAATTACACTTCATCCCTACTGAATATCAGTTAGCTGATATCTTCACCAAACCTCTGGATGAACCAACTTTCACAAGGTTGAAAGCTGAATTAGGAATGTTGGATATAGAAAATCAGTCCACTGATTGAAATCCTTCCAACTGAAGTGTAAATTCTTAAAACCTCAGGTCCCTGACTCAATGTGTATATCAGTGAAAAAACATCTCACTGAATCCTCAACCTCAGGAACTAAACCCAAGTTCCTGAAATCTTGAGGGTTCAGGAACTAAACCCAAGTTCCTGAATCCTTGTTTCTCAGGAATCATTCCATATTCCTGAATCATCAGTGACTAATCCCAAGTCCCTGATTTACCATCACTGAATGATTAGTCATTCAGGGCCCTGAAAAGGACATTAAATACTGACTTAAATGCTCTAAGTATCTAGTTAGTAAATGTCCGAGGTTGGTAACTGAACTAATATTTAATTTAAGAATATTTGTTCTTTTTTGCCTTTCTGGCTTCCACCTTTGGGCCACCACATGTCCACTTGGCATTAAATGCCTCTCCAATCACATTACAGAAATGTGATGACTCATCTCTGCAAAGTGCACTTTTGCAGAACTGCTCAACTGTTCACTTCGACTGTTGCGCCAAACCAAGAAAGTGGAGTGTTGGCATTAAATGCGGATCCCAAAACATATTATTCAAAACAATTTCCAATAATTCTTTTTGAATAAATTAAGATCGCTCAAATGTCCAAAACACCCCATCTCCACTTTCCTATAAATACACCAACCAAAAGAAACACACACATGTTTTTATAGAATCTTAAGCAAAACTCTGCCATTTTTTAATTCTCAAAAACAAATTGTGTGTGTATTCTTAAGCTTTAGAATCCCATAAACCTTAGTCAAACCCAGACTTACCCACGAATGGCTTCTTCTAAAGCTGTAAAATACGCCCCTAATGTGGATTTCACAATGGAGGGTGTAGACCTAACCAAAAACAATGTGGTGGGAAATTTCTCGTATCCACAAATCTACCCAGCCTACAAGAACGTTATGAAATTTCTTCATAATTGTTTTCTTGCAAAGGCTTTCACCCACACCCCCTCAGTCATCTATCATGACTATTTAAGGGAATTCTGGTGTACGGCTGTGGCTACCAGCCCCAAAGACACCAAAGAGTCAATCATCACCTTCACGGTGATGAATGGGAGTAAAACCCACTCCTTTGACTACACAACCTTCATCAAAGCCACAGGCCTTGACTTTGCTGAAGAGTTTGCACCCAACCCTACTGATCAGGACATAAAGAATGAACTGATCTTTCTTGCACCTCATGACCCCAGACGTCCTACAACGTCTGCGGGAGGCTTATTGGAGAAGGCTCCAGTAGTCAAAACATGGTTCCACCCTATTTGGAGGATACTGATGACATTTGTCATTCAGGTCCTGGGTGGAAATAAATCCTCTACGGAACAATTGAACTCATCACAACAATTGATGTTGTTCAGTCTCCTTGAGGGTACAAAAATTGACATCGGAGGAATAATCTTCCGAGACCTTGTTGCTAAGCTCTCAGGAAAACATAGGCAAAGGCATATGTCCTATCCTAGATTTGTTTCCTGTGTGCTTCAGGACTGATGCGCGTGATGTGTCGTTGCGGTTTAGCAGTTTTAATGCCTACTCAAGTTTTAAATTTATATTTAGCCGACTTATCAATAACACACACACTTAACGAGCAGTGTACCCGGTCAGTATGAATATAATGGTAAGTAGAGTGTCGATCACTAAGAGTGGAACGTATTATCTAGTTATTCTAATCAGTATTTTAATATCCTAACGCAAGGGGGTTTCAGCCTGAGAGACTGGCACAATTTGTTGCAATTAATATAATAAAATAAACCAATAGGCACGAATCAGCAAGTAGCACACACGTACACAGATAAATACTCGAGACAATAAGAGGGCTGTCCTTATAATTAAGTAGATTGTCACTTGTTTTATTGATAGCTTTATATGAAGTGTATGTAGTTAATCCTTTCTCGTTGGTCCTATTCTTATCGGCGAGTAAACCCTTAATGATTACTTATGTCTAAAAGTTATTCCTAAGTGATCAATTTAGAAACAACCGTGGGAGCCACATTATGTCCCGCAGTCAAATGCCCGCAAGCCACTAATAAACACAGAGGTTATCAATGCACTAATAAGTAGTAACCAAAGACATCAACATATAAACTTTAATTGATGGGAAAGCAAGTATTAAAGGGAGTGCAATCTTTCCGTTGTCACATTACACAAGCCACCAATCCTGATGAATTAAAGTATGCTAACACAATAAAACAAAACTACTTAATGAATTAAATACATGCAGCACCTTCTTACAGCTCTTGTATCTTTGATTTGGGTGTGTCTTGTGCTGCCTCCTTGACTGAATTCGTCCTTTGTTCCTACTGTTCGGTCTTCGGTGTTAGGGTTTTTTTGGAACTCGGAACTCTTAAATTCGTCTGGTCCACGGGGTATTTATAGTTTCTGTCTGAGGGAAGATGCGGCGCATCTACTTAAGTAGATGCGGCGCATGTACTTAACTTCGCGTGGGGTCCAAGATTATAATTTTCAGGAATATTCGTACACCGCCAGAAGATGCGGCGTAACTCTTGATTAGGATGCGGCGCATGTCCTCTTGTATCTTGGATCGTATCTGGTGATATCTTGATATAGATGCGGCGCATGTTGATAGTGAGATGCGGCGCATCTGGAGCAGAATTGACTTGATCTTGTCCATGTCAGTAGACTTTCGCTTTATGCACGTTTTGCTCCATTATTAGTCCATAATCGCTAAGTTTCACCAAATGCTTGTTTTTACCTGAGAATTACAAAAGTAAACAATTAAGTATCAATCCTCATACATAATATAGTAAAACAAGTCAAATTATTAGGATAAATGATAGTAATAAAATGTACTTATTTGAGTTCATCAAATATCCCCCCACTTGAACTTTACTTGTCCCCAAGTAAACCTTAGAATTTCATTTATGAAAATGTATCCTAAAAGATGTTAGGATTTATTTTTATATTTAAGCATGTATTCGTTTAATTCATAATCACACAACTAAACACTTAACGAATTAGAAGTAAAATAAAATAAGTCGATAAAAGCAAATCTAATCGTTTAACTGTCCAGTCGCGATGAATATTCTATCATAAGCTTGGCAAGTATACACATCTCCACCACTAAAGCTAAGGAATAACAAGTCTAAAGCGGTAAAAAGGGTTTTTAGGCTAAAGGGTTAATTATTCTTATTTACACTATCGATCTCAAATTCCAGAAAAGGCGACAAAATCACAAATACATGATCGAATCCACGAACACGATACTTGCAATTGCTCAAATCCTTAACTCGAATAGGCTAAAGATAGGTCCAAACTTCACCAATAATAATATATCAAAAAGGGCGACAAAATCATAAATACATAGCCGAATCCACGACTACGATACTTAAGATTGCTCAAATCCCTAATCTCAATAAATCAAAGGTTTGGTTGGATAAAGAACAATACAGGGTATGGATAACATTTGGGATATAAATTGGTGTAAAAATAAAAATAAACAAAACAAAACAAATAAATTAAAATCCTAAGTGTGGTTAATCACTATCCCAACCATCCCATGAATAAGACTCATATCATTGAATAACTCACGCTTTAACACTTGAAACACACGCTTTAGGTAGACACGAATTATACTCAACAAAATCTTAATCAAAGAATAAACCTTAATTGGCATTCCCATAACTGCCAATTCCCATTCAATCCATAGATATAATACAACAAATAGTGGTGATATCGACCACTTACATAACTCTACATCGTTGGCTTAAAATAAACATCCAACTCTTTTTTCTTTCTTTTCCTTTTCTCATTTTTTCGATTTTTTTTTTTTTTTTTTTTTTTTTTTTTTTTTTTTTTTGACTTGAAACATAAACATAGATGTGTAAAATTTCACCACATCACTACAACTTTCTTTCCGGATAATTTTTATTCATACTTTTCATACTTCAGAAATAATGGTAATAGTGAAAGTAGTAAACACACGAAAAATAAACTCAAAGATATACAATATTTACTTTCACTCCAATTGCATTGTGCAATTTCCCGACCTAACCATAGATAATGAATTACGCACGCGAACACAGGTAATGTAAGGAAACACACTCTGCCTATAGCAATTAACCAACCACGGATTCTAATCTACAGGGTAGGCTAAGGTGTAAGGGTGTAACGAAACATTTTAAACATAGGTGTAAGAAACGAAAGGAATGGCTCTGAGTGTTTTCTAGGGGTATCTTACTCTAAAAATGAGAGTAACAAAAGGTTTTATACGGGAGTTAACTAACCAGTGTAGTTAGTCAATAACACATAACATATAAAGGCTATTTGGTGTAATCCTAGAATTTTACCAAGTTAGACAAGTCATTCCAATTATATAAATAATACTCATTATGGTGGTCTCGAATAGTATATAAGCCAAGTTCTAAAGTTTACAAGTCACCGGCACACTCATAGATTTGTGAATTTTGAAAAATCACAATTTTTGAAAATAATGTCATGTGTGCAGTTATGCAACTTAGATCTTAAACAAAAACATGCCAAAAATTTTTTAAGTTTGATATATTAAGCACATTTTAAGCATAATTTTTGAAAAAGTAGGACAAGTAATTGTTAAGTGTTCTAATTCTCCAATCCCCCCACTTAAGTTAAACAACGTCCTCGTTGTTTGTATAAAAGGTTAAAAACTGGAAATAAAAGAATTAGAACGGAAAAACTACCCTGAGATTTGCTCGGTATGATCCTCCATTAGTATAAAAGCAAAAATTATCTTTCTTGTGGATTAGAACGTTAAAGCTTCATACTTGATGTATCCACAGGAAATCCAGGAAACTATAATACCACCAACACTTTAAAACACACCTAAGATAAGAAAGGTTCAACTTGCATAACACATTAGTAGTTAGGAAAAATAAAACTTAAAAAAAATTTAAAACTGAAAATCATCAGGTCAGTCGATGCGCCGTATCTTATTGAAGAAGATACGCCGTATCGAGCCTGGAATGAATACGGATCAGAATAAAGATGCGCCGCATCCTTAACCAGGGATGCGCCGCATTAAAATAAACTGATAAATAGTTTTAAAGTCGAAAATAAAAATGCAGAAAAATAAAATATGATATGACCATTGCAGAGGATGCGTCGCATCTCAGGACTGAGATGCGCCGTATCCTCGTGCGGCCTGGACTGACTCGACACAGAAAACAGAATAATAAAAGATAAATCCGGGTTGTCTCCCGGTAAGCACTTGTCTTTATTCCAGAGTCTTCAAGTTAGACTCACGTTCAGCACTTCATTAAGTCCTTGTCACGGTCCATCCTTCGTCCTTCATCCGAAAGATTTTCCCGTATATCTCTGCGACGTTTTCTTCCGTTCGACTTAATCTTATATAACTCTTTGTTTTCACCGCAGTATATTCATCATCAGGACCCAAAGAATATTTGATGATTTTAAATTTTTCAGAAATAATCATGGGTGGCTCATTGTATGGAATCCCAAGTAGTTGACACTTTCTTTTGGTGAATTCTTCTTCGTCCTTGTCAACAAACTTAAAATAAGGATCCTTAATCAAATAATCATCTAGTTCTTCAATCAATGACTCATTTTTATTATTATCTTGAATCGCCTCCCATTCTCTTTCCAAATCATATTGTAACCGTCGACTAAGCTTTGTGAAATCATCAAACTGTTTATGCACCCATTCCCAGAAAGTAGTATCCGATGTCCCCTTAAGTCCTTTCAAGTGTTCAATCCTGCCCTTTTCTTGTAAAGCCTCCGATTTTCGTGGGCAGTCTTCAACATTATCGTACCACTCATAATCTTCAAAGGTTACATCGTTTCCAACTCTTTTCATCCCAATTATACTTCCCCCATTACAGGTTCCGTCACTTTTATAATCACAGGTTGGCCAAACACTACTCCCGTCCTTGAAAACGAAGGGTGTACAGGTATGATTAATGTGCTCAAATTCCCATGGTTTATCCGATATCCATGGTACTTGGTCATTCCATTCATAGTACCAGGTGTTTTTGAAATCGTCATAAGTCTTAAATCCTGGTAGATCTCCAGTAAGCACATCATCGTCGACTTGAAGAAGGTAGTTAAATTCCTTGAACTGCTTGCACAAGGGTGTCTCATATTCTAACAAATCAATGTCAATTCTGAAAAGTTCTTCAATGCCCTCATTGATTGTTGAATCATGATGTGACGACCCATAATCGCTTTCTACTTCTTCGTCTTCTCCTCTCATCCAATATACCCATAATGCATCCTTAGTAGCTCGATCCATGCTCTTATGGTTATTAAACTTACAAGCTAACCATTCTGAAAAATCTACATCGTTAGGATCATGGTTAACGTCAAAGCAAACCTTCCCAATCATATTCTTTTTTATCTCCATGAACTCGTTAAATTGCTTCTTAAAACTCCGAGTCAACCATGAAGTCATAATCTCCTTGACCTCATTTACAGGGGCAAATTCCGGACTACCATATTTGAGTTCTAGCCAATCATTGAGGGAGAGGTCTATCAATCTTACCAATCTGCCATGAAATAGTAATTCCGCCAAAGCATAATTCATGTCATTATCCTGATAGTTCTCATTTAATCCCCAGTACCACTCGGAATAAGGCATGTAAGAGTTTTGGGTATTGCCTCCAACACAGTTGTTGTTGCTTGAGTCCATGTATGCAAGAGAGAATTTCCCATCATCTTCTTCGATAGTAGTCCAGTTCAATCCTTTGGACTCAATGTTAGGCCATAAGAGCGATAATTCATCTCCAGTGTACCTCATAAATACATCATAAGAGAACACCTCCTCGTCAATGTTGGACAAACGCATGAATTCCTTAAAAGCAGCTTCAAGAGGAGTCTCCCAGGAGAATAAATCTGCATCGATCATGAGTACATTGAATGAATCTGAAAACAAGCATTCATTAGCAAGATATCCGTTAACTGACATGTCTTCCATAGCAAAATCTGTCATCCAAGGTAAAATTATCAGTAGGATTTGTTCGCTAGAAGAGAAAGTAATGAATATAGAAACGGATATAAGAATACAAATAGCTGATATCTGCAGACGATGCGCCGTATCCAAAAAGTTGGATACGCCGTATCTTAATACGTTAAAAATTTAATCAGACTTTATCCAGAAAATAGATACGCCGCTTTAGAATTTAAGAATGCGCCGTATCGAATTAATTAATCAAAAATCAATTTATCTAATTAAAATTAAATGCGTCGTATTAACGAAAGTTAATGCGCCGTATTTTCGTTACGTTTAAAAATAAAAGATTTTTGATTCAGTAAGATGCGCCGTATCGATAGAGACTGATACGCCGTATCTGTTTAATAATTCGCAAACTGTTTTTAATTAAAATAATAGATACGCCGTATCTTCAAAAGAAGATGCGTCGTATGGCGTTAATGTTTTAGAAAAATTTTTTTTATTAAAAACAGATACGCCGTATCTGCAAAAGCAGATGCGTCGTATTACTTTATCGCTTAGAAAAATTTTCTTATTAAAAACAGATACGCCGTATCTTGGGGAAAAGATGCGTCGTATCGAATTAATTAAACGCGTTGTATTTAAAAAAATTGAACGCAATACGCCGTATCTGAGAGATCAGATGCGCCGTATCGTTCGATTTAGCACAGTACAACGATAGCAGAACAGAAAAATACGAAAAATAAAAAACAAAAAATTAAACACACAAACAAAAATAAACACACAAAAATAAAGGAAAACAAATAACACAAAACAAATAACACACAATACAACAAATATGCAAAATAGTACAATGATGCAATTAATCTAGTAAAAAAGAAAAAAAAAAATCAAGATACGCCACGAGTATTTTAATTAGGTTTTTCTTTTAAAATTCTAATTAAAATAACAGATAATAACAATTCACTCCCCGGCAGCGGCGCCAAAAACTTGATGCGCGTGATGTGTCGTTGCGGTTTAGCAGTTTTAATGCCTACTCAAGTTTTAAATTTATATTTAGCCGACTTATCAATAACACACACACTTAACGAGCAGTGTACCCGGTCAGTATGAAGATAATGGTAAGTAGAGTGTCGATCACTAAGAGTGGAACGTATTATCTAGTTATTCTAATCAGTATTTTAATATCCTAACGCAAGGGGGTTTCAGCCTGAGAGACTGGCACAATTTGTTGCAATTAATATAATAAAATAAACTAATAGGCACGAATCAGCAAGTAGCACACACGTACACAGATAAATACTCGAGACAATAAGAGGGCTGTCCTTATAATTAAGTAGATTGTCACTTGTTTTATTGATAGCTTTATATGAAGTGTATGTAGTTAATCCTTTCTCGTTGGTCCTATTCTTATCGGCGAGTAAACCCTTAATGATTACTTATGTCTAAAAGTTATTCCTAAGTGATCAATTTAGAAACAACCGTGGGAGCCACATTATGTCCCGCAGTCAAATGCCCGCAAGCCACTAATAAACACAGAGGTTATCAATGCACTAATAAGTAGTAACCAAAGACATCAACATATAAACTTTAATTGATGGGAAAGCAAGTATTAAAGGGAGTGCAATCTTTCCGTTGTCACATTACACAAGCCACCAATCCTGATGAATTAAAGTATGCTAACACAATAAAACAAAACTACTTAATGAATTAAATACATGCAGCACCTTCTTACAGCTCTTGTATCTTTGATTTGGGTGTGTCTTGTGCTGCCTCCTTGACTGAATTCGTCCTTTGTTCCTACTGTTCGGTCTTCGGTGTTAGGGTTTTTTTGGAACTCGGAACTCTTAAATTCGTCTGGTCCACGGGGTATTTATAGTTTCTGTCTGAGGGAAGATGCGGCGCATCTACTTAAGTAGATGCGGCGCATGTACTTAACTTCGCGTGGGGTCCAAGATTATAATTTTCAGGAATATTCGTACACCGCCAGAAGATGCGGCGTAACTCTTGATTAGGATGCGGCGCATGTCCTCTTGTATCTTGGATCGTATCTGGTGATATCTTGATATAGATGCGGCGCATGTTGATAGTGAGATGCGGCGCATCTGGAGCAGAATTGACTTGATCTTGTCCATGTCAGTAGACTTTCGCTTTATGCACGTTTTGCTCCATTATTAGTCCATAATCGCTAAGTTTCACCAAATGCTTGTTTTTACCTGAGAATTACAAAAGTAAACAATTAAGTATCAATCCTCATACATAATATAGTAAAACAAGTCAAATTATTAGGATAAATGATAGTAATAAAATGTACTTATTTGAGTTCATCACCTAGATTTGTTTCCTGTGTGCTTCAGGACCTACTTGGTTCTGACTATGTGAGGCCTGATGCAGAAGGTACGAAGCCTGACGTCCTGCATAAGTCAAACTTCACTAGTAGCATCAGTGAGGTTACATATTGCCCTGACTGAATACATGCAATCAGTTATTGAGGGTAATGATGCTATCTCTCCAGTTCCTTCATCGACCAAAAAGGTGAAGAAGACAAAGAAGGGTCAGTCCAGCCAGGTGGTTAAACCCAAGCCACTCGCCACTGAGACTGATCCTCAAAACCAACTCAATTTAAAAAGAGGTTGAAAAAGGCCGAGACCTCTGAGACACCCATTTTTGAGACCCTCTTGACCTCAAAACAAAGGCCAACAGAGGTCACTGAGCAATCATCCTCAGTGACCTCGGGCACACCCATTCCACATGGTTCAACTGACATACACAAGTCAGAGGGATCAGGAAGCATTCCCCCTCACATCCCGATGAAGGTACTGATAAATCACAATCAGTACCTAAGGGAGGAAAAGGTCCTGAACCCTCAGTAGGGCAGCACCACCCTACTGGGAAGAGGACCCACACCCCCTCACATCCCGATGAAGGAACTGTCAAAAAACAATCAGTTCCCAAGGGAGGAAAGGGTTCTAAATCCTCGGTAAGGCAGCACTACCTTACTGAGAAGGGGACCCACAAACATTCACATCCCGCTAACGTTCCTGAGCAATCACCCTCAGGATCTCAGGGAGAAAAGGACCCTAAATCCCATGAAGGACATCACAATCTTGATGGGAAGGGGGTCCACAAACTTTCACAATCAATACCTAGTGATACCACTGGAAAGCACCTGATGCGCGTGATGTGTCGTTGCGGTTTAGCAGTTTTAATGCCTACTCAAGTTTTAAATTTATATTTAGCCGACTTATCAATAACACACACACTTAACGAGCAGTGTACCCGGTCAGTATGAATATAATGGTAAGTAGAGTGTCGATCACTAAGAGTGGAACGTATTATCTAGTTATTCTAATTAGTATTTTAATATCCTAACGCAAGGGGGTTTCAGCCTGAGAGACTGGCACGATTTGTTTGCAATTAAATAATAAAATAAACCAATAGGCATGAATCAGCAAGTAGCACACACGTACACAGATAAATACTCGAGACAATAGGAGGGCTGTCCTTATGATTAAGTAGTTTGTCACTTGTTTTATTGATAGCTTTATATGAAGTGTATGTAGTTAACCCTTTCTCGTTGGTCCTATTCTTATCGGCGAGTAAACCCTTAATGATTACTTATGTCTAAAAGTTATTCCTAAGTGATCAATTTAGTAACAACCGTGGGAGCCACATTATTTTCCGCAGTCAAATGCCCGCAAGCCACTAATAAACACAGAGGTTATCAATGCACTAATAAGTAGTAACCAAAGACATCAACATATAAACTTTAATTAATGAGAAAGCAGTTTTAAGGGAGTGCAATCTTTCCGTTGTCACATTACACAAGCCACCAATCTTGATGAATTAAAGTTTACTAACACAATAAAACAAAACTACTTAATGAATTAAACATATGCAGCACCTTCTTACAGCTCTTGTATCTTTGATTTAGTGTGTCTTGTGCTGCCTTCTTGACTGAATTCGCCCTAGGGTTCTTCTGCTTTGGTCTTCGAAACTCTAATGATGCATACGAAATTCGTCTGGCCTTGGGGTATTTATAGTTTCTGTCTGAGGGAAGATGCGGCGCATCTAGTAAGTAGATGCGGCGCATGTACTTAACTTCGCGTGGGGTCCAAGATTATAATATTCAGGAATATTCGTACACCGCCAGAAACTGCGGCGTATCTTGATCTTTGGATGCGGCGCATGTCCTCTTGTATCTTGGATCATATCTGGTGAGATCTTGATAGCGATGCGGCGCATGTCATGAGTGAGATGCGGCGCATCTGGAGCAGATTTGACTTGATCTTGTCCATTTCAGTAGACTCTTCACTTTATGCATGTTTTGCTCCATAATTAGTCCAAAATCGCCAAGTTTCACCAAATGCTTGTTTTCAACTGAGAATTACAAAAGTAAACGATTAAGTATCAATCCTCATACATAATATAGTAAAACAAGTCAAATTAATAGGATAAATGATAGTAATAAAATGTACTTATTTGAGTTCATCAAATATCCCCCCACTTGAACTTTACTTGTCCCCAAGTAAACCTTAGATTAAAACTTATGAAAATGTATCCTAAAAGATGTTAGGATTTATTTTTATATTTAAGCATGTATTCATTTTTGTCATAATCACACAACTAAACACTTAACGAATTAGAAGTAAAATAAAATAATCTGATAAAAGCAAATCTAATCGTTTAACTGTCCAGTCGCGACGAATATTCTATCATAAGCTTGGCAAGTATACACATCTCCACCACTAAAGCTAAGGAATAACAAGTCTAAAGCGGTAAAAAGGGTTTTTAGGCTTAAGGGTTAATTATTCTTGATCACTATCGATCTCAAATTCCAGAAAAGGCGACAAAATCACAAATACATGATCGAATCCACGAACACGATACTTGCAATTGCTCAAATCCTTAACTCGAATAGGCTAAAGATAGGTCCAAACTTCACCAATAATAATATATCAAAAAGGGCGACAAAATCATAAATACATAGCCGAATCCACGACTACGATACTTAAGATTGCTCAAATCCCTAATCTCAATAAATCAAAGGTTTGGTTGGATAAAGAATAATAAAGGGCATGGATAACATTTGGGATATAAATTGGTGTAAAATGAAAAATAAACAAAACAAATAAATTAAAATCCTAAGTGTGGTTAATCACTATCCCAACCATCCCATGAATAAGACTCATATCATCGAATGACTCACGCTTTAACACTTGAAACACACGCTTTAGGTAGACACGAATTATACTCAACAAGATCTTAATCAAAGAATAAACATTAATTGGCGTTCCCATAACTGCCAATTCCCATTCAATCCATAGATATAGTACAACAAATAGTGGTGATATCGACCACTTACATAACTTTACATTGTTGGTTAAATCAAACATCCATCTCTTCTTTTTCTTTTTCTTTTCTCATTTTTTCGATTTTTTTTTTTTTTTTTTTTTTTTTTTTTTTTTAAACTTGAAACATAAACATAGATGTGTAAAATTTCACCACATCACTATAATGATAATTCTGGATAATTTTTCCATATTTTTCATAACTTCAGAAATAACGGTAATAGTGAAAGTAGTAAACACACGAAAAATAAACTCAAAAATATACAATATTTACTTTCACTCCAATTGCATTGTGCAATTTCCCGACCTAACCAAAGATAATGAATTACGCACGCGAACACAGGTAATGTAAGGAAACACACTTTGCCTATAGCAATTAACCAACCACGGATTCTAATCTACAGGGTAGGCTAAGGTGTAAGGGTGGAACGAAACATTTTAAACATAGGTGTAAGAAACGAAAGGAATGGCTCTGAGTGTTTTTTTCTAGGTGTATCTTACTCTAAAAATGAGAGTAACAAAAGGGTTTATACGGGGGTTAACTAACCAGTGTAGTTAGTTAATAACACATAACATATAAGGCTATTTGGGTGTAATCCTAGAATTTTACCAATTTAGACAAGTCATTCCAATTATATAAATAATACTCATTATGGTGGTCTTGAATAGTATACAAGCCAAGTTCTAAAGTTTACAAGTCACCGGCACACTCATAGATTTGTGAATTTTGAAAAAAATCACAATTTTTGAAAATAACGTCATGTGTGCAGCTATGCAACTTAGATCTAAAACAAAAACATGCTAAATTTTTTTTAAGTTTTGATATATTAAGCACATTTTAAGCATATTTTGAAAAAGTTTAGGACAAGTAATTGTTAAGTGTTCTAATTCTCCAATCCCCCCACTTAAGTTAAACAACGTCCTCGTTGTTTGTATAAAAGGTTAAAAACTGGAAAATAAAAGAATTAGAACAGGGAAACTCCCCTGAGATTTGCTCGGTATGATCCTCCATTTGTATTAGAGCAAAAATCGTCTTCCTTGTGGATTAGAACGTTAAAGCTTCATACTTGATATATCCACAGGAAATCCAGGAAACTATAATACCACCAACACTTTAAAACACACCTAAGATAAGAAAGGTTCAAGCTTGCATAATACATTAGTAGTTAGAAAAAAATAAAACTTAAAAATTAAAACTGAAAATCATCAGGTCAGTCGATGCGCCGTATCTTATGGAAGAAGATACGCCGTATCGAGCCTGGAATAATTACGGATCAGAATAAAGATGCGCCGCATCCTTAACCAGGGATGCGCCGCATTAAAATAAACTGATAAATAGTTTTAAAGTCGAAAATAAAAATGCAGAAAAATTAAAATAAGATATGACCATTGCAGGAGATGCGTCGCATCTCAGGATTGAGATGCGCCGTATCCTCGGCGGCCTGACTGACTCGACACAGAAAAGAAATAAAAATTCTCCGGGTTGTCTCCCGGTAAGCACTTGTCTTTATTCCAGAGTCTTCAAGTTAGACTCACGTTCAGCTCTTTATTCCGATACGTGATTCCCACATTGCTTACGTAGGATCCATTTAGCTACTAATTCGTCACGTATATATTCAGGTCCCAAATGCAACACTCCGTTGTAGAATCCTTCCATCAGTTGATATGGGTACTCAATCCCTCTCTTTATATCATCATTACTAATAAAAAGGAATGGAGAAAATTTGTAGCAGATCCTGCTAGTAGCATGTTTAAATCCTGGGTGAGTTCGCGGCATCATATAGGTGATAATTTCGCTTCCACATTGAAAGGTGATCTTTCCTTCAAATCGTTTTGCATTAATAGTGATCTCCCTACAAAATGGTTTTCCAACAATCACGTCACCCATATTGCTGTCACAATAGGCATTCATGTCTTCAACAACGGCGAACTCAGTTACAATAGTAAAGCATCCCACGAATATCGGGACATTAATGAAGGCACCAACTACATTCTTTCCCTTATATTCCACTTTATTTCTCATAATGGAATTGTAAAACCTTCTTGACATGACATTGATTGGCAAAATAGGAAAGAAATTGGCGTCAATGCACTTGTACCCAATCATGCATGTGAATTGCAAATTGTAAGCACAATCGGCGTGGATCCTTCTACCATAGTCCCAAGAACCATCATATCCCTCAAATTCATCATAGTTCCTAGTATTAATAACATTGACATTAGGACTTTCCAGAATTTCTCCTTCTTCTAACTCAGATTCCGCATCATTCATGAACAGGTCAATGGATTCTAATGGTCCATTAAGGTCATTAAGTTCAATATAGTCCTCATTGTAATGTTCGGGTGATTTTTCATGCACTAATACTTCATTCATGAAGTTGGCTTCGAAGTCGAAGTCAATCAATTCTCCGTATTCTTCCATTTTCCTTCTGAAATAATTACAAAAGCATCAGTAGGATCTGTTCGCTAAGAAGAAAAATTAATGAATTTAGAAACGGATATAAGAATACAAATAGCTGATATCTGCGGACGATGCGCCGTATCCAAAAAGTTGGATACGCCGTATCTTAATACGTTAAAATTAAATCAGACTTTATTCAGAAAATAGATACGCCGCTTAGAATTTATGAATGCGCCGTATCGAATTAATTAATCAAAAATCGATATTTATTTAAAATTAAATACGTCGTATTAACGAAAGTTAATGCGCCGTATTTTCGTTACGTTTAAAAATACAAGATTTTTGATTCAGTAAGATGCGCCGTATCGACAGAGATCGATACGCCGTATCTGTTTAATAATTCGCAAACTGTTTTTAATTAAAATAATAGATACTCCGTATCTGCAAAAGCAGATGCGTCGTATGGCGTTAACGTTTAGAAAAAAAATTTTCCTTAAAAACAGATACGCCGTATCTGCTAAAGCAGATGCGTCGTATTACTTTATCGCTTAGAAAAAAAAAATTTCTTATTAAAAACAGATACGCCGTATCTTGGGGAAAAGATGCGTCGTATCGAATTAATTAAACGCGTTGTATTTTTTAAAAATTGAACGCAATACGCCGTATCTGAGAGATCAGATGCGCCGTATCGTTCGATTTAGCTCAGTACAACGATAGCAGAACACACAAAATACGAAAAATTAAAAACAAAAATTAAAACACGCAAACAAAAATAAACACACAAAAATAAAAGAAAACAATTAACACACAATACAACAAATATGCAAAATAGTACAATGATGCAATTAATCTAATAAAAAGAAAAACCTAATTAAAATACTAATCAAATTAACAGAAAATAACAATTCACTCCCCGGCAGCGGCGCCAAAAACTTGATGCGCGTGATGTGTCGTTGCGGTTTAGCAGTTTTAATGCCTACTCAAGTTTTAAATTTATATTTAGCCGACTTATCAATAACACACACACTTAACGAGCAGTGTACCCGGTCAGTATGAATATAATGGTAAGTAGAGTGTCGATCACTAAGAGTGGAACGTATTATCTAGTTATTCTAATTAGTATTTTAATATCCTAACGCAAGGGGGTTTCAGCCTGAGAGACTGGCACGATTTGTTTGCAATTAAATAATAAAATAAACCAATAGGCATGAATCAGCAAGTAGCACACACGTACACAGATAAATACTCGAGACAATAGGAGGGCTGTCCTTATGATTAAGTAGTTTGTCACTTGTTTTATTGATAGCTTTATATGAAGTGTATGTAGTTAACCCTTTCTCGTTGGTCCTATTCTTATCGGCGAGTAAACCCTTAATGATTACTTATGTCTAAAAGTTATTCCTAAGTGATCAATTTAGTAACAACCGTGGGAGCCACATTATTTTCCGCAGTCAAATGCCCGCAAGCCACTAATAAACACAGAGGTTATCAATGCACTAATAAGTAGTAACCAAAGACATCAACATATAAACTTTAATTAATGAGAAAGCAGTTTTAAGGGAGTGCAATCTTTCCGTTGTCACATTACACAAGCCACCAATCTTGATGAATTAAAGTTTACTAACACAATAAAACAAAACTACTTAATGAATTAAACATATGCAGCACCTTCTTACAGCTCTTGTATCTTTGATTTAGTGTGTCTTGTGCTGCCTTCTTGACTGAATTCGCCCTAGGGTTCTTCTGCTTTGGTCTTCGAAACTCTAATGATGCATACGAAATTCGTCTGGCCTTGGGGTATTTATAGTTTCTGTCTGAGGGAAGATGCGGCGCATCTAGTAAGTAGATGCGGCGCATGTACTTAACTTCGCGTGGGGTCCAAGATTATAATATTCAGGAATATTCGTACACCGCCAGAAACTGCGGCGTATCTTGATCTTTGGATGCGGCGCATGTCCTCTTGTATCTTGGATCGTATCTGGTGAGATCTTGATAGCGATGCGGCGCATGTCATGAGTGAGATGCGGCGCATCTGGAGCAGATTTGACTTGATCTTCTTCATTTCAGTAGACTCTTAACTTTATGCATGCTTTGCTCCATAATCAGTCCAAAATCGCTAAGTTTCACCAAATGCTTGTTTTTACCTGAGAATTACAAAAGTAAACGATTAAGTATCAATCCTCATACATAATATAGTAAAACAAGTCAAATTAATAGGATAAATGATAGTAATAAAATGTACTTATTTGAGTTCATCACCACCCTCAGTGGTTGAAGGTGCTAAGGGGGACAAAGACTCAGAGGGAAAGAAACAACCCGCTGATACGGAACCCATAAACCCCTCAGGCGGTCCGATTCTCTCAGGAACTGCCCCCAAAAGCCAGGCTGGTGTTACCCCAGTTATTATGGATAGTCAGGCTGAGCAAACCCACTCAGTTATTATGACAACGGGGTCAGGACCTGGCCAAAACAAAGGCGAGTCTTCTTATGAAGAGGAGCCAGTTGATTTTTTGGGTATTGAGTCCATGGGGGACTTTCAGGCTTTTATTGAGTCTGATGAAGAGCTCAGGGAAGAGAGTGAAGAGGAAATTTTTGAGGCAGGTGAGAATATGGAAACTGATGTACAACCTGAACAACCTAAACAATCACATCAGTCATCTCCAAGCCAAAGTGAAGAGTCAGGTTCTCAATCTTCTAATTCTTCTGATACTGGGGACATCCTCCAAAAATATGATAACTCTCTTCCCCTCACTGAAAGAAAATTGGTCAAATTCCTACTGAAGACCAATAGAGCTCTTTTCACTGGTCTCACTGATGAGATGTTTGATCATTACACTGAAGCTATTGTTCACTATGCCAACCTGAAGGCAGATGTTGAAACTTTTCATGATGATGTGATCAAAATCCAATCTGACACCAAACACTCCCTGACAGCTATTGATCTTCATTTCCAGAAGTTCAATCTTACTCTTGAAGGCATCACCAACAGCCTTGGAACTATTCAAACAGCTGTCAAGGATGACCCCGTACTCACCAAGAAGGTCCTTCAGGCTGCTGAGACTTACCAGAAGCAATCAGCTGAAATCAGTGATCTTCTCAGCTTACTGAAGGATTCTAAGCTTCAGGGTCTTACCTCTTCATTGGACTCAATCATGACTACCTTGCGTCATCAGGAAAAACATTTGGGTACTTGGGCACAATCTTCAACATCCTTGGCATGGTCTCTAGGGTCAAGGATGTCAGGCATCGAAGCTTCTCAGGCATCTCTGGCTGATCAGATCTCATCTCTTCAGAAAGACACCTCGGACATCAAATCAATGATGACTGAGATCTATCAGGCTTTCAAAGGTCCTGCTGCTCCAGTGACTCCAACTCTTGCTCTCACCATGGCTCAAGCAACAGTTGAGGGGGAGAAAGACACTGGAGTCTCAAGCCAACAACCTCCTTCTCACACTGAGGGGGAGATTCCTGAAGCCTCTTCCTCCCATCAAGATAAAGGCAAAGGCATCCTCACTGAACCTGAGCCTCAACCAGCACCGATCTCGGTTGCAAAGGATCCTGAATCACCACTCAGGATCCCATATGAAATTGATGGAGTTCTTCACCACTTCACAGCTGATGAACTCAGTGCTTATCTTCAGGAAGAGGAAGCAAAGAAGAAGTTAAAGGAGGAAGAGAAGGTGAGCAAGCCTGCTAGAAAAGGGAGGAAAGGAATAAACGGGCTGAAGAGATCAGGCAGAACAGGATTAAGAAATATCAGTGGTATATGACTGAAAGGTTGAAGCCAGAACCAATCACTGATGTTCATATTCAAAGAAACACCAATCCTGCCGTTGTCACTGTCTACAGAGGTGCTGACATGAGAAACTTTGATGTTCATAAACCTTTCAGATTCGCTGACTTCGGGATCACAGAATTGGATGAGTTGGGTCCATTAATAGCAAAGAAATCAAATGTTGTGGTCCCTAATCTGATGAAGTCTTTGAGTCTGAGGTACGAAAGATTGGCAGCTGCACCTCAGGAACTTGGCATTCCATCTCTTCTTCCTGAATCTGCACAACCAGCTCCCTCTCAGTCTTCTTCAAGGAAACGAAAGAAGATAGAAGCTGAGCCTGAGATC
The DNA here is from genome assembly GCA_021014915.2 of Artemisia tridentata subsp. tridentata. Taxonomy (NCBI): domain Eukaryota; kingdom Viridiplantae; phylum Streptophyta; class Magnoliopsida; order Asterales; family Asteraceae; genus Artemisia; species Artemisia tridentata. The sequence goes on along the minus strand of CP139505.1, from coordinate 2,433,691 downwards.
AAGATTCCTGGTCTTGACTGCAATAGGGCTCTCCCTGAAGGTGTTCCGTTCAGGAACAATATGGTCATTGAACAGCCTGAAAGAGGTTTGTTCTTCATTGATGAGTTCGGTGACAAAGCCTTCCAAAGGTGGAGTGACATTGACATGTCAGGGATTAAAGCAATGCTCGGTTTTCTAATGATGGCCTCTCCACTCAAGAGTCCTGAAAATGTGAAGTTTTGTCAAGATCTGAAAAGGAAAATCAATGAGCATCCTGACCAACATGAGCTGCAGTCACAGAAGCCCAAGCTTGAAGCCCTTGGAATCAAGTTGAACTGATGACCTGCCTGATTACCCACCACTATCCCTTTTTGTACTTAGCTTGTTAGGACTTGTAATGATATCAATAAGATGATGTTTTTATTATTTCAGTTTCCTTATTTACATTCTAGTACATTCAGTATGAGTAGAAGTCTTTAGCTCACTCATATCTGATCAAAACACTTAGGAATAATTTATATCCAAATAGGGGGAGATTGTTGGGTCATGAAAAACCCAAGAATGCTTCAAACATGATTTGGACACAAATTAACTAAGTGTTAACTTAAACCGAGAACAATTCAAGTCACTGAGAGAACAGCCTCTCAGTGAGTCATCTTCAGGATGCTTAAGGTGAATTCAAGAAGAAGGATTCACTTTTGAGGAAGGCGGTACTCCCTGAGTAGGACTTAAGCCAAAGAAGAAGAGGATGGTTCAGTGAGTGTTGGACAAGAACTCACTGAACCCCAGTCTCCTCAACCAACAAATTGATTGAAGGACTGAGGAACCAACGCCTGAAGAAAAGGCGGGAACAATAGGGAAAAGATCTGAGAAGATAATAGTGTCAGCCCAACACTCTTCTCTTGTCAGATCCAACCTTCCCTATTGCGGCTAAAAGTCATGGAGTGTCAGCCAACAACTCCCAAAGTCTTATTAGCCATTTCCTATTGGTTCTTGGAAATGACAATTACTATTTGTAATTGTCAGTCACGCAACCTCAACAACTTGTATTATATTTAATCACTTATACTTAGATTACTTGTGTATAAATAGATCAGAAAGGAGAGAAGTTAAAGTGTGCTTTGTATATTGAAAGTCTTGAACTTTTACAAAGGAAATTCTCTCCTACAAAGAGTATACAACTCACTGAGATTGCTCAGTGGGTATATTGTTACCACTCAAGCAAAACTTGAGTTTCGATAGGAGACACCCCATACCCTTGTCTATTCAATCCCAAGTGTTTGTTCCGCAAAACACTTGGGTATAGATTCTTGGAATTATTTCTAATAAGAATTTAAACGTTGAAAAATATTGTTGGTTTTTTTTTATATTTACCTTTTATAACTGTTAGAATTAATCCTAAACATTGTATTAGTCATAAACACAAATAGATTAACTTTCTAGTTAACTCTAATCATTTAAAGGGAACAACACTAAGTCTCAATATTTTTGGTATTTGAAATAATCTGAGACATCACCATGTTTTTTTATAGGTTTATTGTAACTGCCTTAGCAGTATTAAAGCTGAAAAGGATCATTAAAGCATAAGAAGGTTTTGCACTATCATTTTTGCATAGTAATAGGAAAATGGACTCATTATTAAGCTTACGTGATAGTGCCAAAATCTTATATCTGTATTCAATTTGGATGTAGATGAACTCATTATCAGTTATCGGAGGTTATTTTCTCATGGATAGTAGCAATGGTAAGCATACTTTTTTTTTGTTTACTTATTTTCTTCATGTTAATTTGAAGTGTTGACTGTTTGGATAGCATCGTTTAGTTGCGTATTCTATTTGTATACAACAATTAAATTGATTTTAAGTGTTTGGAGAAAAGCAACTTGCAAATAAGCTGACACAAATGCATTGAAACATACATAACTGTTTATCTGCTTATAAATAAACTGATACACATTCATGAAAAGACACAAAACTGCTTATCTGCTTATAAATTGGAAACATTAATATTTTAGTTTTCAACATTTTCTTAAAACTGTAAGATATCATGATCAATTTTGGCCTAATCTTGCTCATCACAGTCACCACCATAACTATCATCCATCTCTTCATAATCTTTCTCATTGGTAGGATATATAATCTGCAATGGTATTAGTTCATTTTCTTCTCTTGGGTCTGTTAACACTAGTTCCATACTAATTGATTTCATTTTTTTGTACCTGCCTTTGAAAGACCTTTGTCTCAACTTTTTAATGCTTTTGGGAAGTTGGTAATCAGGGTTTTCTTCTACCTTATTCTTTTCTTCTAGCAGCCTTCTAATTATTTCTTGGGTGTTCTCTTCCGGTTTTACACCTCCATTTTCAGCCTATAATGTAAAGAAACTTGGTGAGTAGTATAGACAGTTAATAAATTTATAATTCATAAAACAGATCAATTCATAATTTAGTTTAGTTTGACAGTTGTAACAGACAAATATTAACATAGTTAGGAACTCCGAGCTCCCCCACAATTTCCTTTTTTCTATTTAAGCAAGCTTTGCGCAAAGATCTGCAACAGACTTATTGCTAGTCTGTTTAGATAACAAAAGGAATTACTGAGTAAGATCAGAGTGCACAAGTATGTTAAACATCGTTTATCAATATTAAGAAACGAAAAATGCTATGGACTTTAGGTTGGACTCTTTCGAGTATAAAGTTCACAACATTATTTGTTTGTCAATATTGACATCCGATCTGCCTTGTCTGTCACAAAAAAAAAAAATAATAATAATAATAATAAAAAAATAAAAAAATGCTATGCCCTATATATTTAAGAATAAAAGTTTTGCATAATGCAGCTACATTCAACATCGTATGTCAATATTAACAAATGAAAACAACATTCTTAAATTGTGAATATTGACATCCGATGCTGAATGTCTATCACATAAAATAGGTTCTGCCATATGAATTTGAGAATAAAAGGTTTGCATCAATTGATTTTTAACCTTAAAATGGTTAATTAGCTCTTGTAAACTGATAAGTTTGCGACTGGGCTAACGGTTGATACCAACATCCCTACAGTGCCTTTTGAAAAGAGTTAAACCAATTTTAAACTTTCTTGCAGCTTGCGCTATGGGAATGTGATAGTACTGGGCAATCTCTTCCCTGCTCAATGCCATGGTTTTGTAATATGGATAGCTGGTATTTAGATGTGAAGAAACAACTGGATTAGTGGGCTTTTAAAAGGCTTACCAAGCCTTTCATTTTTCCAGCAGTTACAAAAAGGCATTGTAACTTTTGCTCACTTATAAAGTCTATTTATTAGAAATTAATAATAAGTTTTTGTTATTACTACTGCTATTTACTTTCATATAATATCTTCTCATTTTCTAAAGTAAAGAAACAGTTTTCAGGTTGTTTCTAAAGCTACAGTTTCTAGTTGAAAGGCTCATGTTCAAATGTGTCATTTTAAATCCAAAATGAACGTGACTTTCTGTATGATGTTAACTGCAAAACTATTCTCAAATATGCTAAGTTTGTAAATCCTAAACACGCAATAGCAATAGAAATGTTTATGAGCTGAACATGTAGTATTTAGGAATAGCCGTAACTTCATTGTTGATACAAAAGTTGGGCGTTCCTTGATTCCGTACCAATCAGATCTTAATGCTTGAGACCTGCGCACTAAGAAAACAAAAAGACACCGTTAGGCTTATCGTGGGATTGTCTCCCACGATTATCCTCCGGCGTGAGAGTAAGTAATCGGTTTTTAGGATTTAGTTGAAGAGTTAGGGTTGTAAGTCGTACCTTTGATGAGAGTCGAGAGACTCTTTATATACACACGAAACCCTAGTTGGTTTCGTGCTCCTTACTCCTCAGCGTATCCCGCATAGGTCGGTTTTGATACATATCCCATAAATAAGAGATATCCTATCAAGACCATAAATAAATTCGGGTTTGGGCCAGCGTAAGCCCAAACCGTTATCGCAATAGCCCATTTGTGATGGGCTTGAGCCCATTCGTGATGGGCTGGAGTCCATTCGTGATGGACTTGAGTATGGGTCGGGTTCGTGACCCGAATGCGGACTATACGTCATCATGTCCCCCCAGTCTAGTGTGCGCAATGCGAAATTGCGGACGCTAGACTAACAATTGTAGCTAAAAATATTTCTTGATGCGTAGCGGGGAAGTTTCAAGTATTTCCCGCCTAAAAAAGCAAATTAATCTAGTCCAAGTACATCCGTATATCCTTCGTAAATCGTGAGGGGTGGGTGAAAAAGTGTTTTACCTTTTTGCGTCCCAGCCACATGATTGAGGCAAGTGGGGTACATGTGTCATCCATCCACCAATATGTGTAACCCTATATAAAGGCTAGCCGTCTTTTCACTGTGGCTACCACAGTAAAAATCATCACTTTCCACCATTGTTAAACCTTCGAACAGCGATCAAAAAATCAACAAAAGCTAAGGTAATAGCGTGTGCGCTTATAAGAGTTATTGATGCGTGGTTTTGTGACCTTACAACAGGTTTTACCTCTCGAGGGATCTCAAGAGGCTTGCAATCCCCACCAGGCAGTGTACCTGACCGATGTAGTATAGTGTAGTGGCAAGTACCGGGGGATTGATCGTTCTCTAGGGGAATAGTGTCGTTAGGATTGAAAAACTATTCTAATAGGTCTAAGGGTGAGGGAAGATTCTTTTTGTATTTTTATGTTTTAATGAAAGCAAGTAAAATCTCGGGTTTGAAGGAGCGGGCGGAATTAGTTGCAAGTCAACTAACCCAAATAACTAAAATTGCAAATAAAATAAAATAACTGAAAATGAAAAGGTGGTGGAACTTATATGGAGAGAAATGTGTTTACTTAGATTTCCTTACTCCCTAACTATCTTTTACCGGTTGATTAGTGTGTATTAATTGCTTGGATGACGGGTGTATTCCTAAATACCAATCGTGGGGTGGCGTACGTACTTCCCCAACTCTACAAGCTCCTACTTCACTCCTTTGTCGAGCCGGCTAAGAAGCTCCTAACATGGGATCACTAGAATTCGCTCATGCATTAAATACAACCATAAAAACCTTAGTACGCATTGGTTCATGTTTCTTAAGACGTTCAAGCAAGTTACCGTATAGGAGGTTAGCCAGTTTTCTTAAGCCTAACATCGATAAACAATCATCCAATACAATTAATAACACACTAACAACTAATAATCAATAGTTAGGTTTCATTAGATCTAAGCAAACACAAGATAAATCTAGCCTAGCATGTTAATTAAAAGACAAGAACAAGACATAATCAAACAACACATAGACATATTGAATGATTAAATGATTACTTATCTTCAATTAAACATGGGAGATCCAAGGGTATAAAACCCTTAAAAATGGCAGAAAATTCGTCTTAGGGTTTCTCCTCACAAAGTTGCACACTAATGACTAAAAATTATGAAAGTATATATAGGAAAACAGATCTGACGGCGTCACGTTATAGAGCTTGACGCCGTCACCTCGCCGCGTTTAGGGTTTCTTGATGGCCTTCTTGACGCCGTCCCTTTTTAATCCTCCAAAATCCTCACTGGCTTATCAAGGCTTGACGACCTTCTTGACGCCGTCCCCCTTTAATCTTCCAAAATTTCTCTGGCTTATCAAGGGCTGACGGCATCACACTAGGGCTTGATGCCGTCACAGGTACTTTCCAGCATATTTTTGAGACTTTGTCGTTTTCTTCACTTTTATGCTCCAAAAACGTCCAAAATGCTTCCTTTTCCAGATTTCATCTCCAAAGTACCTAAAATGACAAAAGGAACGATTTAGGGCAATATTTGATCAAATAAATACGATTTAGGGCTTAAATGACCCCCTAAAAGCGGTACACTTTTCGCTTCATCAAATACCCTTACACTTGAGATTTGCTTGTCCTCAAGCAAATGCGCTTTTATTCTAATCAAAATACAAGTTAGGGGTCATTTAACGCTAATATAAAAGTAATTACAATAAATAGTCGTTCCACTTTAATCATAATAAGCACGGAGATTATAGACTAGCACCTCACAAGTAGTGTTTAGATACTCACATCTCTCAGGTGTCATAAAAGTATATCTCAAAAATGAAAATGGATAATATCTCTCACTACCTGTCATAACAAATAGATTACCATAGGCTTGGGAAAGGATCAAAAACCTCCTCCACTAGGCGTAAGCACCTAAGATAAACTATCAAAGAGGGCTTTTAAACGGGTTATAACGTTAGGTGTAGGGATATGATAAACAAGGATTTGTTGGATAAAGGATATTTTACTGGTGGCGAGTTAAAGATCTTGATTAATTACATGTACAACATGGCGTTGCTAAGCCAAGACTAGACTCGACTTAAGCTAAAAATAAAATAACAAAAGCATAAAATAAACATAAAATGAAACGGGATGGTAGTCCGTATGTTTTTTCTATTTTTCTTTTTCTCATTTTTTTGTATTTTTCTTGATTTTTTCGATTTTTTTCGATTTTTTTTTATTTTTTTATTTTTATTATTTTTATTTTTTTTATACACTCTTGCCCTACCATCCAAAATAATACATCATAGGGGCGTTGCATTCCCCTTACACTTGAACTTTTACATAACTTTACAAATAACTATTCTAATGACTCGAATTAAGATAATCGAAAAACTTGGAGTACTTTTAAAATATTTAGCACGTATGGGGGTAATAATGTTGTTCTTCCCAATTACTCCATTACACTAGTACTTTACCCATGAGTCCCAATCGTCCCAAAACAATATGTACAAGGATATGACTCGACTTAGCAACCATGTAATCAATTAGATAATTAACTTGGGTTTTAAACAAATGTTGTCACAATAATGCACTAAAAATGAGTGCATACAAGGTAGGCTAAGGCGATTTGGGTGTACATTTAAGTGGGGTGTAAACAAATTCTTCCTTTAAGTAAAATGCTTAAAGTTAGAAACGAAAAGATAGGCTCTGAGGGGTGTACTAGGGGTATCGTGTACTAAAAATGAGTACAACGCAAAGGGTGTGGGAGAATTACTTGACCAATGTAGCCAAAGTAATTATAACAAAAACACAGGTGTAAAACAATGGGTTAATCCTAATGCCTCTTATCATGTAGTAAATCTAACTACACGAATGTAGTCTCACTTGTGGCCTCAGAATGGTCCTAACGCAAGTTCTAGAATCTAAGTGCTACCGGTACACACATCATAGCATAAATGCTTTTCCTACCAATTCTAGGGGCGAACCTCACATATTTGGGGGTGGAAAATTTTTTAGTGGTACGGTTTTGTGCTAGTCATATAACTCCTATCCATGAGACGCTCATTAAGATCAAATTTTCACTCCTATATGTTGTAAAAAATTTTAAATTTGGCACTAAAATTGCCCTAACAGGTATTTCTCTCAGTTTTATTACACATCTTCCATTAAACAAACAAAAATCAAGTGCAATTGTATTCTCTAAAGTATCGTCCTCTCTGGCTTATCAAGGCTTGACGACCTTTTTGACGCCGTCCCCCTTTAATCTTCCAAAATTTCTCTGGCTTATCAAGGGCTGACGGCGTCACACTAGGGCTTGACGCCGTCACAGGTACTTTCCAGCATATTTTTGAGACTTTGTCGTTTTCTTCACTTTTATGCTCCAAAAACGTCCAAAATGCTTCCTTTTCCAGATTTCTTCTCCAAAGTACCTAAAATGACAAAAGGAACGATTTAGGGCAATATTTGATCAAATAAATACGATTTAGGGCTTAAATGACCCCCTAAAAGCGGTACACTTTTCGCTTCATCAGTTATTGAAGGTTAATCATGGTTCTTCAATTGTCCGATTTTAATTCTGATATATCTGAGGATGAACTCCGTCAGTTCACCTCCGATTATCACATCCCTCTCGCATTGCATCCGGTAGTTCCGGCAGCAAATGCGTCAATAGCGAATTTCCCGCAAGGGAAAGTAGGGGTATATACGCGTTTTTTCGAATTTGCTAACCAGCGTGCGCCCATTTCCCTCTTTTTGTGCGATATTCTAAATCACTACCGTCTTCATATTTCCCAGCTGCACTGTATAGGTGCAGCAAAAATAACCAATTTTGAAGTGAATTGTCGCTTGTTAGCGATAGAACCCACGATTCATCTATTCCGCGCGTTTTACCACACGTCGTGGTCAAACGGGTGGGTTTCCTTCTCCAAGCGCGCAGGGCCGCTGCAGTGCTATATGGAGAAGTTAGACGCACTGAGGGATTGGAGAGAAAAATTCTTTTGGGTTGATAGTGCATTTTTCCCATGGATTTTTGAGTTCTACACTCGAGAATCATTACCGAGAGACGAGCGCCCAGACCCCGGATTGTATAACGTGGTTGATGTGGATACGATAAATACCAATCGCATACCGATCAAAGCGTACCCAGAAGAGTTTTTGGTGCACATGGGCATCAGTCACAATTACTTGGGTAGTCCGGAAGAAGTGCCAACATTTTTGGATGAAAATAGCCGGGGTGGGTGCTTGTCTCTTCCTTCCTCTTCGCTTAGTAGTTGTAAGTGTTCTTCCTTTTATAGCTTATCTAACATATTTTGTGTTTGTTTGTTGTTTTGTTGCGCAGAGATGGATTTGTTCGGTGTTGTTCGCTTGGCGAAGCCCACTCAGGTGATCGTAGGGGTGCGCCCATTGAGAGATGGAGAGGAGCCAGTACTTCAGGCTACTGCAGGGCGCACGATGGTGATCGCGCAGGAGGAGACAGGGGAGGTCCCCTGATGCGTGGTTTTGCAACCTTACAACAGGTTTTACCTCTCGAGGGATCTCAAGAGGCTTACAACCCCACCAGGCAGTGTACCTGACCGATGTAGTATAGTGTAGTGGTAAGTACGGGGGATTGATCGTTCTCCACAGGGAATAGTGTTCGTTAGGTATGAAAAACTACTCTAATAGGTCTAAGGGTGAGAGAAGATTCTTTTTATGTTTTTATAATTTTATGAAAGCAAGTAAAATCTCGGGTTTGAAGGAGTGGGCGGAATTAGTTGCTAGTCAACTAACCCAAATAACTACAAATGCAAATAAAATAAATAACTGAAAATAAAATGTGGGTGAAAACTTATGTGTAGAGAAATGTGTTCACTTAGATTTCCTTACTCCCTAACTATCTTTTACCGGTTGATTAGTGTGTATTAGTTGCGTGGATGACGGGTGTATTCCTTAATACCAATCGTGGGGTGGCGTACGTACTTCCCCAACTCTACAAGCTCCTACTTCACTCCTATGTCGAGCCGGCTAGGAAGCTCCTAACATGGGATCACTAGAATTCGCTTGTGCATTAAATACAACCATAAAAACCTTTAGTACACATTTGGTTCATGTTTCTTAAGACGTTCAAGCAAGTTACCGAATAGGAAGTTAGCCAGTTTTCTTAAGCCTAACATAGATAAACAATCATCCAATACAACTAATAACACACTAATAACCAATAATCAATAGCTAGGTTTCATTAGATCTAAGCAAACACAAGATAAATCTAGCCTAACATATTAATCAAAAGACAAGAACAAGATAGAATCAAACAACACATAGACATATTGAATGATTAATTGATAACTTATCTTCAATGTAACATGGAAGATCTCAAGGCAAAAAGCCTTGAAAAAGATGCTAAAATCGTCTTAGGGTTTTCTCCCAAAAATTCCACACTAAGTTTCCCCTAATGACAAAGAATTGCAAAACTATATATAGATTTTTACATCTGACGACGTCACGTTATGGAGTGTGACGCCGTCACCTCGCCGCTTCTAGGGTTCCCGGATGGCCTTCTTGACGCCGTCCCTCTTTAGCTCTCCAAAATCCGTTCTGGCTTATCAAGGCTTGATGCCGTCAGACCTTGAACGTGACGCCGTCCCTCTTTGAATTAAGCCGTGACGCCCTTGATCAGGTTAAAGCGTGACGCCGTCAGAATTCACATGCAATTTTCACTGGCTTATCATGAGTAAATTTCACATCCACCTTTTCTTGCTAAGCCATGACGCCGTCCAGGGTAAAATCTGACGCCGTCAAAGGTAACTTTCAGCACAATTTTGAGACTTTGTCGTTTTCTTCACTTTTATGCTCCAAAAACGTCCAAAATGCCTCCTTTTCCAGATTTCTCCTCAAAAGTACCTAAAATGACAAAAGGAACGATTTAGGGCAATATTTGATCAAATAAATACGATTTAGGGCTTAAATGACCCCTTAAAAGCGGTACACTTTTCGCTTCATCAAATACCCTTACACTTGAGATTTGCTTGTCCTCAAGCAAATGCGCTTTTATTCTAATCAAAATACAAGTTAGGGGTCATTTAATGCAAACATAAAAGTAATTACAACAAATAATCGTTCCACTTCAATCATAATAAGCACGGAGATTATAAACTAGCACCTCACAAGTAGTGTTTAGATACTCACATCTCTCAAGTGTCATCAAAATAAATCTCATAAATGAAAACGGATAATATCTCTCACTACCTGTCATAACAAATAGATTACCATAGGCTTGGGAAAGGATCGAAAACCTCCTCCACTAGGCGTAAGCACCAAAGATAAACTATCAAAGAGGGCTTTTAAACGGGTTATAATGTTAGGTGTAGGGAAAAGGAAAACACGGTTTTGTTGGATAAGGGATATTTTACTGGTGGCGAGTTAAAGATCTTGATCAATTACATGTACTATACAATGTTGCTAAGCCAAGACTCGACTTGATCTTAAGCTAGAAAAAAAATAACAAAATAACAAAAACATAAAAATAAACATAAAATGAAACGGGATGGTAGTCCGTATGCTTTTTTTTTTTTTTTTTTTTTTTCTTTTTCTCATTTTTTTGTATTTTTCTTGATTTTTTCGATTTTTTTTTTTTTTTTTTTTTTTTTTTTTTCATACACTCTTGCCCTACCATCCAAAATAACACATCATAGGGGCATTGCATCCCCCTTACACTTGAACTTTTATATAACTTTACAATTAACTATTCTAATGACTCGAATTAAGATAATCGAAAAACTTGGTGTACTTTTAAAATAATTTAGCACATATGGGGGTAATAAATGATGTTCTTCCCCATTACTTCATTACACTAGTACTTTACCCATGATTCCCAATCGTCCCAAAACAATATGTACAAGGATATGACTCGACTTAGCAACCATGTAATCAATTAGATAATTAACTTGGGTTTAAACAAATGTTGTAACAATAATGCACTAAAAATGAGTGCATACAAGGTAGGCTAAGGCGATTTGGGTGTACATTTAAGTGGGGTGTAAACAAAATCTTCCTTTAAGTAAAATGCTTAAAGGTCGAAACGAAAAGATAGGCTCTGAGGGGTGTACTAGGGGTATCGTGTACTAAAAATGAGTACAACGCAAAGGGTGTGGGAGAATTACTTGACCAATGTAGCCAAAGTAATTATACAAAAACACAGGTGTAAAACAATGGGTTAATCTTAATGCCTCTTATCATGTAGTAAATCTAACTACACGGATGTAGTCTCACTTGTGGCCTCGGAATGGTCCTAACGCAAGTTCTAGAATCTAAGTGTTACCGGTACACACATCATAGCATAAATGCTTTTCCTACCAATTCTAGGGGCGAACCTCACATATTTGGGGGTGGAAAATTTTTTAGTGGTACGGTTTTTGTGCTAGTCATATAACTCCTATCCGTGAGACGCTCATTAAGATCAAAGTTTCACTCCTATATGTTGTAAAAAAATTTAAATTTGGCACTAAAATTGCCCTAACAGGTATTTCTCTCAGTTTTATTACACATCTACTATTAAACAAACAAAAATCAAGCGTAATAGCATTCTCTAAAATCGTACTTTTACCCTCCCCTTACACTTAAGATGAACATTGTCCCCAATGTTCAAATAACAAGATGTAAAAGCAAAAAGTAAAAGATTGAAATCAAATACTCCCCTGATTCGCTCGGTGGATAATGAAGTAACACGGTTAGATCTTCTTCCAAAGTAATGTTGAAGCTCCATGACTAATGCATCGCCATAAGCTTGATTCAAAACATTTCCTTGTCCGAAATAACCTGTTAAACCTGAGAAAACAAACACGAGAACCTGCATAACATCGGCGGGATAAATCTATATATAAGGATATAATGCTTGTGGAATGATAATTTTGCAGATTCCTGGAGATTATAAGTTGGAGATTTAATAAAAACTTTTTTTTTTAAAAACAAAACTTTCAAAAATTTCTGAAAATTAAATCTGACGCCGTCAGGTTATAAACCCTGACGCCGTCAGAAATGACCTGACAAAAATTCTCATTTTAAGTTTCCGGAAAATTTCTGGAAAAACCTTTACCTTACTTCCTGGAAATCCTGCAAAACATCATTATGACTCGATACAAGCATTTGACTCAAACAAATACGAATATGTATGTTAATTTAATATTATTACGATTCATGTTCATATGTGTTCTAATAAACCAATTTAGATTTCCCTTACACTTATCTTTTGCAAAATACCTTTATATGTAGTTAAGACGAAGTTAAAAACAAAATAAAGCATTTTCACAAATTAGTTTTGAACATGAATCAATAAGAATAAAAATTAAACGTACATACGGAAACAAATAAAAACAAACAAACAAACAAAATAAACACACAAAGCAAATAAAGCTTGGGTTGCCTCCCAAGAAGCGCTTTTCTTTATTAACGAGTCTTGTAGCTAGACTCAAAGTCACGTACATTACGTGACTTCTTCATCAAAAGTTATATCTTCCTCATTGATCATTTCATTACCATTCTCTTGATAATGCTTGACTCGTTGTACATTCACAGTGAATTCTCTATCTTCGTCGTCAATCAACACAACGGCTCCGGTTTTAGAGGAGCTCCTTACTGTAAAAGGTCCATACCATCTAGATTTAAGTTTTCCAGGAAATAGTCTTAAGCGAGAATTATATAATAAGACCTTGTCTCCTTCTGAAAACTCCTTTGGTCTCTTAATCCGTTGGTCATGCCATCTTTTTGCCCTTTCTTTGTATGTAATAGAAGATTCATAAGCCTCTAATCTCAATTCATCGAGCTCTTGGAGCTGTAAGAATCTATTTGTTCCCGCGACCGTATAATCCAAATTACAAGCCTTAAGTGCCCAATATGCCTTGTGTTCCAGTTCTACTGGAAGGTGGCATGCCTTGCCATATACCATACGGAACGGGGTTATCCCGATTGGTGTCTTATAAGCGGTTCGAAATGCCCACAAAGCTTCATCGAGCTTAAAAGACCAATCTTTTCGGTTTTGATTGACCGTTTTCTCCAATATTCTCTTTATGGCTCTATTAGTGTTTTCGACTTGACCGTTGGTTTGAGGATGGTAAGCGGTGGAGAATCGGTGAGAGACTCCATATCTTTTCATGACTTTCTCCATTTGTGAATTGCAAAAATGGGTTCCCCTGTCACTAATAAGAGCCTTCGGAATTCCGAACCTAGCGAACAATTTTTTTAAGAAATGAATTACTACCCTAGCATCGTTAGTCCTAAGGGCTTGTGCTTCCACCCATTTCGAAACATAATCGATGGCCACTAAGATGTATTCATTCCCACCTGAAGATGGGAAGGGTCCCATGAAATCAATTCCCCAAACATCGAAAACCTCACAAACTTGTATATAATTCTGTGGGGCTTCATCCCTCCTAGAGATATTCCCAGCTCTTTGACATGCGTCACAAGTTTGTATCATTCCCTTCACATCACGAAATATTGTAGGCCAATAGAATCCCGCGTCGAAGACCTTTCGTGCAGTAGTGTTCATTCCGTGATGTCCTCCCGATGGACCGGCATGACACTCTTTCATAATTCTGACAGCCTCTCTTTCCGAAACACAACGCCTGATTACCTGATCCGGACATCTTCGGAATAAGAAGGGTTCATCCCAAAAGTAGTACTTTAATTGATTAAAGAACCTCTTTTTTTCATGCCTGCTCATATGCTCAGGAATGACTCTACTCGCCAGGTAGTTAGCATAATCCGCATACCAAGGTTCAGAATCATTTATTGACATGAGCTGCTCTTCAGGAAATGTTTCCCGAATCTCACTCTTGTCAGATTCAGCGAGGCTGGGGTTTTCGAGATGCGAGAGATGATCAGCCGCAAGATTCTCTGCTCCTTTCTTATCACGAATTTCAACATCGAACTCTTGCAATAGTAGGATCCAATGAAGTAACCGTGGTTTAGCATCCTGTTTAGCGAAAAGATATCGAATGGTTGAATGATCCGTAAAAACAACCGTTTTAGAAAGGACAAGATACTGGCGAAATTTATCAAAAGCGAATACCACGGCTAGTAATTCCTTTTCAGTGGTAGTGTAGTTTTCTTGAGCAGGATTCATGGTTTTGCTAGCGTAGTATATTGGCTGAAAGTGTTTGTTAAGCCTTTGGCCTAATACTGCTCCAACAGCATAATCACTAGCATCGCACATGATTTCAAAGGGTAACTCCCAGTTAGGGGTAACCATAATTGGAGCTTGGGTAAGTTCCTGCTTCAATAGATCGAATGCGTCCTTGCACTCTTGAGAGAAGTCGAACGGGGCATCCTTCATGAGCAACTGAGTCATTGGTTTAGCTACCTTTGAGAAATCTTTAATGAATCTCCTATAGAAGCCAGCATGACCCAAAAAGCTACGGATTGCTTTGACAGTCGTCGGATAGGGAAGTTTGGATATAGCTTCAATTTTTGCCCGATCTACTTCAATTCCACTTCCTAAAATTTTGTGCCCTAGCACAATCCCCTCTTTTACCATAAAGTGGCACTTTTCCCAGTTTAGAACCAAGTTGGTCTCCTCACAATGTTTGAGCATTTTCTCAAGGTTAGCAAGACAGCGATCAAAAGAGTTTCCAAAGACTGAAAAATCATCCATGAAGACCTCCATGCTATCTTCCATTAACTCATGGAAGATTGCCGTCATGCAGCGCTGGAAAGTGGCGGGGGCGTTACATAGTCCAAAGGGCATTCGCTTGTAGGCGAAGGTGCCATAAGGGCATGTAAACGTAGTCTTTTCTTGGTCCTCAGGAGCGATAGGGATTTGGAAATACCCTGAGAACCCATCTAGGAAGCAGTAGTACTCATGCCCTGCTAGCCTTTCCAACATTTGGTCGATAAATGGGAGAGGGAAATGATCCTTTCGGGTTGCATCATTTAACTTCCTATAATCAATGCATACACGCCATCCAGTTACCGTTCGTTGAGGCACTAACTCATCCTTATCGTTCTTCACCACCGTCATTCCTCCCTTTTTTGGTACAACCTGTACAGGACTTACCCATGGACTGTCCGAAATCGGGTAAATCAGCCCTGCATCTAGGAGCTTAATGACTTCCTTCTTTACGACTTCCTTTATGTTGGGATTTACTCGCCTTTAAGGTTGCACGGTGGGTTTATAATCCTCCTCCATGAGGATTTTATGCGTGCAAAAGGTAGAGTCAATCCCCTTGATATCGGCTACACTCCATGCTATAACTCCTTTATATTTTTTTAAAACTCCTAAGAGTTTATCCTTTTGTTCACTTTTCAAAGAAGAGCTTACGATTACCGGAAGTTGATCTTCTCCTTGAAGGAAGGCATATTCAAGGTTGTTCGGGAGTTCCTTGAGTTCTAACGTGGGTGGCTCGATGATGGAAGGTTTAAGTTTGTTCTCGGGTTTACGAAGCTCAAGCTGTTCGATTTCTTGTCTAGGATAGAAGGAGACTGCATTCACATCCATAGTCTTCTCCTCCTCTAAGATGGGTAAGAAAGCTTCATCTCGCAACCAACCAGCTTCCACCTGTTCATCTACACAATTGTCAATCTCGTCGGATAGTTCATTGATTTCTCCGATGAAATACAACTGATTATCTGCTTCGAGAGAAAGATTCATTGTGTCTTTGATGTCAAAGGTTAAGCTATCGGCCCCCACTCGTAAGGTTAGTTTGCCGTCATGAACATCAATAACAGCACGAGCTGTTGCAAGGAATGGTCTTCCTAGAATGATGGGCACAAGATCATCTTCTTCCATTTCTAGGATGACGAAGTCAACTGGAAATTTGAACTTCCCTACCTTAACTAGCACATTCTCGCATATTCCTAAGGGGTATTTGACTGATCTATCGGCAAGTTGGATGCTCATACGGGTTGGTTTCAACCCAGAATACCCTAGCTTGAGGAACATGGAATGCGGCATAAGATTGATGCTTGCTCCTAAGTCGGCTAAAGCATTCTTGACTGAAAGAGATCCAATTGAACAGGGCAAGGTGAAACTACCTGGATCGTCCACCTTCTTGGGTAGCCCTCGTTGAGTCACCACAGAACATTCCTCTCCTAAGGTTACAAGACCCTCGAGCCCTTTCCTGTTGGTGAGCAGCCTCTTGAAGTATGTACTATATTTGGGCATATGATAACATGCATCAAGAAGGGGTATGGTGACAACCGAATTCTTCAAATATGACAAGAATCTTTTATTATCATTTTCGACCTTTTGATTCTTGAGGCGAGATGGGTATGGGACTTTAATGGGTTGCTTGGCAGGAGTAGGTGGGGAGGGAGTTACCGGAGGGGTTTGCTCGGGATTTTCGTCGTTCACATTACCTTCCTCCTCATAAGGGGTGTCGGGTTCCATGACGTTAGATTGTTGAGCTGGGTAAGGTGGATCCTTAGTAGTTGTTCCAGCACGAGTGGTGATGGCGAGTAAGGGATCTCTTTGAGGTTTGCCAAGGCCGTCGAGAGTGGCGTTAAGTTCTGCGAATTTGGCCTTCACGTCGTTTTGTTGGCTATTGATAAGGTTGTCGAGACCATTTAGTTGCAGATTCTTTTCAAACGTGAAATGCCCGAGATCATCCTCAAAAGTGCTCCTAACCTTATAGTCAGGATATTCTCCTCCTCCCTCTTCTCTCACAAGATTTCCCCAAGGGGTGAAATCATTGTTTTGGTAGAAAGTTAAGAGCGAAGGATCATCGAAGATGTCGTGGCTTGACAAGCATGCTTGTTCGGTGGTGGTATCATCCTCGCATTCCTCCACTTCATGCGGGCCACCACATTGATCACAAATCAAGTATGGGTTTGATAACCGCTTAGTTGGTTGCGACTTGTCTAGATAAGATACCTAATCATTCAATCTACTCACCCGGCTAGCAAAAGGAGGCTCTTTCATGATCTTGGAAACGCTCATGATCGAATCGGGTTCATCCCAGGTATCGTCTTGATCATTCGCGTATTCCTCAATTCTATTCCATCCTTCCTCAACACTTAGTTTGGCTATTTTTCCTTTTGATGAATTATTAATGCCCAATTGGTCGTTTTTGGAGACACTGTCATAAAAGATTTGGACAAGAAGCCAGAGTTCAATGCCATGATGAGGGACTTGTCTAATTAGATCCTTGAATCTAACCCAAGATTTGTGAATAGGTTCTGCTGGTCCAACATGGAAGCGGAGGATTTCGTCTCTCAACGTTGAAGTTCTTCCTATGGGAAAGAATTTCTCATAGAATTTTGAGATAAGCTGTTCCCATGTGAAGATGGATTCGGAGGGAAGTTGGTTATACCAGTTTCTGGCTTTTTCACAAAGGGTGAAGGGAAAGAACCGAAGCCGGGAGGTATCTCTAGTAGCCCCATCCGTATGGAGGGTATCCACTATTTTCAGGAAGTCCTTGATGTGTTGGATCGGATCTTCAGTTTTCAATCCGTGGAATTTGCATACACTTTGGACAAGCCAAATATCGGTTGCACGCAAGACCCCATCCGTGCGCTCATTTGGAAAAACGATAGCATTGGAAAAACCACGAGGGGTGGGAGAAGAGTAGTCCTTGAGACATTTAGGGATTGGGATTTCGGGAACTTCCATTTCGTGATTGGGTTGAGGGCTAGGAGGTGTAGAATGATGATTGGATTCTTCCTCGGAGAGGGCATCATCAAAATTGATCGTGGATGGTTCAGCCGCTTGGTGGAGTCGCCTTAATTTATGCATTTCCCTTTCGGGTTCAGCATAGGGTGTGGCAAGAGTCTTTATCGAGCTTCGGCTCCTAGTGATTCTAAGATTAGGGGGGTCATCATCCAAAATTAGGGAATATCCTCCTAAAGTGCGGGCTCTAGGAGGTGGTTGTTGTGGTGGTGGGATGTTGGGATCAAGGATATTACCATCTTCCATGATGTCGAACGGTAATGGTTACGAACAAAGAAACGAAGAAAAAAAGATAGACTAAAGAAGACCTAGAAAAATAAAATAAAAATCTCACTAGAAAGGAATCTAGTGAGTAGACCTAATAGAAATAAAAATTCAACCTAAACAATAACTATTCCCCGGCAGCGGCGCCAAAAACTTGATGCGTGGTTTTGCAACCTTACAACAGGTTTTACCTCTCGAGGGATCTCAAGAGGCTTACAACCCCACCAGGCAGTGTACCTGACCGATGTAGTATAGTGTAGTGGTAAGTACGGGGGATTGATCGTTCTCCACAGGGAATAGTGTTCGTTAGGTATGAAAAACTACTCTAATAGGTCTAAGGGTGAGAGAAGATTCTTTTTATGTTTTTATAATTTTATGAAAGCAAGTAAAATCTCGGTTTGAAGGAGTGGGCGGAATTAGTTGCTAGTCAACTAACCCAAATTACTACAAATGCAAATAAAATAAATAACTGAAAATGAAAAGTTGGTGAAAACTTATGTGTAGAGAAATGTGTTTACTTAGATTTCCTTACTCCCTAACTATCTTTTACCGGTTGATTAGTGTGTATTAGTTGCGTGGATGACGGTGTATTCCTTAATACCAATCGTGGGGTGGCGTACGTACTTCCCCAACTCTACAAGCTCCTACTTCACTCCTATGTCGAGCCGGCTAGGAAGCTCCTAACATGGGATCACTAGAATTCGCTTGTGCATTAAATACAACCATAAAAACCTTTAGTACGCATTTGGTTCATGTTTCTTAAGACGTTCAAGCAAGTTACCGAATAGGAAGTTAGCCAGTTTTCTTAAGCCTAACATAGATGAACAATCATCCAATACAACTAATAACACACTAATAACCAATAATCAATAGCTAGGTTTCATTAGATCTAAGCAAACACAAGATAAATCTAGCCTAACATATTAATCAAAAGACAAGAACAAGATAGAATCAAACAACACATAGACATATTGAATGATTAATTGATAACTTATCTTCAATGTAACATGGAAGATCTCAAGGCAAAAAGCCTTGAAAAAGATGCTAAAATCGTCTTAGGGTTTTCTCCCAAAAATTCCACACTAAGTTCCCCCTAATGACAAAGAATTGCAAAACTATATATAGATTTTTACATCTGACGGCGTCACGTTATGGAGTGTGACGCCGTCACCTCGCCGCTTCTAGGGTTCCCGGATGGCCTTCTTGACGCCGTCCATCTTTAGCTCTCCAAAATCCGTTCTGGCTTATCAAGGCTTGACGCCGTCAGACCTTGAACGTGACGCCGTCCCTCTTTGAATTAAGCCGTGACGCCCTTGATCAGGTTAAAGCGTGACGCCGTCAGAATTCACATGCAATTTTCACTGGCTTATCATGAGTAAATTTCACATCCACCTTTTCTTGCCAAGCCATGACGCCGTCCAGGGTAAGAAAAGGTGGATGTGAAATTTACTCATGATAAGCCAGTCAAAATTGCATGTGAATTCTGATGGCGTCACGCTTTAACCTGATCAAGGGCGTCACGGCTTAATTCAAAGAGGGACGGCGTCACGTTCAAGGTCTGACGGCGTCAAGACTTGATAAGCCAGAACGGATTTTGGAGAGCTAAAGATGGACGGCGTCAAGAAGGCCATCCGGGAACCCTAGAAGCGGCGAGGTGACGGCGTCACACTCCATAACGTGACGCCGTCAGATGTAAAAATCTATATATAGTTTTGCAATTCTTTGTCATTAGGGGGAACTTAGTGTGGAATTTTTGGGAGAAAACCCTAAGACGATTTTAGCATCTTTTTCAAGGCTTTTTGCCTTGAGATCTTCCATGTTACATTGAAGATAAGTTATCAATTAATCATTCAATATGTCTATGTGTTGTTTGATTCTATCTTGTTCTTGTCTTTTGATTAATATGTTAGGCTAGATTTATCTTGTGTTTGCTTAGATCTAATGAAACCTAGCTATTGATTATTGGTTATTAGTGTGTTATTAGTTGTATTGGATGATTGTTTATCTATGTTAGGCTTAAGAAAACTGGCTAACTTCCTATTCGGTAACTTGCTTGAACGTCTTAAGAAACATGAACCAAATGCGTACTAAAGGTTTTTATGGTTGTATTTAATGCACAAGCGAATTCTAGTGATCCCATGTTAGGAGCTTCCTAGCCGGCTCGACATAGGAGTGAAGTAGGAGCTTGTAGAGTTGGGGAAGTACGTACGCCACCCCACGATTGGTATTAAGGAATACACCGTCATCCACGCAACTAATACACACTAATCAACCGGTAAAAGATAGTTAGGGCGTAAGGAAATCTAAGTGAACACATTCCTCTACACATAAGTTTTCACCCACATTTTATTTTCAGTTATTTATTTTATTTGCATTTGTAGTTATTTGGGTTAGCTGACTAGCAACTAATTCCGCCCACTCCTTCAAACCCGAGATTTTACTTGCTTTCATAAAATTATAAAAACATAAAAAGAATCTTCTCTCACCCTTAGACCTATTAGAGTAGTTTTTCATACCTAACGAACACTATTCCCTGTGGAGAACGATCAATCCCCCGTACTTACCACTACACTATACTACATCGGTCAGGTACACTGCCTGGTGGGGTTGTAAGCCTCTTGAGATCCCTCGAGAGGTAAAACCTGTTGTAAGGTTGCAAAACCACGCATCAAGTTTTTGGCGCCGTTGCCGGGGAGATAAGTGGTACACTTTCAAACCCGAGCCAAACCCTTATTTGATGAAGCGAAAAGTGTACCGCTTTTAAGGGGTCATTTAAGCCCTAAATCGTATTTATTTGATCAAATATTGCCCTAAATCGTTCCTTTTGTCATTTTAGGTACTTTTGAGGAGAAATCTGGAAAAGGAGGCATTTTGGACGTTTTTGGAGCATAAAAGTGAAGAAAACGACAAAGTCTCAAAATTGTGCTGAAAGTTACCTTTGGCGGCGTCAGATTTTACTCTGGACGGCGTCATGGCTTGGCAAGAAAAGGTGGATGTGAAATTTACTCATGATAAGCCAGTGAAAATTGCATGTGAATTCTGACGGCGTCACGCGTTAACCTGATCAAGGGCGTCACGGCTTAATTCAAAGAGGGACGGCGTCACGTTCAAGGTCTGACGGCGTCAAGCCTTGATAAGCCAGAACGGATTTTGGAGAGCTAAAGAGGGACGGCGTCAAGAAGGCCATCCGGGAACCCTAGAAGCGGCGAGGTGACGGCGTCACACTCCATAACGTGACGCCGTCAGATGTAAAAATCTATATATAGTTTTGCAATTCTTTGTCATTAGGGGGAACTTAGTGTGGAATTTTTGGGAGAAAACCCTAAGACGATTTTAGCATCTTTTTCAAGGCTTTTTGCCTTGAGATCTTCCATGTTACATTGAAGATAAGTTATCAATTAATCATTCAATATGTCTATGTGTTGTTTGATTCTATCTTGTTCTTGTCTTTTGATTAATATGTTAGGCTAGATTTATCTTGTGTTTGCTTAGATCTAATGAAACCTAGCTTTTCATTTAAGGGATTACCGGCAACGGCGCTTCTAGGGTTCCCGGATGGCCTTCTTGACGCCGTCCCTCTTTAGCTCTCCAAAATCCGTTCTGGCTTATCAAGGCTTGACGCCGTTAGACCTTGAACGTGACGCCGTCCCTCTTTGAATTAAGCCGTGACGCCCTTGATCAGGTTAAAGCGTGACGCCGTCAGAATTCACATGCAATTTTCACTGGCTTATCATGAGTAAATTTCACATCCACCTTTTCTTGCCAAGCCATGACGCCGTCTAGGGTAAAATCTGACGCCGTCAAAGGTAACTTTCAGCACAATTTTGAGACTTTGTCGTTTTCTTCACTTTTATGCTCCAAAAACGTCCAAAATGCTTCCTTTTCCAGATTTCTCCTCAAAAGTACCTAAAATGACAAAAGGAACGATTTAGGGCAATATTTGATCAAATAAATACGATTTAAGGGGTTGTAAGCCTCTTGAGATCCCTCGAGAGGTAAATTTCACATCCACCTTTTCTTGCCAAGCCATGACGCCGTCCAGGGTAAAATCTGACGCCGTCAAAGGTAACTTTCAGCACAATTTTGAGACTTTGTCGTTTTCTTCACTTTTATGCTCCAAAAACGTCCAAAATGCCTCCTTTTCCAGATTTTCCTCAAAAGTACCTAAAATGACAAAAGGAACGATTTAGGGCAATATTTGATCAAATAAATACGATTTAGGGCTTAAATGACCCCTTAAAACGCGATGGTAGTCCGTATGCTGATGAGGGTAATGTTCAGACCAGGGTAATGAAACGGGAGACAAGTGGTACACTTTCAAACCCGAGCCAAACCATTACGGTGATACATACAACCCCTCGTGGAAAAATGCTTGTATCGAGTCATAATGATGTTTTGCAGGATTTCCAGGAAGTAAGGTAAAGGTTTTTCCAGAAATTTGATGAAGCGAAAAGTGTACCGCTTTTAAGGGGTCATTTAAGCCCTAAATCGTATTTATTTGATCAAATATTGCCCTAAATCGTTCCTTTTGTCATTTTAGGTACTTTTGAGGAGAAATCTGGAAAAGGAAGCATTTTGGACGTTTTTGGAGCATAAAAGTGAAGAAAACGACAAAGTCTCAAAATTGTTCTGAAAGTTACCTTTGACGGCGTCAGATTTTACCCTAGACGGCGTCATGGCTTGGCAAGAAAAGGTGGATGTGAAATTTACTCATGATAAGCCAGTGAAAATTGCATGTGAATTCTGACGGCGTCACGCTTTAACCTGATCAAGGGCGTCACGGCTTAATTCAAAGAGGGACGGCGTCACGTTCAAGGTCTGACGGCGTCAAGCCTTGATAAGCCAGAACGAATTTTGGAGAGCTAAAGAGGGACGGCGTCAAGAAGGCCATCCGGGAACCCTAGAAGCGGCGAGGTGACGGCGTCACACTCCATAACGTGACGCCGTCAGATGTAAAAATCTATATATAGTTTTGCAATTCTTTGTCATTAGGGGGAACTTAGTGTGGAATTTTTGGGAGAAAACCCTAAGACGATTTTAGCATCTTTTTCAAGGCTTTTTGCCTTGAGATCTACCATGTTACATTGAAGATAAGTTATCAATTAATCATTCAATATGTCTATGTGTTGTTTGATTCTATCTTGTTCTTGTCTTTTGATTAATATGTTAGGCTAGATTTATCTTGTGTTTGCTTAGATCTAATGAAACCTAGCTATTGATTATTGGTTATTAGTGTGTTATTAGTTGTATTGGATGATTGTTTATCTATGTTAGGCTTAAGAAAACTGGCTAACTTCCTATTCGGTAACTTGCTTGAACGTCTTTAGAAACATGAACCAAATGCGTACTAAAGGTTTTTATGGTTGTATTTAATGCACAAGCGAATTCTAGTGATCCTATGTTAGGAGCTTCCTAGCCGGCTCGACATAGGAGTGAAGTAGGAGCTTGTAGAGTTGGGGAAGTACGTACGCCACCCCACGATTGGTATTAAGGAATACACCCGTCATCCACGCAACTAATACACACTAATCAACCGGTAAAAGATAGTTAGGGAGTAAGGAAATCTAAGTGAACACATTTCTCTACACATAAGTTTTCACCCACATTTTATTTTCAGTTATTTATTTTATTTGCATTTGTAGTTATTTGGGTTAGTTGACTAGCAACTAATTCCGCCCACTCCTTCAAACCCGAGATTTTACTTGCTTTCATAAAATTATAAAAACATAAAAGAATCTTCTCTCACCCTTAGACCTATTAGAGTAGTTTTTCATACCTAACGAACACTATTCCCTGTGGAGAACGATCAATCCCCCGTACTTACCACTACACTATACTACATCGGTCAGGTACACTGCCTGGTGGGGTTGTAAGCCTCTTGAGATCCCTCGAGAGGTAAAACCTGTTGTAAGGTTGCAATACCACGCATCAAGTTTTTGGCGCCGTTGCCGGGGAATAGTTATTGTTTAGGTTGAATTTTTACTTCTATTAAGTCTACTCACTAGATTCCTTTCTAGTGAGATTTTTATTTTCTTTTTCTAGGTCTTCTTTAGTCTATCTTTTTTCTTCGTTTCTTTGTTCGTAACCATTACCGTTCGACATCATGGAAGATGGTAATATCCTTGATCCCAACATCCCACCACCACAACAACCACCACCACCTCCTAGAGCCCGTACTTTAGGAGAGTACTCCCGTCCTAGCCACCATGGCTATCGAAACACCATTGAGCTCACTCAAGGAGTGATAACGCTCAAATCTAACATGTTTTTAGGAGCGTTATTGTGGATTTTATGCATATATATTAGTCACTTTTATGAGCTTATGGTACTTAATGGAGTATAATTTACATTTTAGGTTCATGGAAGCTCAAGTACAAGAAAACGAAGAAAAAGACGAAGAAATGATCAATAAACGAAGATTTATGCATGTATGAAGAATTCCCGACAAATGAGAGTCTCTTGGAGTATGTTCGAGAAGATAAAGTCATGAAGTTGTCACTCCAAAGACTCAAGAATAAAGCACAAGAGGGAAAACGAGGAAAGAAATGAAGAAAAGAAGCTCAAACGAAGAATTATTGGAAGACTCGTTGTTCCCGACACACCTTCACCATTTTGGCCATAACTTGAGCATACGAACTCGGATTTAGTTGATTCAAGCGGCCACGGAAAGCTAAGAGAAAGATCTACAACTTTGGTTTTTATCACTTCTGGCCAGGAGGCTCCATCCGATCGGTAGGAGCCCGCATCCGATTCGGATAGAGCAAACTTGACTTTTACGAGAGCTCCAACCGATCGGTATTGCCCCGCATCCGATCGGTTGGCTAAAACTGCCTTCTCCAAGTTATTTTTAATGCTTCTTTAAGTGCCATTAAGTCCCAAGTCCGATCATGTGCCTCTATTAACTCATAAACCTGCTACTTTATGACCCTTTGTGCCCAAGTTATTTGCTTGTTGGCTAAGGGTGGCTTCTACCTATAAATAAGACCACTTTGGCATGGTTTCAAGTGTGAAATTGTATCCTCCACCCTCAAGGACGAATTTACACCAAAACATAGGTGCAATTCCAGCCTCCACCCTAAAGGAAGAATTGTCACCAAAGGAAAATCTAGCCTCCACCCTAAAGGAAGAATTTCCACCACCTTATCTCACCCAAAAGACCATAAACCTTTGCCATTCATGGAGGACGTATCACCAAGAAGTATTGGAGCGATTCTCTAGTTTGGTTAGATGTTGTAGTTGATTGGAGGCTTGAAGGTTGCTATAAATCTTTCACCTTTGCCTATTTGTAATTCATACTTTGGGTAAACTCTTGTTACGTTTATGATGTTGAATTCTATTATTAATGTTTGGTTTCTATGATTATGTTGATGTGACTTCTTAATACTTGTTTGGTTTATATGATAACTTGTGATAATAGGATGTTTGGATAATATTAGTGTTTGTTTGATAACATCATATTTGGTTAAGTTGGAACTTGTCTTGTTTATTGTTTTGATTAATCATTGTTGGATCTAAATGTCGAAAGGATTCTTAATAGTGGTTGATTTCAATTCATTAGTCGACAATGTTTTGGTCTTGTACTTTGTGACGATTGTATAAGAAACTTAATAAACATGACAAGTGAATGTTTAATTTGGATTAAAGGTCGAAAGACATCTTTTGAATATGTGTTTATCAAGTAAATGGAACTTCACGAATTAATAACATCAAAGTTATGGGATCGAAAGAACATCTTTGTTTGTTGTTGGTTTAGACATGAGTTTTATGACATGACCAATTGATTAACACTTATGTATATTTGATTTATAAAACACTAATTTAGTATTGGTTCTAGAGGCCGAAAGGAACACCAATATGTTTTCCAAACTAGTAAAGGCTTACACCAAGTCCTTACGCCAAGTCCTAGTTAAGGCTCACACCAAGTTCTTACTAACTTGTTATCATTGCCAAACATGTATGTTCTTTGTGTGCTTGTTCTCATATTGCTTTTCTTGTTGGTTTGATCCGTGACAATCATAACCATCAACTTGTTACTTGCTTAAACAAACAAACGACACTTGAGTACAACCAAGTCTCTTGGGACGATCTTGACTTACCCACCTTTACTACAACGGACGAGTATACTTGCTCGTATGTGTTCCTAATTAATCGGTAATTCATGTTTATAAATTTAAAACCTCGTGTGAACGCATCAAGTCTTTATGCACGATCCGAACACATCAAGTTTTTGGCGCCGCTGCCGGGGACTTGCGTTTGTATTTTTGTGTTCGTTTGTTTGCTTGAAATGTTTGATCGATTGCTTGTTTGCTTGTTTTCTCATGATTGCGCTTCTTGCTCTTTGTCTAATAATTTTCTCATTGCTCATAATTGCTAAAGCCAAATCCCAACATCATCAAAATTTTGTTTCATGTGTTCTAAAAATGCTCATTTAAATGATTGCTTCATAAGTGTTCTCAAAAGTGTTTGCGAAAAAACCACCAAAACCACCCAAACAATCCCAACCGAATCGGATGGATTTCCATCCGATCGGATGGAGCTCTCGGTAAAAAAAATTTAAGTTTTGTTATTTTTCGTTTTCTTTAGTATTTAATGTTTGGTTTATGTTAGTTAAAGTTTATAAATGAAACTTATATAAATAAAATATAAAAAAAAAAAAAAAAAAAAAAAAAAAATACCGAGCCTTCTATCCGATCGGTTTGACACCCAACCGTTCGGCTGGACCTCCCAAATCATCTCAACCGATCAGTCGCCACCCGTAACCGATTCGGTTGGAGGCTTCTGTCCCATTTTTTTTTTAGTTGGTGTTTTTCTTGTTTTGTGAGTTTTAGATATGATCTCTTGCATGTTTTTGTGTTTCTCTTTGTTCGTGTTTTTCGTGTCTGGATTAGTCTCGTATTAATTTGGTATAAGACTATCTTGTTTTAGATTGTTTTGTTTTGATTTGTGTTACGTGACTAATTATGTCTGTTTGAGTCTATGTGCTTGTCGTTTTCTGTGATCGTGCTTTTATTTGCTTGTTTTTGTTTTAAGTGTCGGTATATATGTGTTTATGTGTTATGAATTTTACTTGTGTTTATTTTCGTGGATGTTACTTTAAGTCTTCTTGTTTTATTTTGTCAATAAAAAGTTTTTAGTAAAACTTGGTTTAATAAAAAAAAAAAAAAAAAGAAAAAAAAAGTTTTTACGATCTGTTCAACCGATCGGATATGTGAGTATCCGATTCGGTTGGCGAGTTGCATGTTTTACGAATTATCCAACCGATCGGTTAGATACTCTTACCGATCGGATGGTCGTCTCGGTAAAAATTGAACAAACCCAACCGATCGGTTAGATACTCTTACCGATCGGATGTGGCTCTCGGTAAACTTTGTTAACTTCCAACCGATCGGATGGTCAGTTCGGTAAAATTAAAAAAAAAAAGTTATTTTCATTTTTCGTATTGTGTTCCTGTGTGTTTTTGTTTTAGATCGAGTTCATGTTTATGTTTGCCATGAGTGTCTAGTGCTTTTGTGCACTTGCTTAGATGATGTTTATTGCTTAGTGATTTGCGTATGATTGTGATAACATGTTTTAATTCAATTTCAAGTCAATTCTAAGATCCAATTGTGGTTAAGTTTCATAGTGGCATTTGTTGGTCAAGTTTGACTAGTTAGTAATAATGAAAGTTCGAAGATTTATTGTTATTTAACTAGTTATAATCATTTGTCTATGAATGATTGCTTTGTAACTATTGTTCTTGGTTAAACAAAAGAAACTTAATTGTGATTGTAATAAGAATACTTTTTGTCTATCAAATTGGATTGATTGAAAACCACCTAAGCGTATTTGATAAACAAAAGATTATTTTTGTGTTTAAGTTTGTTATCTCAAGCTTATGAACCCTGAGTTGATCTTGAATTGATTGGTTAGTCTTAATGCTTGTTTTTATAATCTAAAATCTTGACGAAGGTTTAACTTGTAGAAACAATAGATTAGTTTATCAAACTAATTATCATAACCAACATGCTAGCAAAGTTATCACAATCATGCTTATCAAGAGTTGTATACTAGTCTAAGCAAGTGTAGTTATTTTATCTTAAATGTCTTTTGGTTTTTGCAAGAGTATCATTTCTTTTATTCTACTTAAATTGTTTTTATTTTATTTTGTTAATTTAGTACATTGTGAATAAATAAGTACTTGTTTTAAAAATAAAAATGTTTTGAACTTTGTGGGTATGTTCACTGGAAACCCTCACGAGACTTCACTCGTCCACTCGGGCCACCGAGGGGTTTAAAAGGCTTGTTGCATACGCTAAATGCAATCGTGATGCCTACGAAAGTGAGTTTTAGGATTTTACGCGTTTTTTGTAGTTTAGTTTATTTTTGCAGATTTAATAAGCTCTTGGAGATTGGATTATTGGTGACACTATACTTGGTGTGGAGATGTTTTGTGGAAGAGAAATTGATTGATCTCACAAGCTTATGCTAGCATTTGCTTAGCACCTTATCATATGGAGTTCGATCACTATTTCTTGGCCCGGGAAGTTTCGTTTCTCTTGGACTATTTATTTAATTATTTATTTTTCCCAATTTTACATGCTTTGAAGTTTATTTTTCATATTGAGTATAATGCTTAACTTAAGTGTGGGGGAAAGTTAGATGGTGGAAAACGAAACTGTTTTTCAAATTTATAATTTTTTGGGCCAATTTAAAATTTTGTATGCTTGTTTGCCCTTTGTGATCTAATTGTTTTCACGCTTTTAGGATAATATATTAGAATAACTGGATCATCCCACTGGTGAAATATGTAATTTTGAAAAATTCGAGATGTGTCCCGATTAATATTGCAATCCATTCTGGGATCGATAACATTTGCTAGCACATATTATAGCCCTTTCCACTAAATTGTGAGGATTTGAGCCTGTTTCGTATATAGCATACATCTTTTATGCTTGGATCTTTTGCTATGAGTGTGCCGGTGATTTTATTTATTCTAGAACTTGTACTTGTAAATCATTACCAGACCGCAGTAAGATCGCATTCATGTGATATAAGTGTATTCGTGTGATAAAGAGGCAACCTTAGGAATAAAACCAAATGGCCTTCCATTTTGCATTTAATGATATATTAGCTAGCTACACTGGCTAGTTAACCACCCATATGGACCCATTTGTTAGCGTTTATCTTTAACGCTAGATACCCTTAGTTCACCCTTCGAGCCATCCTTTTTATTTTTTATTAAATCCAGAAAAAAAAAAAAAAAAAAAAAAAAAAAAATTTTACACTTTAAACCTTAGCCTAACCCCTTGTCAAAGTCTAAGCGGTTGGTTGCTAGTTGCTTGGTATGTTGGATTGTTTTTGATGATTAATAGTTTGGTTACACTTCGTTATTTGAATGTGCCATTCCGACAAAGATGAAGGTGGCCAACTTCTTATTTGTATTTTTTGTGGTGTATGCTTATGCGAAGTGTGGGGGAGATGTGATGTATAAAAGAAAGGTTGAAAAAAAAAATAAGAAAAAAAAAGTGAAAAAAAAAAGAAAGAATAAGTCATTGAAGAAAAAAAAAGAAAGAAAAAAAAAATATATGTGATGACAATTATACCAATGTGCTATATTATTATGAAGATGAAGGACGAGGAAGTATGTTTGAGATATCAATTAGCCAATGTGCTAAGTCGTGATATGCATTTATATATTTGGTGATCGATATGTGAAGAGGAGAAGATTGTTAACTATAATCATTTTCGGGTTTGCGGTTTGTTTAGTGACTAGCAACATGGGTATTAGACTTGACATTATTTTTCTTTTAAAACCAATTTCATAAATACTCCCATGCCTTATCCCTACCCTTTTGACTTTGTGAAATTATCAAGTGTATTGACATGTAGTGACCATCCGATTTCTTGAGGAATTAGGTAACGTCGTTAGCGATCTAAGGTTATCCTTAGTGACCATCCGTTGTTTGGTGATACAAGAATTCGTTGTTAGCGAGCTATTATGTTTTGCATAAGATAGTTGCACGTAAGTCTGATATAACCCTTTAAGCTTTAAACCCGAATAAAAGTCCTCTTTAGATGTTTACACTTTGTGCTTACGCCTTGTCGGTGGAGTTTTGTTTCTTGTACAAGCCTATGGTAATAAACGGATCATGACTGAGCAATGAGTGTGATTTCTCTTATATATACTCCACTACCTAAATAAATGAGTGATTGAGTGAATTATACTTCGTTTCTTTTTCGTGAGGTGTTTAGAAATGTTACTCAAGCAAGAAAATATTGTCATACATCTCGGTTTTTCAACCTAAAGCTTAAAAATGATGAATCTTATCTTGTACTTGTACTTGGTAGATTTGCATCATAATTTTTTATAATCATCTTTCATGCACCATGTGGATTTATTTTTCTTTATATTTGCTTGAGGGCAAGCAAACCCTTAAGTGTGGGGGAGTTTGCGCTCATTTTTCGCTTATTTTCTCTTTTATTATTAAATATATATAAAAAAAATATAATAATTTTTTTTTTCTGTCCAACCGATCGGATGTGAGAGCACCCGATTCGGCTGGCATGCTGCATGTTTCTACGAATTGTCCATCCGATCGGATGGAAGTGCAAACCGATCGGATGGATGCCTCGTTAAAGTTTCCAAAATTTTTAAAATTTTCTTTTCGTTTTTTCATTTAGGTTTTAATTTTTAATTTTTCTTTTCTTAGATTTGCTTGAGGGCAAGCAAAGTTCAAGTGTGGGGGATTTGATAACGCTCAAATCTAACATGTTTTTAGGAGCGTTATTGTGGATTTTATGCATATATATTAGTCACTTTTATGAGCTTATGGTACTTAATGGAGTATAATTTACATTTTAGGTTCATGGAAGCTCAAGTACAAGAAAACGAAGAAAAAGACGAAGAAATGATCAATAAACGAAGATTTATGCATGTATGAAGAATTCCCGACAAATGAGAGTCTCTTGGAGTATGTTCGAGAAGATAAAGTCATGAAGTTGTCACTCCAAAGACTCAAGAATAAAGCACAAGAGGGAAAACGAGGAAAGAAATGAAGAAAAGAAGCTCAAACGAAGAATTATTGGAAGACTCGTTGTTCCCGACACACCTTCACCATTTTGGCCATAACTTGAGCATACGAACTCGGATTTAGTTGATTCAAGCGGCCACGGAAAGCTAAGAGAAAGATCTACAAATTTGGTTTTTATCACTTCTGGCCAGGAGGCTCCATCCGATCGGTAGGAGCCCGCATCCGATTCGGATGGAGCAAACTTGACTTTTACGAGAGCTCCAACCGATCGGTATTGCCCCGCATCCGATCGGTTGGCTGAAACTGCCTTCTCCAAGTTATTTTTAATGCTTCTTTAAGTGCCATTAAGTCCCAAGTCCGATCATGTGCCTCTATTAACTCATAAACCTGCTACTTTATGACCCTTTGTGCCCAAGTTATTTGCTTGTTGGCTAAGGGTGGCTTATACCTATAAATAAGACCACTTTGGCATGGTTTCAAGTGTGAAATTGTATCCTCCACCCTCAAGGACGAATTTACACCAAAACATAGGTGCAATTCCAGCCTCCACCCTAAAGGAAGAATTGTCACCAAAGGAAAATCTAGCCTCCACCCTAAAGGAAGAATTTCCACCACCTTATCTCACCCAAAAGACCATAAACCTTTGCCATTCATGGAGGACGTATCACCAAGAAGTATTGGAGCGATTCTCTAGTTTGGTTAGATGTTGTAGTTGATTGGAGGCTTGAAGGTTGCTATAAATCTTTCACCTTTGCCTATTTGTAATTCATACTTTGGGTAAACTCTTGTTACGTTTATGATGTTGAATTCTATTATTAATGTTTGGTTTCTATGATTATGTTGATGTGACTTCTTAATACTTGTTTGGTTTATATGATAACTTGTGATAATAGGATGTTTGGATAATATTAGTGTTTGTTTGATAACATCATATTTGGTTAAGTTGGAACTTGTCTTGTTTATTGTTTTGATTAATCATTGTTGGATCTAAATGTCGAAAGGATTCTTAATAGTGGTTGATTTCAATTCATTAGTCGACAAATGTTTTGGTCTTGTACTTTGTGACGATTGTATAAGAAACTTAATAAACATGACAAGTGAATGTTTAATTTGGATTAAAGGTCGAAAGACATCTTTTGAATATGTGTTTATCAAGTAAATGGAACTTCACGAATTAATAACATCAAAGTTATGGGATCGAAAGAACATCTTTGTTTGTTGTTGGTTTAGACATGAGTTTTATGACATGACCAATTGATTAACACTTATGTATATTTGATTTATAAAACACTAATTTAGTATTGGTTCTAGAGGCCGAAAGGAACACCAATATGTTTTCCAAACTAGTAAAGGCTTACACCAAGTCCTTACGCCAAGTCCTAGTTAAGGCTCACACCAAGTTCTTACTAACTTGTTATCATTGCCAAACATGTATGTTCTTTGTGTGCTTGTTCTCATATTGCTTTTCTTGTTGGTTTGATCCGTGACAATCATAACCATCAACTTGTTACTTGCTTAAACAAACAAACGACACTTGAGTACAACCAAGTCTCTTGGGACGATCTTGACTTACCCACCTTTACTACAACGGACGAGTATACTTGCTCGTATGTGTTCCTAATTAATCGGTAA
Source organism: Artemisia tridentata subsp. tridentata (assembly GCA_021014915.2). Lineage (NCBI taxonomy): Eukaryota > Viridiplantae > Streptophyta > Magnoliopsida > Asterales > Asteraceae > Artemisia > Artemisia tridentata. The sequence goes on along the minus strand of CP139505.1, from coordinate 2,400,920 downwards.
TTCATGTTTATAAATTTAAAACCTCGTGTGAACGCATCAAGTCTTTATGCACGATCCGAACACATCAAGTTTTTGGCGCCGCTGCCGGGGACTTGCGTTTGTATTTTTGTGTTCGTTTGTTTGTTGAAATGTTTGCTTGAAATGTTTGATCGATTGCTTGTTTGCTTGTTTTCTCATGATTGCGCTTCTTGCTCTTTGTCTAATAATTTTCTCATTGCTCATAATTGCTAAAGCCAAATCCCAACATCATCAAAATTTTGTTTCATGTGTTCTAAAAATTCTCATTTAAATGATTGCTTCATAAGTGTTCTCAAAAGTGTTTGCGAAAAAACCACCAAAATCACCCAAACAATCCCAACCGAATAGGATGGATTTCCATCCGATCGGATGGAGCTCTCGGTAAAAAAAATTTAAGTTTTGTTATTTTTCGTTTTCTTTAGTATTTAATGTTTGGTTTATGTTAGTTAAAGTTTATAAATGAAACTTATATAAATAAAATATAAAAAAAAAAAAAAAAAAAAATACCGAGCCTTCTATCCGATCGGTTTGACACCCAACCGTTCGGCTGGACCTCCCAAATCATCTCAACCGATCAGTCGCCACCCGTAACCGATTCGGTTGGAGGCTTCTGTCCCATGATAAGCCAGTGAAAATTGCATGTGAATTCTGACGGCGTCACGCTTTAACCTGATCAAGGGCGTCACGGCTTAATTCAAAAAGGGACGGCGTCACGTTCAAGGTCTGACGGCGTCAAGCCTTGATAAGCCAGAACGGATTTTGGAGAGCTAAAGAGGGACGGCGTCAAGAAGGCCATCCGGGAACCCTAGAAGCGGCGAGGTGACGGCGTCACACTCCATAACGTGACGCCGTCAGATGTAAAAATCTATATATAGTTTTGCAATTCTTTGTCATTAGGGGGAACTTAGTGTGGAATTTTTGGGAGAAAACCCTAAGACGATTTTAGCATCTTTTTCAAGGCTTTTTGCCTTGAGATCTTCCATGTTACATTGAAGATAAGTTATCAATTAATCATTCAATATGTCTATGTGTTGTTTGATTCTATCTTGTTCTTGTCTTTTGATTAATATGTTAGGCTAGATTTATCTTGTGTTTGCTTAGATCTAATGAAACCTAGCTATTGATTATTGGTTATTAGTGTGTTATTAGTTGTATTGGATGATTGTTTATCTATGTTAGGCTTAAGAAAACTGGCTAACTTCCTATTCGGTAACTTGCTTGAACGTCTTAAGAAACATGAACCAAATGCGTACTAAAGGTTTTTATGGTTGTATTTAATGCACAAGCGAATTCTAGTGATCCCATGTTAGGAGCTTCCTAGCCGGCTCGACATAGGAGTGAAGTAGGAGCTTGTAGAGTTGGGGAAGTACGTACGCCACCCCACGATTGGTATTAAGGAATACACCCGTCATCCACGCAACTAATACACACTAATCAACCGGTAAAAGATAGTTAGGGAGTAAGGAAATCTAAGTGAACACATTTCTCTACACATAAGTTTTCACCAACTTTTTATTTTCAGTTATTTATTTTATTTGCATTCGTAGTAATTTGGGTTAGTTGACTAGCAACTAATTCCGCCCACTCTTTCAAACCCGAGATTTTACTTGCTTTCATAAAAATATAAAAACATAAAAAGAATCTTCCTCAACCCTTAGACCTATTAGAGTAGTTTTTCATACCTAACGAACACTATTCCCTGTGGAGAACGATCAATCCCCCGTACTTACCACTACACTATACTACATCGGTCAGGTACACTGCCTGGTGGGGTTGTAAGCCTCTTGAGATCCCTCGAGAGGTAAAACCTGTTGTAAGGTTGCAAAACCACGCATCAAGTTTTTGGCGCCGCTGCCGGGGAATAGTTATTGTTTAGGTTGAATTTTTATTTCTATTAGGTCTACTCACTAGATTCCTTTCTAGTGAGATTTTTATTTTATTTTTCTAGGTCTTCTTTAGTCTATCTTTTTTCTTCGTTTCTTTGTTCGTAACAGATTTTCATTGACTATTCAGTTTGCCATTATGGAAAACGCGAATCCACCCCTTACACCTGGCGAAGTGGCTTTGTTGCGTAGCCAACTTGAGAATGAGATTAGTGAGCTCAGGGAGCTCAGTAGAATGATTGATATAGAGCTTGATTATGCCTTGAACAACTTAGGGACCGCCATATACTCAGATAATTATTTAGAACGTAATAATCTTACGGTTGATGAGTTGATTGAGAAAATTGATGAAGTGAAGGTAGATCCTAGGTTTGATGATTATTTCAATGAATACCCCACTAAGGAGGAGATTGCTTACTATAACAACCTAGTTGATAACCCTCGACCACCTTTTGTTAGAATTGACCCAAAGATTAAGAGGGGTGATCCCGGGAATGTGAAGATACCATGTATGATTGGGTACCAATACGTTGAGCATGCTTACATTGACTGTGAATCCCCAATCAACGTTATGTCCTCAGGCCTTTATAGCCAGATCATAAACACACCACTTGAGCCTAGGATGGACCCCAAGTGTCCAGGCGGAGTTTGCAACTTCGTTGGAAGGATTAAAGATATGCATATCCTTGTCGGGAATTTTACCTTTGTCACCAACTTCATGATCTTAGAAGATTTGGCAAGTGTTGTTGACTGCCGCCTATCCCGCGTGGTGTTAGGTAAGCCATTTATTGAAGCATCCAATTTAAGGTATGATCGTTTGAAAGGCACGGTTCAGTTTTCTAATCACATAGATAGGATTACATATAGGATGCCTTATCGGGTAAATGAATTTCGTTTTGTGCCTCGATTTGACAAGGACAACATTGGTGCGATTGAGGACATCAATGAAGAGGATAAAGAAAAAAGCATGGACTATGTTTGGAATAAGAGAAGCCTTTATTATAAAGATTGCTTAAACCTTGGACCTAAATACAAAATTGATATGGAGGTTGTTAGGATGGTTAGAGGGGCAATTGAGAAGCATAACGGAAAAACGTAGAACCCGTGACTTTGAGTCTAGCTACAAGACTCGTTAATAAAGAAAAGCGCTTCTTGGGAGGCAACCCAAGCTTTATTTGCTTGTGTGTTTATTTGTTTGTTTGTTTGTTTTTATTTGTTTCCGTATGTATGTTTAATTTTTATTCTTATTGATTCATGTTCAAAACTAATTTGTGAAAACGCTTTATTTTGTTTTTAACTTCGTCTTAACTACATATAAAGGTATTTTGCAAAAGATAAGTGTAAGGGAAATCTAAATCGGTTTATTAGAACACAAATGAACATGAATCGTAATAATAATAAATTAACATACATATTAGTATTTGTTTGAGTCAAATGCTTGTATCGAGTCATAGTGATGTTTTGCAGGATTTCCAGGAAGTAAGGTAAAGATTTTTCCAGAAATTTTCCGGAAACTTAACATGAGAATTTTGTCAGCTCATTTCTGACGGCGTCAGGGTCTATAACCTGACGGCGTCAGATTTAATTTTCAGAAATTTTTGAAAGTTTTGTTTTTTAAAAAAAAAAAAAAAAAAGTTTTTATTAAATCTCCAACTTATAATCTCCAGGAATCTGCAAAATTATCATTCCACAAGCATTATATCCTTATATATAGAGTTTATCCCGCCGATGTTATGCAGGTTCTCGTGTTTGTTTTCTCAGGTTTAACAGGTTATTTTGGACAAGGAGATGTTTATGGAATCAAGCTTATGGCGATGCATTAGTCATGGAGCTTCTACATTACCTTGGAAGAAGATTTAACCGTGTTACTTCATTATCCACCGAGCGAATCAGGGGAGTATTTGATTTCAATCTTTTACTTTTTGCTTTTACATCTTGTTATTTGAACATTGGGGACAATGTTCATCTTAAGTGTAAGGGGAGGGTAAAAGTACGATTTTAGAGAATACAATTACGCTTGATTTTTGTTTGTTTAATAGTAGATGTGTAATAAAACTGAGATAAATACCTGTTAGGGCAATTTTAGTGCCAAATTTAAAATTTTTACAACATATAGGAGTGAAACTTTGATCTTAATGAGCGTCTCACGGATAGGAGTTATATGACTAGCACAAAAAAACCGTACCACTAAAAAATTTTCCACCCCCAAATATGTGAGGTTTGCCCCTAGAATTGGTAGGAAAAGCATTTATGCTATGATCTGTGTACCGGTAACACTTAGATTCTAGAACTTGCGTTAGGACCATTCCAAGGCCACAAGTGAGACTACATTCGTGTAGTTAGATTTACTACATGATAAGAGGCATTAGGATTAACCCATTGTTTTACACCTGTGTTTTTGTTATAATTACTTTGGCTACATTGGTCAAGTAATTCTCCCACACCCTTTGCGTTGTACTCATTTTTAGTACACGATACCCCTAGTACACCCCTCAGAGCCTATCTTTTCGTTTCGACCTTTAAGCATTTTACTTAAAGGAAGAATTTGTTACACCCCACTTAAATGTACACCCAAATCGCCTTAGCCTACCTTGTATGCACTCATTTTTAGTGCATTATTGTTGCAACATTTGTTTAAACCCAAGTTAATTATCTAGTTGATTACATGGTTGCTAAGTCGAGTCATATCCTTGTACATATTGTTTTGGGACGATTGGGACTCATGGGTAAAGTACTAGTGTAATGGAGTAATGGGGAAGAACATCATTTATTACCCCCATATGTGCTAAATATTTTTAAAGTACTCAAAGTTTTTCAATTATCTTAATTCGAGTCATTAGAATAGTTATTTGTAAAGTTATGTAAAAGTTCAAGTGTAAGGGGGATGCAATGCCCCTATGATGTATTATTTTGGATGGTAGGGCAAGAGTGTATGAAAAAAAAAAAAAATCGAAAAAATCAAGAAAAATACAAAAAAATGAGAAAAAGAAAAATAGAAAAAACATACGGACTACCATCCCGTTTTATTTTATGTTTATTTTTATGTTTTTGTTATTTTGTTATTTTGTTTCTAGCTTAAGATCGAGTCGAGTCTTGGCTTAGCAACATTGTATAGTACATGTAATTGATCAAGATCTTTAACTCGCCACCAGTAAAATATCCCTTATCCAACAAAACCGTGTTTTCCTTTTCCCTACACCTAACGTTATAACCCATGTAAAAGCCCTCTTTGATAGTTTATCTTTGGTGCTTACACCTAGTGGAGGAGGTTTTCGATCCTTTCCCAACCCTATGGTAATCTATTTGCTATGACAGGTAGTGAGAGATATTATCCGTTTTCATTTATGAGATTTATTTTGATGACACTTGAGAGATGTGAGTATCTAAACACTACTTGTGAGGTGCTAGTTTATAATCTTCGTGCTTATTATGATTGAAGTGGAACGATTATTTGTTGTAATTACTTTTATGTTTGCATTAAATGACCCCTAACTTGTATTTTGATTAGAATAAAAGCGCATTTGCTTGAGGACAAGCAAATCTCAAGTGTAAGGGTATTTGATGAAGCGAAAAGTGTACCGCTTTTAAGGGGTCATTTATGCCCTAAATCGTATTTATTTGATCAAATATTGCCCTAAATCGTTCCTTTTGTCATTTTAGGTACTTTTGAGGAGAAATCTGGAAAAGGAGGCATTTTGGACGTTTTTGGAGCATAAAAGTGAAGAAAACGACAAAGTCTCAAAATTGTGCTGAAAGTTACCTTTGACGGCGTCAGATTTTACCCTGGACGGCGTCATGGCTTGGCAAGAAAAGGTGGATGTGAAATTTACTCATGATAAGCCAGTGAAAATTGCATGTGAATTCTGACGGCGTCACGCTTTAACCTGATCAAGGGCGTCACGGCTTAATTCAAAGAGGGACGGCGTCACGTTCAAGGTCTGACGGCGTCAAGCCTTGATAAGCCAGAACGGATTTTGGAGAGCTAAAGAGGGACGGCGTCAAGAAGGCCATCCGGGAACCCTAGAAGCGGCGAGGTGATGGCGTCACACTCCATAACGTGACGCCGTCAGATGTAAAAATCTATATATAGTTTTGCAATTCTTTGTCATTAGGGGGAACTTAGTGTGGAATTTTTGGGAGAAAACCCTAAGACGATTTTAGCATCTTTTTCAAGGCTTTTTGCCTTGAGATCTTCCATGTTACATTGAAGATAAGTTATCAATTAATCATTCAATATGTCTATGTGTTGTTTGATTCTATCTTGTTCTTGTCTTTTGATTAATATGTTAGGCTAGATTTATCTTGTGTTTGCTTAGATCTAATGAAACCTAGCTATTGATTATTGGTTATTAGTGTGTTATTAGTTGTATTGGATGATTGTTTATCTATGTTAGGCTTAAGAAAACTGGCTAACTTCCTATTCGGTAACTTGCTTGAACGTCTTAAGAAACATGAACCAAATACGTACTAAAGGTTTTTATGGTTGTATTTAATGCACAAGCGAATTCTAGTGATCCCATGTTAGGAGCTTCCTAGCCGGCTCGACATAGGAGTGAAGTAGGAGCTTGTAGAGTTGGGGAAGTACGTACGCCACCCCACGATTGGTATTAAGGAATACACCCGTCATCCACGCAACTAATACACACTAATCAACCGGTAAAAGATAGTTAGGGAGTAAGGAAATCTAAGTGAACACATTTCTCTACACATAAGTTTTCACCAACTTTTTATTTTCAGTTATTTATTTTATTTGCATTCGTAGTAATTTGGGTTAGTTGACTAGCAACTAATTCCGCCCACTCTTTCAAACCCGAGATTTTACTTGCTTTCATAAAAATATAAAAACATAAAAAGAATCTTCCTCAACCCTTAGACCTATTAGAGTAGTTTTTCATACCTAACGAACACTATTCCCTGTGGAGAACGATCAATCCCCCGTACTTACCACTACACTATACTACATCGGTCAGGTACACTGCCTGGTGGGGTTGTAAGCCTCTTGAGATCCCTCGAGAGGTAAAACCTGTTGTAAGGTTGCAAAACCACGCATCAAGTTTTTGGCGCCGCTGCCGGGGAATAGTTATTGTTTAGGTTGAATTTTTACTTCTATTAGGTCTACTCACTAGATTCCTTTCTAGTGAGATTTTTATTTTATTTTTCTAGGTTTTCTTTAGTCTATCTTATTTCTTTGTGCTTTTGTTTGTGATACCTTCCACTTACCTCATGAGTAACATTGGTCATTTGATCCCTGTTATTCGTATTTTTCGTCGTGCAAACTTTCAACTACCCGTTCCCGCCCCCATCATAGAAAACAACAACCTTTCACCCGACCACCACTTTGGTAACAATTCTGAGATGGAGGAGTCTGACCATGAGAATAACCATGTTAGTCCGTTTTACTACTCAGACTCCGATGAGGATGCCGGTAATGGAGAAGTAGTTAACGAGGAATGGGGAAAAGAGGAAATTGATCCCTTTAAGTATGTTGACCCTAGGACTAAGATCGAAAAGGATAGCCTCTTTAACATGCAATTTCCGTGTAAGATTGGTTATCATGATTTTTATGCTTATCTTAACTCATCTTTGCCTATGAACATTATCTCTCGCGCTAATTATAATAAAATCATGGTAGATGAGCTAGAATATCAAGGGGATAACATTGTTGCTAGGATTGAGCCACTGCACGTATTCGTTGGAAGTTTTGTGTATTTGGTGGATTTTATGGTTATGGAGAACTTAGGAGAATTTATTGATGACAAATTAACTCAAGTCATTTTTGGAGAACCCTTCAAAAGGTTGACCAACCTTGACGAAAAACTTGTGGACGGGTTAATTACATTCTCGGATGGGGATGAAGATTTTACTTACCAAATGCCCCGAGCACATCCTAGGTTTAAAAACTTCTCCATTGAATCTTGCAATAGACTTATGCCTCTTGATTTGTTAAGTGAGAATGATAAGAGGAAGGGGCTCAAATATCCACATGAGAAAAATAAGAGATAATATCATGGATGTTTGGAGCTGAATGATGAATACAAGAAAGATGAGGCAACAATTAGATGGCTCACACTCGGATACGTGAGCATAAGCGACACTAGATGAGCCTTACTTTGAGTCTAGCTACAAGACTCGTTAATAAAGAAAAGCGCTTCTTGGGAGGCAACCCAAGCTTTATTTGCTTTGTGTGTTTATTTGTTTGTTTGTTTGTTTTTATTTGTTTCCGTATGTACGTTTAATTTTTATTCTTATTGATTCATGTTCAAAACTAATTTGTGAAAATGCTTTATTTTGTTTTTAACTTCGTCTTAACTACATATAAAGGTATTTTGCAAAAGATAAGTGTAAGGGAAATCTAAATTGGTTTATTAGAACACATATGAACATGAATCGTAATAATATTAAATTAACATACATATTCGTATTTGTTTGAGTCAAATGCTTGTATCGAGTCATAATGATGTTTTGCAGGATTTCCAGGAAGTAAGGTAAAGGTTTTTCCAGAAATTTTCCGGAAACTTAAAATGAGAATTTTTGTCAGGTCATTTCTGACGGCGTCAGGGTTTATAACCTGACGGCGTCAGATTTAATTTTCAGAAATTTTTGAAAGTTTTGTTTTTAAAAAAAGTTTTTATTAAATCTCCAACTTATAATCTCCAGGAATATGCAAAATTATCATTCCACAAGCATTATATCCTTATATATAGATTTTTCCCGCCGATGTTATGCAGGTTTTCGTGTTTGTTTTCTCAGGTTTAACAGGTTATTTTGGACAAGGAAATGTTTTGAATCAAGCTTATGGCGATGCATTAGTCATGGAGCTTCAACATTACTTTGGAAGAAGATCTAACCGTGTTACTTCATTATCCACCGAGCGAATCAGGGGAGTATTTGATTTCAATCTTTTACTTTTTGCTTTTACATCTTGTTATTTGAACATTGGGGACAATGTTCATCTTAAGTGTAAGGGGAGGGTAAAAGTACGATTTTAGAGAATGCTATTACGCTTGATTTTTGTTTGTTTAATAGTAGATGTGTAATAAAACTGAGAGAAATACCTGTTAGGGCAATTTTAGTGCCAAATTTAAATTTTTTTTTACAACATATAGGAGTGAAACTTTGATCTTAATGAGCGTCTCACGGATAGGAGTTATATGACTAGCACAAAAACCGTACCACTAAAAAATTTTCCACCCCCAAATATGTGAGGTTCGCCCCTAGAATTGGTAGGAAAAGCATTTATGCTATGATGTGTGTACCGGTAACACTTAGATTCTAGAACTTGCGTTAGGACCATTCCGAGGCCACAAGTGAGACTACATCCGTGTAGTTAGATTTACTACATGATAAGAGGCATTAGGATTAACCCATTGTTTTACACCTGTATTTTTGTTATAATTACGTTGGCTACATTGGTCAAGTAATTCTCCCACACCCTTTGCGTTGTACTCATTTTTAGTACACGATACCCCTAGTACACCCCTCAGAGCCTATCTTTTCGTTTCGACCTTTAAGCATTTTACTTAAAGGAAGAATTTGTTTACACCCCACTTAAATGTACACCCAAATCGCCTTAGCCTGCCTTGTATGCACTCATTTTTAGTGCATTATTGTTACAACATTTGTTTAAACCCAAGTTAATTATCTAGTTGATTACATGGTTGCTAAGTCGAGTCATATCCTTGTACATATTGTTTTGGGACGATTGGGACTCATGGGTAAAGTACTAGTGTAATGGAGTAATGGGGAAGAACATCATTTATTACCCCCATATGTGCTAAATATTTTAAAAGTACTCCAAGTTTTTCAATTATCTTAATTCGAGTCATTAGAATAGTTATTTGTAAAGTTATGTAAAAGTTCAAGTGTAAGGGGGATGCAATGCCCCTATGATGTATTATTTTGGATGGTACGGCAAGAGTGTATGAAAAAAAAAAAAAAAAATCGAAAAAATCAAGAAAAATACAAAAAAAAAAAAAAAAAAAAAATGAGAAAAGAAAAAATAGAAAAAACATACGGACTACCAACTCATTTCATTTTATGTTTATTTTTATGTTTTTGTTATTTTGTTATTTTGTTTCTAGCTTAAAATTGAGTCGAGTAGATAATTAACTTGGGTTTAAACAAATGTTGTCACAATAATGCACTAAAAATGAGTGCATACAAGGTAGGCTAAGGCGATTTGGGTGTACATTTAAGTGGGGTGTAACAAATTCTTCCTTTAAGTAAAATGCTTAAAGGTCGAAACGAAAAGATAGGCTCTGAGGGGTGTACTAGGGGTATCGTGTACTAAAAATGAGTACAACGCAAAGGGTGTGGGAGAATTACTTGACCAATGTAGCCAAAGTAATTATAACAAAAACACAGGTGTAGAACAATGGGTTAATCCTAATGCCTCTTATCATGTAGTAAATCTAACTACACGGATGTAGTCTCACTTGTGGCCTCGGAACGGTCCTAACGCAAGTTCTAGAATCTAAGTGCTACCGGTACACACATCATAGCATAAATGCTTTTCCTACCAATTCTAGGGGCGAACCTCACATATTTGGGGGTGGAAAATTTTTTTAGTGGTACGGTTTTTGTGCTAGTCATATAACTCCTATCCGTAAGATGCTCATTAAGATCAAAGTTTCACTCCTATATGTTGTAAAAAATTTTAAATTTGGCACTAAAATTACCTTAACAGGTATTTCTCCCAGTTTTATTACACATCTACTATTAAACAAACAAAAATCAAGCGTAATAGCATTCTCTAAAATCGTACTTTTACCCCCCCTTACACTTAAGATGAACATTGTCCCCAATGTTCAAATAACAAGATGTAAAAGCAAAAAGTAAAAGATTGATATCAAATACTCCCCTGATTCGCTCGGTGGATAATGAAGTGACACGGTTAGATCTTCTTCCAAAGTAATGTTGAAGCTCCATGACTAATGCATCGCCATAAGCTTGTTTCAAAACATTTCCTTGTCCAAAATAACCTGTTAAACCTGAGAAAACAAACACGAGAACCTGCATAACATCGGCGGGATAAACTCTATATATAAGGATATAATGCTTGTGGAATGATAATTTTGCAGATTCCTGGAGATTATAAGTTGGAGATTTAATAAAAACTTTTTTTTTTTTTTTTTTTTAAACAAAACTTTCAAAAATTTCTGAAAATTAAATCTGACGCCGTCAGGTTATAAACCCTGACGCCGTCAGAAATGACCTGACAAAAATTCTCATTTTAAGTTTCCGGAAAATTTCTGGAAAAACCTTTACCTTACTTCCTGGAAATCCTGCAAAACATCATTATGACTCGATACAAGCATTTGACTCAAACAAATACGAATATGTATGTTAATTTAATATTATTACGATTCATGTTCATTTGTGTTCTAATAAACCAATTTAGATTTCCCTTACACTTATCTTTTGCAAAATACCTTTATATGTAGTTAAGACGAAGTTAAAAACAAAATAAAGCATTTTCACAAATTAGTTTTGAACATGAATCAATAAGAATAAAAATTAAACGTACATACGGAAACAAATAAAAATAAACAAACAAACAAATAAACACACAAAGCAAATAAAGCTTGGGTTGCCTCCCAAGAAGCGCTTTTCTTTATTAACGAGTCTTGTAGCTAGACTCAAAGTCACTCTACCCTATATAAGTGAGCTCGTCATCGAGGACGTCTTTAGGGTTAAGCTTGGATTGAAGTTTCCTATTGGTCCGCTTAGTACGATATATCTTTTCAAACTTCTCTCCATCCGGGTCATACAATGTCATCTTAATATGCCATGACCCATCTCCATCTTTGGGTGGTTTGTCCCAATTCCACTTATGATCATCTTCCTCACAAGTCCACTTATTCATTCCTAGGTTAATTGGCAAAACTCCTAGGAACTCAATCATCCTTCTAAAAGCTAGAGGGTCTTCAAATGGATCCAATTCGGTGTCCCTAGCCAAGAGTTGTTCTACCGTATGTGTTCGGTTCACAAAGTCCTCTTCTAGGTAAAATGGGCGTTGGGGTCCTATGAAGCCTCTATCTATCCAAGGTCCATATCTAGATGGTCTCCTATTCAACTCTAACCAATGGGGTGTCGGTTCATCACTAGTATCATAAGCATGTTTCTTCACATCATAGACTGACCAAGTATCTCCTTCTCCTACCGCTATCTTAGATTCCTTACAATCAATCATAGCACTAGCGGTTGCCAAAAATCCTCTACCTATCAACAAGGGGCATGTAGGGTCGCTAACCATATCAAGGACGTGGAAATCGGCTAAAATGGTTAGTTTTCCGATGTGCACTAACACGTCCTTAACTACTCCAACCGGGTAAGCAACACTTCCATCCGCTAAGCCTATTATTACCTCGGTTTCTTCAAGTTTTCCAAGTTTTAAAGAGGTGTAAAGAGGTAACGGAAGTAGGTTAAGGCTTGATCCAAGATCAGCTAATGTGTCATAAGCCTCCGAATTACCGATCTTGCAAGGTAGAACAAATAAGCCCGGATCATCTAACTTCTTAGGTAGCTTATTTTGAACGAAGGCGGTCCCTTTTTCGCCTAACTTGAGCTTCTTCTCATCCAACACATCAATAACCGGACTTTCAAGGTGGAGCTCCTTGAATTCTTCGTCAAGGTTTTGAGTGGGAGGTGTTTCAACTATGTTGTTGACCAATTTGGATGTCATAACTTCTTGGTCATTTGGAACGACTTGGGTTTGTTTGAAACACGTGCTCATGGAATTGACCGAATAATATTGTGGACAAGAACTAGGGGACGAAACCGATGAAATAGCGTTGACGTTTAGTTTTGGGTTCTTGACCGTGTTGCTAGGGAGTGCTCCCATTTCTCGGTCATTGAGGGCTTTCAACAAGGTGTCAATCTTATTGGTCATCTCGCTTTGTTTTTGTTTGAAATCGGCTTCAAACTTGGCTAAACGAGCTTCTTGAGATGCCATAAATTGAGACATCAATCCTTCAAAGTTATTGGTACTACCATTGCCGGAAGGATTGTTGTTGAAAGTACGGTTCGAGTTGGAACCGCTTGATTGGAAACGATTAGGTGGGTTGGAAGAATTGGGTTGTTGTGCGTTTTGGTTTTGTTTCCACCTAAGGTTCGGGTGATTTTTCCATGAGGGGTTGTATGTATCACCATAATGGTTTGGCTCGGGTTTGAAAGTGTACCACTTGTCTCCCTGATGCGCGTGATGTGTCGTTGCGGTTTAGCAGTTTTAATGCCTACTCAAGTTTTAAATTTATATTTAGCCGACTTATCAATAACACACACACTTAACGAGCAGTGTACCCGGTCAGTATGAATATAATGGTAAGTAGAGTGTCGATCACTAAGAGTGGAACGTATTATCTCGTTAATCTAATCAGTATTCTAATATCCTAACGCAAGGGGGTTTCAGCCTGAGAGACTGGCACGATTTGTTTGCAATTAAATAATAAATAAACCAATAGGCACGAATCAGCAAGTAGCACACACGTACACAGATAAATACTCGAGACAATAAGAGGGCTGTCCTTATGATTAAGTAGTTTGTCACTTGTTTTATTGATAGCTTTATATGAAGTGTATGTAATTAACCCTTTCTCGTTGGTCCTATTCTTATCGGCGAGTAAACCCTTAATGATTACTTATGTCTAAAAGTTATTCCTAAGTGATCAATTTAGAAACAACCGTGGGAGCCACATTATGTCCCGCAGTCAAATGCCCGCAAGCCACTAATAAACACAGAGGTTATCAATGCACTAATAAGTAGTAACCAAAGACATCAACATATAAACTTTAATTAATGAGAAAGCAGTTTTAAGGGAGTGCAATCTTTCCGTTGTCACATTACACAAGCCACCAATCTTGATGAATTAAAGTTTGCTAACACAATAAAACAAAACTACTTAATGAATTAAACACATGCAGCACCTTCTTACAGCTCTTGTATCTTTGATTTGGGTGTGTCTTGTGCTGCCTCCTTGACTGAATTCGTCCTAGGTTTCTCCTGTTCGGTCTTCGATATTAATGTAATGCCTCCGAAATTCGTCTGGTCTTGGGGTATTTATAGTTTCTGTCTGAGGGAAGATGCGGCGCATCTAATGAGTAGATGCGGCGCATGTACTTAACTTCGCGTGGGGTCCAAGATTATAATATTCAGAAATATTCGTACACCGCCAGAAGATGCGGCGTAACTCCATGATTAGATGCGGCGCATGTCCTCTTGTATCTTGGATCGTATCTGGTGATATCTTGATAGAGATGCGGCGCATGTCATGAGTGAGATGCGGCGCATCTGGAGCAGATTTAACTTGATCTTGTCCATTTCAGTAGACTCTTCACTTTATGCACGTTTTGCTCCATTATTAGTCCAAAATCGCTAAGTCTCACCAAATGCTTGTTTTTACCTGAGAATTACAAAAGTAAACGATTAAGTATCAATCCTCATACATAATATAGTAAAACAAGTCAAATTAATAGGATAAATGATAGTAATAAAATGTACTTATTTGAGTTCATCAAATATCCCCCCACTTGAACTTTACTTGTCCCCAAGTAAACCTTAGAATTTCTTTTATGAAAATGTATCCTAAAAGATGTTAGGATTTATTTTTATGTTTAAGCATGTATTCGTTTATTTCATAATCACACAACTAAACACTTAACGAATTAGAAGTAAAATAAAATATTCTGATAAAAGCAAATCTAATCGTTTAACTGTCCAGTCGCGACGAATATTCTATCATAAGCTTGGCAAGTATACACATCTCCACCACTAAAGCTAAGGAATAACAAGTCTAAAGCGGTAAAAAGGGTTTTTAGGCTTAAGGGTTAATTATTCTCTTTCACTATCGATCTCAAATTCCAGAAAAGGCGACAAAATCACAAATACATGATCGAATCCACGAACACGATACTTGCAATTGCTCAAATCCTTAACTCGAATAGGCTAAAGATAGGTCTAAACTTCACCAATAATAATATATCAAAAAGGGCGACAAAATCATAAATACATAGCCGAATCCACGACTACGATACTTAAGATTGCTCAAATCCCTAATCTCAATAAATCAAAGGTTCGGTTGGATAAAGAATAATAAAGGGTATGGATAACATTTGGGATATAAATTGGTGTAAAATGAAAAATAAACAAAACAAATAGATTAAAATCCTAAGTGTGGTTAATCACTATCCCAACCATCCCATGAATAAGACTCATATCATTGAATAACTCACGCTTTAACACTTGAAACACACGCTTTAGGTAGACACGAATTATACTCAACAAGATCTTAATCAAAGAATAAACCTTAATTGGCGTTCCCATAACTGCCAACTCCCATTCAATCCATAGATATAGTACAACAAATAGTGGCCATATGAACCACTTACATAACTTTACATAAGTTGGTTTAAAAATAAACATCCAACTCTTTTTCTTTTTCTTTTCTCATTTTTTCGATTTTTTTTTTTTTTTTTTTTTTTTTTTTTTTTTTTTTTTTTTTTTTTTAACTTGAAACATAAACATAGATGTGTAAAATTTCACCACATCACTATAACTTTCTTTCCGGATAATTTTTTCATACTTTTCATACTTTCAGAAATAACGGTAATAGCGAAAGTAGTAAACACACGAAAAATAAACTCAAAATATACAATATTTACTTTCACTCCAATTGCATTGTGCAATTTCCCGACCTAACCATAGATAATGAATTACGCACGCGAACACAGGTAATGTAAGGAAACACACTTTGCCTATAGCAATTAACCAACCACGGATTCTAATCTACAGGGTAGGCTAAGGTGTAAGGGTGTAACAAAACATTTTAAACATAGGTGTAAGAAACGAAAGGAATGGCTCTGAGTGTTTTTCTAGGGGTATCTTACTCTAAAAATGAGAGTAACAAAAGGGTTTATACGGGGGTTAACTAACCAGTGTAGTTAGTTAATAACACATAACATATAATAGGCTATTTGGGTGTAATCCTAGAATTTTACCAATTTAGACAAGTCATTCCAATTAAATAAATAATACTCATTATGGTGGTCTCGAATAGTATACAAGCCAAGTTCTAAAGTTTACAAGTCACCGGCACACTCATAGATTTGTGAATTTTGAAAAATCACAATTTTGAAAATAACGTCATGTGTGCAGCTATGCAACTTAGATCTTAAACAAAAACATGCTAAAAAATTTTTTAGTTTGATATATTAAGCACATTTTAAGCATAATTTTTGAAAAAGTTTAGGACAAGTAATTGTTAAGCGTTCTAATTCTCCAATCCCCCCACTTAAGTTAAACAACGTCCTCGTTGTTTGTATAAAAGGTTAAAAACTGGAAAATAAAAAGAATTAGAACAGAAAAACTCCCCTGAGATTTGCTCGGTATGATCCTCCATTAGTATAAGAGCAAAAATCATCTTTCTTGTGGATTTGAACGTTAAAGCTTCGTACTTGATGTATCCACAGGAAATCCAGGAAACTATAATACCACCAATACTTTAAAACACACCTAAGATAAGAAAGGTTCAAACTTGCATAATACATTAGTAGTTAGGAAAAATAAAACTTAAAAAATTAAAACTGAAAATCATCAGGTCAGTCGATGCGCCGTATCTTATGGAAGAAGATACGCCGTATCGAGCCTGGAATAAATACGGATCAGAATAAAGATGCGCCGCATCCTTAACCAGGGATGCGCCGCATTAAAATAAACTGATAAATAGTTTTAAAGTCGCAAATAAAAATGCAGAAAAATAAAATAAGATATGACCATTGCAGGAGATGCGTCGCATCTCAGAATTGAGATGCGCCGTATCCTCGGCGGGTCTGACTGACTCGACACAGAAAACAGAATAATAAAAATTCTCCGGGTTGTCTCCCGGCCAGCACTTGTCTTTATTCCAGAGTCTTCAAGTTAGACTCACGTTCAGCTCTTCATTCCAATACGTCGGGTTCAAACTCCACCACCTCGTTCTCATTATCCTCAATTCTATTATCAAAGTATTTCTTCACACGTTGCCCGTTCACTTTGAATATATAACCATTTTTATCGCATATTTCAATAGTTCCATATGGATACACTTTCTTGACAACGAATGGTCCCGTCCATCTTGATTTAAGTTTACCAGGATACATCTTTAATCTGGAATTAAATAGTAGCACTTTCTCTCCAATAGCAAACGTTTTATCCCCACGTAACCTCGAGTCATGCCATCTTTTAGTTCTTTCTTTGTAGATCTTAGTATTTTTGTAGGCCTCATCTCTTAGTTCATAGAGTTCATTAAGTTCCATGAAACGGTTCTTCGTTGCAGCTTCCATATCCATATTACAATTTGTCAAAGCCCAATATGCACTTTGTTCAATTTCGACCGGTAGGTGGCAAGCTTTTCCGTATACAAGACGAAACGGAGTACATCCCGTTGGTGTCTTATAGGCTGTACGGAATGCCCATAAAGCATCATTTAACTTGTCAGACCACCCTTTAGGATTATATCCAGTCGTTTTTTTCAAGAATTCGCTTAATAGCCCTATTGGTTACTTCAGTTTGCCCATTGGATTGAGGATGGTACGCAGTGGAAACCCTATGATATACTCCATATTTTTGCAGGGCTCTTCCTAGATGGTGATTACAAAAGTGTGTTCCCCTATCACTAATCAATGCTTTAGGAATTCCAAACCTAGAGAACAAACTTTGCAAACACTTAAGTACTACCTTGCTATCGTTTGTTGGTAATGCTTGCGCTTCGACCCATTTTGATACGTAATCAACAGCAACCAAAATATATTTATTACCTTTAGATTCAGGAAACGGTCCCATGAAGTCCAATCCCCATATGTCGAAAACTTCACATACATGAATATAGTTCTGCGGCATTTCGTTTCTTGATGTTATATTTCCGGATCGTTGACACGCATTACATCCTTTTATATATTCTTTTGCGTCATCCAACATAGTGGGCCAATAAAATCCCGCGTCAAGGATTTTTCTTCTTGTGACGACTGCACCGTGATGTCCCCCCGTTGGCCCTGAATGGCAATGTGCCAATATTGCTGGAATGTCATCACCATCTACGCATCTTCGTATAATATTGTCAGGACATAATTTAAAGGCATAAGGTTCATCCCAAATATACTCGCTAGAGCGAGTTATAAACCTCCTTTTCTCGTCGGATGTTAGCCCTTTTGGAATTTCATTTGCAACAATAAAGTTTATAAAGTCGGCATACCATGGTCCATTATTATTGCTCTTAATTCCTACCATCATAAGGTGTTCATCAGGAAAGTCATCAGCTATTTCCCTTTCGTCAAGCACCTCCATATCAGGGTTTTCAAGTCTAGATAAGTGGTCAGCAGCTAGATTCTCGGCACCCTTTTTATCTTTAATTTCAATATCAAATCCTTGGAGCAATAAAACCCACCTAATAAGCCTTGGCTTGGCATCCTGTTTATTGAACAAATACTTCAAAGCAGAATGGTCAGTGTAAACCACAGTTTTTGACAATATAAGATATGATCTAAATTTATCGAATGCAAAAACTACTGCTAAGAGTTCTTTTTCCATGGTGGTGTAGTGTTCTTGGGCATTATTCAATGTTTTGCTAGCATAATAAATTGGCTTAAATTTCTTATCTATCTTTTGGCAAAGTACGGCTCCAACAGCATAATCACTAGCATCACACATTAGTTCAAAAGGCAGATTCCAATCCGGCGAAATTATAATGGGTGCAGAAGTTAGTTTTTCTTTAAGTATATTAAATGCCTTTTTGCAATCTTCAGAAAAATCAAACTTTGCATCCTTTAGCAATAATTGGGTCATAGGCCTAGATATTTTAGAAAAATCCTTTATGAACCTACGATAAAATCCAGCGTGCCCTAAAAAACTTCTAACGCCTTTTACGTTAGTGGGGTAAGGTAGTTTGGCAATTACATCAATTTTAGCTTTATCGACTTCTATACCTTTCCCAGAAATTTTGTGTCCTAACACAATTCCCTCTCTAACCATAAAATGACATTTTTCCTAATTAAGAACAAGGTTAGTTTCTTCACACCTAGCAAGCATTTTATCAAGTTTAAAGAGACAATCATTAAATGAGTTACCGAACACCGAAAAGTCGTCCATGAAGACTTCCATAAAGTCTTCTACCATATCATGGAAGATAGCCGTCATACAACGTTGGAAAGTAGCAGGGGCGTTGCATAGTCCGAACGGCATTCTCCTATAGGCGAAGGTTCCATAAGGGCAGGTGAAAGTCGTCTTCTCTTGATCCTCGGGGGCAATGGGTATTTGGAAGAAACCTGAAAAACCATCCAAAAAACAATAATAATTATATCCCGATAGTCTTTCTAACATTTGATCAATAAATGGAAGAGGGAAGTGATCTTTTCTCGTAGCATCATTGAGTTTGCGGTAGTCGATGCAAACTCTCCATCCGGTAACAGTTCTTGAAGGGATTAGCTCATTGTCGTCATTGAGTACTACCGTCATTCCTCCTTTTTTCGGTACAACGTGGATAGGACTGACCCATGAGCTGTCGGAAATTGGGTAGATAAGTCCGGAGTCAAGTAGCTTTACGATTTCATTTTTCACCACATCTTGGACTTTTGGATTCAAACGCCTTTGAGGTTGGATAGTTGGTTTGAATTCATCTTCCATAAGGATTTTATGTGTACAATATGACGGGCTAATTCCCTTAATATCAGACATACTCCACGCTAATGCTCCTCTTCGTTTATATAGTACCTGCAAAAGAGACTCTTTTTCTTTTGGCGTTAAGTCAGATGCAATAATAACGGGTGAATTAGTATTTCCGTTTAAATAAGCATATTCTAAAGTAGAAGGAAGATCCTTAAGCACAGGTTTAACATTATCAATTTCAGTAGCACTAGCGGAATAAACCTGTTCTTTAATTATATCGCTGCTGTCATCAGATAGATGCGCCGCATCGAGGTTTTCGATGCGCCGTATCGCGTTACATACAGCAGAATCAGCAGCAAAATTATAATCAATAGTATTCTCATCAACTTGATCTTCTATAGCAATTGTGTTTTCTAAATTTTTAAGCAGAAAAGAATCAAGCAAATTATTTTTTAACAATCTCTGAGTAAATTGATTAATCGTGTCATCAGAAACATCGATGTTATAGCATTCATCATCATCGGAATTATCTTTACTCATAGATTGTTCCATGTTAAACTCAACCTCATCTTCTCCTATGGTAAGAGTTATTTTTTTATTAAAAACATCAATCATGGCCCTAGCAGTGGCTAAAAATGGTCGTCCTAATATTATAGGAGTTCTAGAATTTTCAGGCATGTCAAGGATAACGAAGTCGATAGGTAATTCAAATTTATCAACTTTTATTAATATATTTTCCGCTATTCCTAATGGGTATTGTATGGACCTATCAGCTAGTTCTAAGCACATCCTGGTAGGTTTTGGTTCACCAAGACCTAATTTATCATACATAGAAGAGGGCATAAGACTTATACTAGCTCCTAGGTCGGCTAAGGCATTTTCAATATGCAAATTTTTAATTTGACAAGGAATAGTGAAACTCCCTGGATCTTTTTCTTTAGACGGGAGTTTGTTGAGCAATGCCGCTGAGCTTCTTTTCCCCATTGTTATGGTGCACGCTTCTTCGAGTTTAGACTTGTTTGTAAGCAAGCTTTTCAGATATTTAGCGTATTTCGGCATTTGCACTAGGGCTTCCATAAATGGTATGCTGAGCTGCAGCTGCTTGAGATTCTCCAGGAATTTCTTTTGATAGGCATCTTCTTTCTCTTTCCTTACCCTATGTGGGAAAGGTGGTGTTGATCGTTTAGGTTCAACAGAAGGTTCTCTTCTAATTACAGGTTCTGGATCAGTCTCTTTTGGTTGCTCTTGCTCAGGTGGTAAAGATTCAGGGGAAATTTTGTTTGTACTGTCATCCTCGGGTGTTTCTCCGATTTGAAAGGTTGACTTTCCGCCTCTAGTTGTAATTCCTTTCAGATCGTGCCTTACCAAAAGAACCTTGTTAAGCACTGTTGACAATTGGTGCACTTCAATTGCCAAACCATTGATCATATTGTTTTGTTCCTTTAGTAACAGCTCATGACTGCCTTTGAATTCAGTGATAAAGTTCCTTGCTTCATGAAGTTCTTGTTCATTGGCTTGAGCGATTAGTAGTGCAAACTCTTCCATAGTAAGGTTTCTTTGGGGTTTTCCGAACCAGTTTGGGAAAATATCGAGCATTGTTCCTGAAAATTAAGAACAAGAAAATTTCAAAGTAAAAGCTTCCTAGTATAAGGGTAAGTCAGAATATTTTCCGTTCGGAAATTAGAAAAGAATAAAAGTTGCTGATATCTGCAGACGATGCGCCGTATCCAAAAAGTTGGATACGCCGTATCTTAATACGTTAAAATTAAATCAGACTTTATTCAGAAAATAGATACGCCGCTTAGAATTTATGAATGCGCCGTATCGAATTAATTAATCAAAAATCAACTTATCTAATTAAAATTAAATGCGTCGTACTAACGAAAGTTAATGCGCCGTATTTTCGTTACGTTTAAAAATAAATATCGATTTTTGATTCAGTAAGATGCGCCGTATCGACAGAGATCGATACGTCGTATCTGTTTAATAATTCGCAAACTGTTTTTAATTAAAATAATAGATACGCCGTATCTGCGAAAGCAGATGCGTCGTATGGCGTTAACGTTTAATCAAATTTTTTTTATTAAAAACAGATACGCCGTATCTTTTGGGAAAGATGCGTCGTATCACTTTATCGCTTAGAAAAAATTTTCTTATTAAAAACAGATACGCCGTATCTTGGGGAAAAGATGCGTCGTATCGAATTAATTAAACGCGTTGTATTTAAAAAAAATTAAACGCAATACGCCGTATCTGAGAGATCAGATGCGCCGTATCGTTTGATTTAGCACATTACAACGATAGCAGAACAGAAAAAATTACGAAAATAAAAACAAATAAAAACACACAAACAAAAATAAACACACAAACAAAAATAAAAGCAAACAAATAACACACAATACAACAAATATGCAAAATAATACAATGATGCAATTAATCTAATAAAAAGAAAAACCTAATTAAAATACTAATCAAATTAACAGATAATAACAATTCACTCCCCGGCAACGGCGCCAAAAACTTGATGCGCGTGATGTGTCGTTGCGGTTTAGCAGTTTTAATGCCTACTCAAGTTTTAAATTTATATTTAGCCGACTTATCAATAACACACACACTTAACGAGCAGTGTACCCGGTCAGTATGAATATAATGGTAAGTAGAGTGTCGATCACTAAGAGTGGAACGTATTATCTCGTTAATCTAATCAGTATTCTAATATCCTAACGCAAGGGGGTTTCAGCCTGAGAGACTGGCACGATTTGTTTGCAATTAAATAATAAATAAACCAATAGGCACGAATCAGCAAGTAGCACACACGTACACAGATAAATACTCGAGACAATAAGAGGGCTGTCCTTATGATTACGTAGTTTGTCACTTGTTTTATTGATAGCTTTATATGAAGTGTATGTAATTAACCCTTTCTCGTTGGTCCTATTCTTATCGGCGAGTAAACCCTTAATGATTACTTATGTCTAAAAGTTATTCCTAAGTGATCAATTTAGAAACAACCGTGGGAGCCACATTATGTCCCGCAGTCAAATGCCCGCAAGCCACTAATAAACACAGAGGTTATCAATGCACTAATAAGTAGTAACCAAAGACATCAACATATAAACTTTAATTAATGAGAAAGCAGTTTTAAGGGAGTGCAATCTTTCCGTTGTCACATTACACAAGCCACCAATCTTGATGAATTAAAGTTTGCTAACACAATAAAACAAAACTACTTAATGAATTAAACACATGCAGCACCTTCTTACAGCTCTTGTATCTTTGATTTGGGTGTGTCTTGTGCTGCCTCCTTGACTGAATTCGTCCTAGGTTTCTCCTGTTCGGTCTTCGATATTAATGTAATGCCTCCGAAATTCGTCTGGTCTTGGGGTATTTATAGTTTCTGTCTGAGGGAAGATGCGGCGCATCTAATGAGTAGATGCTGCGCATGTACTTAACTTCGCGTGGGGTCCAAGATTATAATATTCAGAAATATTCGTACACCGCCAGAAGATGCGGCGTAACTCCATGATTAGATGCGGCGCATGTCCTCTTGTATCTTGGATCGTATCTGGTGATATCTTGATAGAGATGCGGTGCATGTCATGAGTGAGATGCGGCGCATCTGGAGCAGATTTAACTTGATCTTGTCCATTTCAGTAGACTCTTCACTTTATGCACGTTTTGCTCCATTATTAGTCCAAAATCGCTAAGTCTCACCAAATGCTTGTTTTTACCTGAGAATTACAAAAGTAAACGATTAAGTATCAATCCTCATACATAATATAGTAAAACAAGTCAAATTAATAGGATAAATGATAGTAATAAAATGTACTTATTTGAGTTCATCAAAAGTGTACCACTTATCTCCCGCTCCGTCGGTACGCGAGGATGCGTAGTCCACAAAAGCTTGTTCGGGGAGTTCTATGCAATCACGAGTGTCGTGGGGACCACTACATAATTCACATGAAGAAGTGATTTTGTTCACTTGGCTTGAAAGTTTAGGAGCCTCGTAGGATTTCATGAGAAACTTGACTTGGTCTTCAAGTTCTATGATCCTACGGTCGGAAGTGCTTGAATTGTTCGAAGGCAAAGATATTGCCTTGACCGTTTTATTCAAATCACGGGGATCACTCCAACTTTCGTTGTCATAAAGAGCAAGATCCTCTAGGAGAGCCCATGATTGTTCCGCACTTAGATCACGTAGCTTGCCACCGGCCGATTGGTCAATGGTTTGCCTTGTGTAGAGATTGATATGGTCATAGAAGATTTGGACTTGGAGCCAAAGTTCTATGCCATGGTGAGGGACTTTTTGGAGTAAGTCCTTGAATCGAGTCCATGCCTCGTAGAGAGTTTCGCCTTGACGTTGTTGGAACATCAAGATATCATTCCTTAGCTTGGTAGTTCTTCCCGGTGGGAAAAACTGAGCAAGGAAACGAGTGGTGAGATCATCCCAAGAGGTGATGGATCCTGCGGGTTGACGTTCTAGCCACTGACTAGCTTGATCCCGCAGAGAGAATTGAAAGAGACGCAATCGGGTCGTCTCTCGAGTGGCAACATCAAGGTCTATAGAATCAACGATTTTAAGAAAGTCCTTGAGGTGTTGATTAGGATCTTCAGATCGAAGTCCATGGAATGCGCATCCGCTTTGCACCAACCGGATGGTGTCGGATCGCAAGGGTGTGACATTGGCTCCTTGAGTGAGCTCAATGGTGTTTCGATAGCCATGGTGGCTAGGACGGGAATACTCTCCTAAAGTACGGGCTCTAGGAGGTGGTGGTGGGTTGTTGGGATTAAGGATATTACCATCTTCCATGATGTCGAATGGTAATGGTTACGAACAAAGAAACGAAGAAAATAGATAGACTAAAGAAAACCTAGAAAAATAAAATAAAAATCTCACTAGAAAGGAATCTAGTGAGTAGACCTAATAGAAATAAAAATTCAACCTAAACAATAACTATTCCCCGGCAGCGGCGCCAAAAACTTGATGCGTGGTTTTGCAACCTTACAACAGGTTTTACCTCTCGAGGGATCTCAAGAGGCTTACAACCCCACCAGGCAGTGTACCTGACCGATGTAGTATAGTGTAGTGGTAAGTACGGGGGATTGATCGTTCTCCACAGGGAATAGTGTTCGTTAGGTATGAAAGACTACTCTAATTAGGTCTAAGGGTTGAGGAAGATTCTTTTTTATGTTTTTATATTTTTTTGAAAGCAAGTAAAATCTCGGGTTTGAAAGAGTGGGCGGAATTAGTTGCTAGTCAACTAACCCAAATTACTACGAATGCAAATAAAATAAAATAACAAAAATGAAAATGTTGGTGGAAACTTAAGTGTAGAGAAATGTGTTCACTTAGATTCCTTACTCCCTAACTATCTTTTACCGGTTGATTAGTGTGTATTAGTTGCGTGGATGATGGGTGTATTCCTTAATACCAATCGTGGGGTGGCGTACGTACTTCCCCAACTCTACAAGCTCCTACTTCACTCCTATGTCGAGCCGGCTAGGAAGCTCCTAACATGGGATCACTAGAATTCGCTTGTGCATTAAATACAACCATAAAAACCTTTAGTACGCATTTGGTTCATGTTTCTTAAGACGTTCAATCAAGTTACCGAATAGGAAGTTAGCCAGTTTTCTTAAGCCTAACATAGATAAACAATCATCCAATACAACTAATAACACACTAATAACCAATAATCAATAGCTAGGTTTCATTAGATCTAAGCAAACACAAGATAAATCTAGCCTAACATATTAATCAAAAGACAAGAACAAGATAGAATCAAACAACACATAGAAATATTGAATGATTAATTGATAACTTATCTTCAATGTAACATGGAAGATCTCAAGGCAAAAAGCCTTGAAAAAGATGCTAAAATCGTCTTAGGGTTTTCTCCCAAAAATTCCACACTAAGTTCCCCCTAATGACAAAGAATTGCAAAACTATATATAGATTTTTACATCTGACGGCGTCACCTTATGGAGTGTGACGCCGTCACCTCGCCGCTTCTAGGGTTCCCGGATGGCCTTCTTGACGCCGTCCCTCTTTAGCTCTCCAAAATCCGTTCTGGCTTATCAAGGCTTGACGCCGTCAGACCTTGAACGTGACGCCGTCCCTCTTTGAATTAAGCCGTGACGCCCTTGATCAGGTTAAAGCGTGACGCCGTCAGAATTCACATGCAATTTTCACTGGCTTATCATGAGTAAATTTCACATCCACCTTTTCTTGCCAAGCCATGACGCCGTCCAGGGTAAAATCTGACGCCGTCAAAGGTAACTTTCAGCACAATTTAGAGACTTTGTCGTTTTCTTCACTTTTATGCTCCAAAAACGTCCAAAATGCCTCCTTTTCCAGATTTCTCCTCAAAAGTACCTGAAATGACAAAAGGAACGATTTAGGGCAATATTTGATCAAATAAATACGATTTAGGGCTTAAATGACCCCTTAAAAGCGGTACACTTTTCGCTTCATCAAATACCCTTACACTTGAGATTTGCTTGTCCTCAAGCAAATGCGCTTTTATTCTAATCAAAATACAAGTTAGGGGTCATTTAATGCAAACATAAAAGTAATTACAACAAATAATCGTTCCACTTCAATCATAATAAGCACGGAGATTATAAACTAGCACCTCACAAGTAGTGTTTAGATACTCACATCTCTCAAGTGTCATCAAAATAAATCTCATAAATGAAAACGGATAATATCTCTCACTACCTGTCATAGCAAATAGATTACCATAGGCTTGGGAAAGGATCGAAAACCTCCTCCACTAGGCGTAAGCACCAAAGATAAACTATCAAAGAGGGCTTTTAAATGGGTTATAACGAGTTGGATTGATTGTAAAAATTCAACTTGAACACATTTCTCTACACATAAGTTTTCACCAACTTTTTATTTTCAGTTATTTATTTTATTTGCATTCGTAGTAATTTGGGTTAGTTGACTAGCAACTAATTCTGCCCACTCTTTCAAACCCGAGATTTTACTTGCTTTCATAAAAATATAAAAACATAAAAAGAATCTTCCTCAACCCTTAGACCTATTAGAGTAGTTTTTCATACCTAACGAACACTATTCCCTGTGGAGAACGATCAATCCCCCGTACTTACCACTACACTATACTACATCGGTCAGGTACACTGCCTGGTGGGGTTGTAAGCCTCTTGAGATCCCTCGAGAGGTAAAACCTGTTGTAAGGTTGCAAAACCACGCATCAAGTTTTTGGCGCCGCTGCCGGGGAATAGTTATTGTTTAGGTTGAATTTTTATTTCTATTAGGTCTACTCACTAGATTCCTTTCTAGTGAGATTTTTATTTTATTTTTCTAGGTCTTCTTTAGTCTATCTTTTTTCTTCGTTTCTTTGTTCGTAACCATTACCGTTCGACATCATGGAAGATGGTAATATCCTTGATCCCAACATCCCACCACCACAACAACAACCACCACCTCCTAGAGCCCGTACTTTAGGAGAGTACTCCCGTCCTAGCCACCATGGCTATCGAAACACCATTGAGCTCACTCAAGGAGCCAATGTCACACCCTTGCGATCCGACACCATCCGGTTGGTGCAAAGCGGATGCGCATTCCATGGACTTCGATCTGAAGATCCTAATCAACACCTCAAGGACTTTCTTAAAATCGTTGATTCTATAGACCTTGATGTTGCCACTCGAGAGACGACCCGATTGCGTCTCTTTTAATTCTCTCTGCGGGATCAAGCTAGTCAGTGGCTAGAACGTCAACCCGCAGGATCCATCACCTCTTGGGATGATCTCACCACTCGTTTCCTTGCTCAGTTTTTCCCACCGGGAAGAACTACCAAGCTAAGGAATGATATCTTGATGTTCCAACAACGTCAAGGCGAAACTCTCTACGAGGCATGGACTCGATTCAAGGACTTACTCCAAAAAGTCCCTCACCATGGCATAGAACTTTGGCTCCAAGTCCAAATCTTCTATGACCATATCAATCTCTACACAAGGCAAACCATTGACCAATCGGCCGGTGGCAAGCTACGTGATCTAAGTGCGGAACAATCATGGGCTCTCCTAGAGGATCTTGCTCTTTATGACAACGAAAGTTGGAGTGATCCCCGTGATTTGAATAAAACGGTCAAGGCAATATCTTTGCCTTCGAACAATTCAAGCACTTCCGACCGTAGGATCATAGAACTTGAAGACCAAGTCAAGTTTCTCATGAAATCCTACGAGGCTCCTAAACTTTCAAGCCAAGTGAACAAAATCACTTCTTCATGTGAATTATGTAGTGGTCCCCACGACACTCGTGATTGCATGGAACTCCCCGAACAAGCTTTTGTGGACTACGCATACTCGCGTACCGACGGAGCGGGAGACAAGTGGTACACTTTCAAACCCGAGCCAAACCATTACGGTGATACATACAACCCCTCGTGGAAAAATCACCCGAACCTTAGGTGGAAACAAAACTAAAACGCACAACAACCCAATTCTTCCAACCCACCTAATCGTTTCCAATCAAGCGGTTCCAACTCGAACCGTACTTTCAACAACAATCCTTCCGGCAATGGTAGTACCAATAACTTTGAAGGATTGATGTCTCAATTTATGGCATCTCAAGAAGCTCGTTTAGCCAAGTTTGAAGCCGATTTCAAACAAAAACAAAGCGAGATGACCAATAAGATTGACACCTTGTTGAAAGCCCTCAATGACCGAGAAATGGGAGCACTCCCTAGCAACACGGTCAAGAACCCGAAACTAAACGTCAACGCTATTTCATCGGTTTCGTCCCCTAGTTCTTGTCCACAATATTATTCGGTCAATTCCATGAGCACGTGTTTCAAACAAACCCAAGTCATTCCAAATGACCAAGAAGTTATGACATCCAAATTGGTCAACAACATAGTTGAAACACCTCCCACTCAAAACCTTGACGAAGAATTCAAGGAGCTCCACCTTAAAAGTCCGGTTATTGATGTGTTGGATGAGAAGAAGCTCAAGTTAGGCGAAAAAGGGACCGCCTTCGTTCAAAATAAGCTACCTAAGAAGTTAGATGATCCGGGCTTATTTGTTCTACCTTGCAAGATCGGTAATTCGGAGGCTTATGACACATTAGCTGATCTTGGATCAAGCCTTAACCTACTTCCGTTACCTCTTTACACCTCTCTAAAACTTGGAAAACTTGAAGAAACCGAGGTAATAATAGGCTTAGCGGATGGAAGTGTTGCTTACCCGGTTGGAGTAGTTAAGGACGTGTTAGTGCACATCGGAAAACTAACCATTTTAGCCGATTTCCACGTCCTTGATATGGTTAGCGACCCTACATGCCCCTTTTTGATAGGTAGAGGATTTTTGGCGACCGCTAGTGCTATGATTGATTGTAAGGAATCTAAGATAGCGGTAGGAGAAGGAGATACTTGGTCAGTCTATGATGTGAAGAAACATGCTTATGATACTAGTGATGAACCAACACCCCATTGGTTAGAGTTGAATAGGAGACCATCTAGATATGGACCTTGGATAGATAGAGGCTTCATAGGACCCCAACGCCCATTTTACCTAGAAGAGGACTTTGTGAACCGAACACATACGGTAGAACAACTCTTGGCTAGGGACACCGAATTGGATCCATTTGAAGACCCTCTAGCTTTTAGAAGGATGATTGAGTTCCTAGGAGTTTTGCCAATTAACCTAGGAATGAATAAGTGGACTTGTGAGGAAGATGATCATAAGTGGAATTGGGACAAACAACCCAAAGATGGAGATGGGTCATGGCATATTAAGATGACATTGTATGACCCGGATGGAGAGAAGTTTGAAAAGATATATCGTACTAAGCGGACCAATAGGAAACTTCAATCCAAGCTTAACCCTAAAGACGTCCTCGATGACGAGCTCACTTATATAGGGTAGAGTGACTTTGAGTCTAGCTACAAGACTCGTTAATAAAGAAAAGCGCTTCTTGGGAGGCAACCCAAGCTTTATTTGCTTTGTGTGTTTATTTGTTTGTTTGTTTGTTTTTATTTGTTTCCGTATGTATGTTTAATTTTTATTCTTATTGATTCATGTTCAAAACTAATTTGTGAAAATGCTTTATTTTGTTTTTAACTTCGTCTTAACTACATATAAAGGTATTTTGCAAAAGATAAGTGTAAGGGAAATCTAAATTGGTTTATAAGAACACATATGAACATGAATCGTAATAATATTAAATTAACATACATATTCGTATTTGTTTGAGTCAAATGCTTGTATCGAGTCATAATGATGTTTTGCAGGATTTCCAGGAAGTAAGGTAAAGGTTTTTCCAGAAATTTTCCGGAAACTTAAAATGAGAATTTTTGTCAGGTCATTTCTGACGGCGTCAGGGTTTATAACCTGACGGCGTCAGATTTAATTTTCAGAAATTTTTGAAAGTTTTGTTTTTAAAAAAAAGTTTTTATTAAATCTCCAACTTATAATCTCCAGGAATCTGCAAAGTTTCATTCCAAAGCATTATACTAAAATAGAATTTTTCCCGCCGATGTTATGCAGGTTTTCGTGTTTGTTTTCTCAGGTTTACAGGTTATTTGACAAGGAAAGTTTGAATCAGCTTATGGCGATGCATAGTCATGGGCTTCAACATTACTTTGAAAAGTCTAACCGTGTTACTTCATTATCCACGAGGAATCAGGATATTTGATTCAATCACTTTTTGCTTTACATCTTGTTATTTGAACATTGGGGACAATGTTCATCTTAAGTGTAAGGGGAGGGTAAAAGTACGATTTTAGAGAATGCTATTACGCTTGATTTTTGTTTGTTTAATAGTAGATGTGTAATAAAACTGAGAGAAATACCTGTTAGGGCAATTTTAGTGCCAAATTTAAAATTTTTACAACATATAGGAGTGAAACTTTGATCTTAATGAGCGTCTCACGGATAGGAGTTATATGACTAGCACAAAAACCGTACCACTAAAAAATTTTCCACCCCCAAATATGTGAGGTTCGCCCCTAGAATTGGTAGGAAAAGCATTTATGCTATGATGTGTGTACCGGTAGACACTTAGATTCTAGAACTTGCGTTAGGACTATTCCGAGGCCACAAGTGAGACTACATCAGTGTAGTTAGATTTACTACATGATAAGAGGCATTAGGATTAACCCATTGTTTTACACCTGTATTTTTGTTATAATTACGTTGGCTACATTGGTCAAGTAATTCTCCCACACCCTTTGCGTTGTACTCATTTTTAGTACACGATACCCCTAGTACACCCCTCAGAGCCTATCTTTTCGTTTCGACCTTTAAGCATTTTACTTAAAGGAAGAATTTGTTTACACCCCACTTAAATGTACACCCAAATCGCCTTAGCCTGCCTTGTATGCACTCATTTTTAGTGCATTATTGTTACAACATTTGTTTAAACCCAAGTTAATTATCCAGTTGATTACATGGTTGCTAAGTCGAGTCATATCCTTGTACATATTGTTTTGGGACGATTGGGACTCATGGGTAAAGTACTAGTGTAATGGAGTAATGGGGAAAAACATCATTTATTACCCCCATATGTGCTAAATATTTTAAAAGTACTCCAAGTTTTTCAATTATCTTAATTCGAGTCATTAGAATAGTTATTTGTAAAGTTATGTAAAAGTTCAAGTGTAAGGGGGATGCAATGCCCCTATGATGTATTATTTTGGATGGTAGGGCAAGAGTGTATGAAAAAAAAAAAAAAAAAAAAAAAAAAAAAAAAAAATCTAAAAAATCAAGAAAAATACAAAAAAAAAAAAAAAATGAGAAAAAGAAAAATAGAAAAAACATACGGACTACCATCCCGTTTCATTTTATGTTTATTTTTATGTTTTTGTTATTTTGTTATTTTGTTTCTAGCTTAAAATTGAGTCGAGTCTTGGCTTAGCAACATTGTATAGTACATGTAATTGATCAAGATCTTTAACTCGCCACCAGTAAAATATCCTTTATCCAACAAAACCGTGTTTTCCTTTTCCCTACACCTAACGTTATAACCCGTTTAAAAGCCCTCTTTGATAGTTTATCTTTGGTGCTTACGCCTAGTGGAGGAGGTTTTCGATCCTTTCCCAAGCCTATGGTAATCTATTTGTTATGACAGGTAGTGAGAGATATTATCCGTTTTCATTTATGAGATTTATTTTGATGACACTTGAGAGATGTGAGTATCTAAACACTACTTGTGAGGTGCTAGTTTATAATCTCCGTGCTTATTATGATTGAAGTGGAACGATTATTTGTTGTAATTACTTTTATGTTTGCATTAAATGACCCCTAACTTGTATTTTGATTAGAATAAAAGCGCATTTGCTTGAGGACAAGCAAATCTCAAGTGTAAGGGTATTTGATGAAGCGAAAAGTGTACCGCTTTTAAGGGGTCATTTAAGCCCTAAATCGTATTTATTTGATCAAATATTACCCTAAATCGTTCCTTTTGTCATTTTAGGTACTTTTGAGGAGAAATCTAGAAAAGGAAGCATTTTGGACGTTTTTGGAGCATAAAAGTGAAGAAAACGACAAAGTCTCAAAATTGTGCTGAAAGTTACCTTTGACGGCGTCAGATTTTACCCTGGACGGCGTCATGGCTTGGCAAGAAAAGGTGGATGTGAAATTTACTCATGATAAGCCAGTGAAAATTGCATGTGAATTCTGACGGCGTCACGCTTTAACCTGATCAAGGGCGTCACGGCTTAATTCAAAGAGGGACGGCGTCACGTTCAAGGTCTGACGGCGTCAAGCCTTGATAAGCCAGAACGGATTTTGGAGAGCTAAAGAGGGACGGCGTCAAGAAGGCCATCCGGGAACCCTAGAAGCGGCGAGGTGACGGCGTCACACTCCATAACGTGACGCCGTCAGATGTAAAAATCTATATATAGTTTTGCAATTCTTTGTTATAAAGGGGGAACTTAGTGTGGAATTTTTGGGAGAAAACCTGTTAGGATCTCTGGGAAATAAGAGTTCATTGTTGCTGCCGATAGTGTAAAGTTGGTTCCTGCCGATAGCTTGGTTCCTGCTGAAAGCTCATTGCTGCCGACAGTGTTAATCTTGTTCCTGCCGATAGTGTTGTTGCTGCGGATAGTATTATTTGTTTATCCGTATATTTAGAATGTTTGTTATGATTTATTTTTAGAAGAGATTGTTGTTAATCTCTTTACACGTTTTCTTGTAGAACGGGTTAGGGTTAGGTGATCTTGTTAGTATAAAAGCTAAACCCGTCTATGAGTTTATGTATACACCTTGAACATCTTTCAATATTCAATAAACGATTCTTAGTTCAATAGTTTGATCCATAGAGGATCATTGTCCTTTAGAGTTTTTCTTCTTTATAATACTTGCTGTTTAGTTTCCGCATAAACACTTGTATTGCAGAGATTCTTGTTTATACCAAGCTCAATCAAGCTCGAAGTACTCGATCCTACAAGTGGTATCAGAGCCTGGTGAGGATCTCTGTCGAAGAAGATCGGTTTTGAAGCAGTTCGAACAGTAGCAGATCTGGTAAATTAGTATTCGTATTTTTTTTAAGAAGCAGATCTTAATTTTTGAGGTAATCGGTATCAATTTTTTTTTTGGCATCGAATTGATTACTGATCTGATAATGGATAAAGTTTTGTCGTTAACTGCATGACAATTAATTTATTCACCTAGTACTGATCGAATATTGTATTGAATTTGTGGGGAATTGACGTGTGGCCGTGTGGGGTTTATTTGGGTTTCGGTCAATTAATTGTGTGGGGCTATTGGCTGCTCTAATAAACCTCGTACAGATCGAATTCATTATTTATTGGGTGTCAGTGGTTACTCTTGATTGGATCTGGTTGTGGTAATTAATTGGATCAAGTTTTGTCGTTTGTGTTTTACTTACTGATTGGTTAAAGTTTGTTCCATATTCGGTCAATTGTCAATTACGGAGTAATTGTGATGCTGCTATTGTTTTAATTGAGGGGTATTTGCATATATTCTTATTACTCCGTATTTAATTGCTGCTGCTGTTGATTTAAATTTGGAGTTACTGTTCGAAGACTATTGGTCAGTTGTTTATTTCGAACAATGTCTTCATCCGGAACTGATGAATATGAGAAGTGGGCTAAGAAGATGGAACAATGGATCTCCAACAGAGATCATAACCTCTGGAATGTTATTCTTAATGGGAACAGCAAGAAGAATACTGGGAGAGATCAGGATGGGAAAATAATCATACTTCCACCTGTATCAGCTGAGGAGCAGGTTGCTGTGCAAAGGGAGACCAAAGCAAGAACTCTTTTGCTTCAGGCTCTCCCAGCAGACCACATGGGTGATTTTAAACACCTGGATGATGCTAGGAAGATCTGGCGTGCTATAAAAACCAGATTTTTAGAGAATGATGAGTTCAAGAAGTCCATGCTCAAGCAGGAGGTCCAGGAGTCCAAGATATCAGTGGTTGGAGACTTTGCTTTGATGGGTTTTTCATCTCAGGTACCAAAGTGTCATTTTGGTTGTCATGATTTATATGCTTTGCTTAAGAAAGATTTTGATGAAATGAAACCTAAATATAATGAATTGTTTGTTGAAGTCAAAGCGTATAAAAATGCTGTTAATACATTAGAAAAACAAAAAGTTTGGTACCAAAATAATCAGTTAGCCTATGAGGAAAAGATAAGGGTATTGGAGAGGGACTTGAAAAACACCACTAATGAGCTTAAATATTCTGAATCTCAAAAAGCTAAGGTGATGTTTGAAAAACAGGATTTGGAGACCAAGCTAGACAATACCTTGGCTAGGTTTGATAAATGGAAAGATTCATCTAAAAACCTAAACAAGTTAGTCGATAGTTCTATGTCTACAAAAACTAAAAGAGGTTTAGGGTATGGTAACCTGATAGGGCCAAATCAATTTTATGACCCTAATGAGTATAGTGTTTTTGACCCTGAACCTGTAGACTACCAAATTCCTGTTAAGTATGTGAAAGAAGGTGAATTGCATGTTGTCCCTCCTCCTATAAGAGGAGTGTTTAAGCCTGTTCCTATGCACACAGCCCTTGACCTTGACTCAGATGAATCACACATGACCTATGGCAAAAAGTCAAATGACTTGCCTAAACCTGATGACTTTGTCTCTTGTTCTTCCAGTGACAAGTCCTCAGAACCAGAAACCAATGACTTTGCCTCTTGTGATTCAAATGACAAGTCAACCACACCCAAGTCTGATGACTTCACACCAAAAGTAGCTAGTGTGGAATCCAATTTAAAGACAGCTACTTTTAGTCCTATTAGGAACAATTTTGTTTCTGATTCTGTTTGTGAGAAGTCTTTATGTGATATGCAAGGTCATGATAAGAAAAGTCAGGTTAAGAACAAAAAGATTAAAAAGAAATCTTGCTTTGTTTGTAGAAGTTACTCTCACCTAATTAAAGATTGTGATTATTATGAGAGTAAAATGAGTAATTGTGTTCAACAAAAGCAATCTAGGTCAGTATGGAAAAATGTAGAAAGTATACCCCCATTTGTCCCTAGAGAAAATGCATTTCCTTCTGGTAATGCAAAACGACCAGCACATTTTCCTTCTGGTAAGCCAGATCCAGCTGGTCAAACTAAGTCTACTGGTTGGAAAAGGAATGTTGCTAGACCATTCTACATACCTACTAGCACTTACTTTCAGAATGGTTTTTGGCCTGGTTATTATGACCCAAGGTATATGGGGGGAACAAGATGGGATACTGGTGTTAAGCCCTCAACAGGTTGTTCTTGGACAAATAAAATGAAAGGTTCTTTATGGGTACCCAAGAACATTAGTCCTTGTCAGGTGCATTGATTGAGGGGAGGCATAAGCCTAAGGGGAGGCTTATTGTTGTATATTTTGTGCTAACTAATATTTTTGTTTAGTTTGTTTTGTGTTCTATGTTTTCTAAATAAATAATGCAGCTGTTAGTTGGATGAGGTGTTATTTGGTTAATTGTGGGGACATGGATTTGTCGCATACTGAATTGATTAAACACAAGTTGGGATTATTTTAATATCTTGTGGGGATAGTAAATTGTGAGACATGATATTAATTGGTCTGATCAGTCAATGAAATTAAAATGTCTGTTGCGCTATATTGGTAATTCATTTGATTGGTCAACAATAATGGGATAGTTTGGGATTATCACAATTGGTTTATGTGTGCTGTTTGTGGTATATTCATGTGGGGCCGATGAATGTCGCTTGTGATTTACATAATTCAGTGAACTGCACGTGATTCTACATGGGTCAACAGCTGGACATTCGTTTCAATGATATGAGATATTTAATT
This sequence comes from Artemisia tridentata subsp. tridentata, assembly GCA_021014915.2. Taxonomy (NCBI): domain Eukaryota; kingdom Viridiplantae; phylum Streptophyta; class Magnoliopsida; order Asterales; family Asteraceae; genus Artemisia; species Artemisia tridentata. The sequence continues at coordinate 2,365,118 of CP139505.1, read as the reverse complement.
GATCAAAGCAGTTAGTGTTGACCGGTGGAATATAGCATTGATGGCATGAATTAATTTGGTCAGTTAATGTTGCTGCTGCTACGTGTTTCATTCTTTTGGTGAGTTGGTATTTGTCACCTACTGATATTAAATACATGGGGATGATACTTGATACACGTATGCAAGAAAGGTCAGTCAACGTGAGGTTTGATTGATCATGAATGGAGCAGAGGTAAGTTGGTGAAGCTTACAAGTATTCAACACTCCACATGGGTCTGATGCTGTATTGTGGTTTAGTCTGGACTTCACTTTTATGTCTGCTGAGATCATGGGTTAGCAGAAGTGGTTCCTGATGTCAGCAACAATGGTTTCTGCTGATAGTGTTTCTGCTGCCGACAGTGTTCCCGTTCCTGCTGATAACACCATTTCTGCTGGTATTTTTGTTCCTGCTGTTCAGATTCTGCTGCTATTAAAAAAAAAAAAAAAAAAAAAAAAAATCTATATTTTCTTATTTCTTTTCTTATTTTCTTTTGGTGTGTTTTTGTTTGTTTTTCTTAGTTTAAAAAAAAAAAAAAAAAAAAAAAAAAAAAAAAAAAAAAAAAAAATCTTTGTATATTTTGTGTGTTAATAAGTGGTTTTGAGCAACACCTTGCAGGTACAGTGTTGGTGTTTACACCTACACAATAAATGGTGCTCAACTCACCATGTCTTGCAGACAAGAAAGAGTTGACTCACCATGAGGGTACGGCTCTGGTGTGATTATCAAATCCGTTGATAGCTGTAATAGCTTGCTCAAAGCTATAGGGTACTTCAACTCACCCATGATTTGTTTCTGAGAGTTGAAAATGGTTCTCAATTCACCATGGATGTAACCCTTATGGGATCCAAAGGATTGGCTAGTCCACAAAAGTATGGTTTGTGGTAAAGACACTTGGTATCCATATTTGGTATTCAATTCACCAAGGTTGGCTGTAACCTAAGAATTGACTAGTCCTGAGCAAACGGCTACAGGTAAAGACAAGTCAAATCCGTTTATAGTTGCTGATTTGCTAATAAATCAGATGGTTATCAATGTACCATGGTCTAACACACCTAAACATTGGCTACTCCAGTAGTGATGGCTATTGGTAAAGAGACATCAAATCCATTAATTTTCAATGATTCACCTCTCACAGGAGTTAACACACCTGGATGTGATGAGAATAGTATGAAACTTAAAGAGATTTGATGTACATTTTGTCATTAGTAGCAGCCAAGTTCAAGTGATGTTATGGTGACCAGTAAATCTATTTTGAAGAAGATTTCATGTTCCTGCTGCTCTATTGAAGTTGCTGCTGGATGCTATAGAAGTTGGAATCTTGAAGTTATTGAAGTTGTTGCTGGTTACTTCTTATTGTTGCTGCTAAGTCGCAGTCCTCAAGCCTGAGTTTATGAAAGCTCTATCACATTGGAATCTTGCAGGTTAACCTAGTCAACCTCAAGATTAGGGGAGGATTGTTAGGATCTCTGGGAAATAAGAGTTCATTGTTGCTGCCGATAGTGTAAAGTTGGTTCCTGCCGATAGCTTGGTTCCTGCTGAAAGCTCATTGCTGCCGACAGTGTTAATCTTGTTCCTGCCGATAGTGTTGTTGCTGCGGATAGTATTATTTGTTTATCCGTATATTTAGAATGTTTGTTATGATTTATTTTTAGAAGAGATTGTTGTTAATCTCTTTACACGTTTTCTTGTAGAACGGGTTAGGGTTAGGTGATCTTGTTAGTATAAAAGATAAACCCGTCTATGAGTTTATGTACGCCTTGAACATCTATTAACATTCAATAAACAATTCTTAGTTCGTTAGTTTGATCCATAGAGGATCATTGTCCTTTAGAGTTTTTCTTCTTTATAATACTTGCTGTTTAGTTTCCGCATAAACACTTGTATTGCAGAGGTTCTTGTTTATACCAAGCTCAATCAAGCTCGAAGTACTCGATCCTACAAAACCCTAAGACGATTTTAGCAGCTTTTTCAAGGCTTTTTGCCTTGAGATCTTCCATGTTACATTGAAGATAAGTTATCAATTAATCATTCAATATGTCTATGTGTTGTTTGATTCTATCTTGTTCTTGTCTTTTCATTAATATGTTAGGCTAGATTTATCTTGTGTTTGCTTAGATCTAATAAAACCTAGCTATTGATTATTGGTTATTAGTGTGTTATTAGTTGTATTGGATGATTGTTTATCTATGTTAGGCTTAAGAAAACTGGCTAACTTCCTATTCGGTAACTTGCTTGAACGTCTTAAGAAACATGAACCAAATGCGTACTAAAGGTTTTTATGGTTGTATTTAATGCACAAGCGAATTCTAGTGATCCCATGTTAGGAGCTTCCTAGCCGGCTCGACATAGGAGTGAAGTAGGAGCTTGTAGAGTTGGGGAAATACGTACGCCACCCCACGATTGGTATTAAGGAATACACCCGTCATCCACGCAACTAATACACACTAATCAACCGGTAAAAGATAGTTAGGGAGTAAGGAAATCTAAGTGAACACATTTCTCTACACATAAGTTTTCACCAACTTTTTATTTTCAGTTATTTATTTTATTTGCATTCGTAGTAATTTGGGTTAGTTGACTAGCAACTAATTCCGCCCACTCTTTCAAACCCGAGATTTTTCTTGCTTTCATAAAAATATAAAAACATAAAAAGAATCTTCCTCAACCCTTAGACCTATTAGAGTAGTTTTTCATACCTAACGAACACTATTCCCTGTGGAGAACGATCAATCCCCCGTACTTACCACTACACTATACTACATCGGTCAGGTACACTGCCTGGTGGGGTTGTAAGCCTCTTGAGATCCCTCGAGAGGTAAAACCTGTTGTAAGGTTGCAAAACCACGCATCAAGTTTTTGAAAGTGTACCGCTTCGAGTTGGAACCGCTTGATTGAAAACGATTAGGTGGGTTGGAAGAATTGGTTTGTTGTGTGTTTTGGTTTTGTTTCCACCTAAGGTTCGGGTGATTTTTCCATGAGGGGTTGTATGTATCACCATAAGGGTTTGGCTCGGGTTTGAAAGTGTACCACTTGTCTCCCGCTCCGTCGGTACGCGAGGATGCGTAGTCCACAAAAGCTTGTTCGGGGAGTTCCATGCAATCACGAGTGTCGTGGGGACCACTACATAATTCATATGAAGAAGTGATTTTGTTCACTTGGCTTGAAAGTTTAGGAGCCTCGTAGGATTTCATGAGAAACTTGACTTGGTCTTCAAGTTCTATGATCCTACGGTCGGAAGTGCTTGAATTGTTCGAAGGCAAAGATATTGCCTTGACCGTTTTATTCAAATCACGGGGATCACTCCAACTTTCGTTGTCATAAAGAGCAAGATCCTCTAGGAGAGCCCATGATTGTTCCGCACTTAGATCACGTAGCTTGCCACCGGCCGATTGGTCAATGGTTTGCCTTGTGTAGAGATTGATATGGTCATAGAAGATTTGGACTTGGAGCCAAAGTTCTATGCCATGGTGAGGGACTTTTTGGAGTAAGTCCTTGAATCGAGTCCATGCCTCGTAGAGAGTTTCGCCTTGACGTTGTTGGAACATCAAGATATCATTCCTTAGCTTGGTAGTTCTTCCCGGTGCGAAAAACTGAGCAAGGAAACGAGTGGTGAGATCATCCCAAGAGGTGATGGATCCTGCGGGTTGACGTTCTAGCCACTGACTAGCTTGATCCCGCAGAGAGAATTGAAAGAGACGCAATCGGGTCGTCTCTCGAGTGGCAACATCAAGGTCTATAGAATCAACGATTTTAAGAAAGTCCTTGAGTTGTTAATTAGGATCTTCAGATCGAAGTCCATGGAATGCGCATCCGCTTTGCACCAACCGGATGGTGTCGGATCGCAAGGGTGTGACATTGGCTCCTTGAGTGAGCTCAATGGTGTTTCGATAGCCATGGTGGCTAGGACGGGAGTACTCTCCTAAAGTACGGGCTCTAGGAGGTGGTGGTGGTTGTTGTGGTGGTGGGATGTGGGATCAAGGATATTACCATCTTCCATGATGTCGAACGGTAATGGTTACGAACAAAGAAACGAAGAAATAAGATAGACTAAAGAAGACCTAGAAAAATAAAATAAAAATCTCACTAGAAAGGAATCTAGTGAGTAGACCTAATAGAAATAAAAATTCAACCTAAACAATAACTATTCCCCGGCAGCGGTGCCAAAAACTTGATGCGTGGTTTTGCAACCTTACAACAGGTTTTACCTCTCAAGGGATCTTGAGAAGTTTGCAATCCCCACCAGGCAGTGTACCTGACCGTTTTAGTATAGTGAAGTGGCAAGTACCGGGGATTGATCGTTCAACTCAAAGAATAGTGTTCGTTAGGATTGAAATTAATCTAACTAGGTCTAAAGGTGAGGGATGATTCTTTTTGTATTTTTATATTTTATGGAAAGCAAGTAAAAATTTCTGGTTTTGGAAGAAGGGGCGGAATTAGTTGCTAATCAACTAACCCAAAAGCTACTAATTAAACTAATATGCAAGAAAACTAAACTAGGGTTCTACAAGGGAAATGAAGCATGTCTACCTATGATATGTTACTCCTTGCTAGCTATCCAATTCTACCTATTGAATTGTCACACCTTGTTTTAATTGACGGGTTGTATTCCTTAATACCAATCGTGGGGTGGCGTACGTACTTCCCCAACTCTATAAGCTCCTACTTCACTCCTATGTCGAGCCGGCTAAGAAGCTCCTAACATGGGATCACTAGAATTCGCTCATGCATTAAATACAACCAAATAAACCTAGTACGCATTGGTTCATGTTTCTTAAGACGCTCAAGCAAGTTACCGTATAGGAGGTTAGCCAGTTTTCTTAAGCCTAACATCGATATCACCCAATCAAACAAGAGACAATAGGAAACAAGAATTATAAACTAAACCAACTAGATCTATTGAAGTTGTCACGCCCTAATTGATGGAGATGGACACACACATCAACAAGAAATCAATAAGATCTAATTGATTATATACAAGTTTCATACAATCATAAGTAGACACAAGGTGATTTAGCCAAGCATAATTAATGAAGAGCAATCAACAATGATCATAATTGAAGACATAACATAAGATTGAATCGATAAACAAACCATTACAAGATGTTTATGGCATGATTAGGACCCTCTAAGTTTCTGGAAAAACACCTACCTAAACCCTAGAATCGGACTTAGGGTTTAGGGCTTACAAATAATGAAGTTGTGAAGTTATATTTATAGGCATTTTTCTGTCGGCCCGATCTGACGGCGTCAGACTTACACGTGACGCCGTCACGTCCAATTTTTCACCAAATTGTAGATCTTTTCGTCCCGATCGCGTGGCCTTTTGAATCACCTAAATCCGAGTTCGTATGAGGATTTTATGGCCAAAACAGTAACAGCTACCGCGCGCGCAAGTTGTGACTAGTTAACACGTGATGGCCTTCTTGACGCCGTCTCCCTTTAAACCTCCAAAATCCGTTCTGGCCTATCAGAAGCTGACGCCGTCAAGGTTAAGGGTGACGCCGTCATTCTTCAGCTTAAACCGTGACGACCTTGATCACTCCAAAGGGTGACGCCGTCAGAATTCCAATGCAAATCTCATTGGCTTATCATGTGTATTTTTCATATCCACCACTTTTGCCAAGCCGTGACGCCGTCAAGAGCAAGTCTTGACACCGTCACATGTACTTTCCAGCATATTTTTGAGACTTTGTCGTTTTCTTCACTTTTATGCTCCAAAAACGTCCAAAATGCTTCCTTTTCCAGATTTCTTCTCCAAAGTACCTAAAATGACAAAAGGAACGATTTAGGGCAATATTTGATCAAATAAATACGATTTAGGGCTTAAATGACCCCTTAAAAGCGGTACACTTTTCGCTTCATCAAATACCCTTACACTTGAGATTTGCTTGTCCTCAAGCAAATGCGCTTTTATTCTAATCAAAATACAAGTTAGGGGTCATTTAATGCTAACATAAAAGTAATTACAACAAATATTCGTTCCACTTTAATCATAATAAGCACGAAGATTACACACTAGCACCTCACAAGTAGTGTTTAGATACTCACATCTCTCAAGTGTCATAAAAATAAATCTCATAAATGAAAACGGATAATATCTCTCACTACCTGTCATAGCAAATAGATTACCATAGGCTTGGGCAAGGATCAAAAACCTCCTCCACTAGGCGTAAGCACCTAAGATAAACTATCAAAGAGGGCTTTTACATGGGTTATAACGTTAGGTGTAGGGATATGATAAACACGGATTTGTTGGATAAGGGATATTTTACTGGTGGCGAGTTAAAGACCTTGATTAATTACATGTACTATACAATGTTGCTAAGCCAAGACTCGACTCGATTTAAGCTAATGAAAGAAAATAACAAAAACATAAAATAAACATAAAATATAAACGGGATGGTAGTCCGTATGTTTTTTTCTACTTTTCTTTTTTTTCTCATTTTTTTGTATTTTTCTTGATTTTTTTCGATTTTTTTTTTTTTTTTTTTCATACACTCTTGCCCTACCATCCAAAATAATACATCATAGGGGCGTTGCATTCCCCTTACACTTGAACTTTTACATAACTTTACAAATAACTACTCTAATGACTCGAATTAAGATAATCGAAAAACTTGGAGTACTTTTAAAATATTTAGCACATATGGGAGTAATAATGTTGTTCTTCCCCATTACTCCATTACACTAGTACTTTACCCATGAGTCCCAATCGTCCCAAAACAATATGTACAAGGATATGACTCGACTTAGCAACCATGTAATCAATTAGATAATTACCCTCCCCTTAACGATTTTAAAAGAGTTAAGGGATTACCGGCATGCTAAAATAGCCATAGTAACAAATCCGTGTTGTAAGGTTGCAAAACCACGCATCAAATAAATACGATTTAGGGCTTAAATGATGCGTGGTTTTGCAACCTTACAACAGGTTTTACCTCTCGAGGGATCTCAAGAGGCTTACAACCCCACCAGGCAGTGTACCTGACCGATGTAGTATAGTGTAGTGGTAAGTACGGGGGATTGATCGTTCTCCACAGGGAATAGTGTTCGTTAGGTATGAAAGACTACTCTAATTAGGTCTAAGGGTTGAGGAAGATTCTTTTTTATGTTTTTATATTTTTTTGAAAGCAAGTAAAATCTCGGATTTGAAGGAGTGGGCGGAATTAGTTGCTAGTCAACTAACCCAAATTACTACGAATGCAAATAAAATAAAATAACAAAAATGAAAATGTTGGTGAAACTTAAGTGTAGAGAAATGTGTTCACTTAGATTTCCTTACTCCCTAACTATCTTTTACCGGTTGATTAGTGTGTATTAGTTGCGTGGATGACGGGTGTATTCCTTAATACCAATCGTGGGGTGGCGTACGTACTTCCCCAACTCTACAAGCTCCTACTTCACTCCTATGTTGAGCCGGCTAGGAAGCTCCTAACATGGGATCACTAGAATTCGCTTGTGCATTAAATACAACCATAAAAACCTTTAGTACGCATTTGGTTCATGTTTCTTAAGACGTTCAAGCAAGTTACCGAATAGGAAGTTAGCCAGTTTTCTTAAGCCTAACATAGATAAACAATCATCCAATACAACTAATAACACACTAATAACCAATAATCAATAGCTAGGTTTCATTAGATCTAAGCAAACACAAGATAAATCTAGCCTAACATATTAATCAAAAGACAAGAACAAGATAGAATCAAACAACACATAGACATATTGAATGATTAATTGATAACTTATCTTCAATGTAACATGGAAGATCTCAAGGCAAAAAGCCTTGAAAAAGATGCTAAAATCGTCTTAGGGTTTTCTCCCAAAATTCCACACTAAGTTCCCCCCTTAATGACAAAGAATTGCAAAACTATATATAGATTTTTACATCTGACGGCGTCACGTTATGGAGTGTGACGCCGTCACCTCGCCGCTTCTAGGGTTCCCGGATGGCCTTCTTGACGCCGTCCCTCTTTAGCTCTCCAAAATCCGTTCTGGCTTATCAAGGCTTGACGCCGTCAGACCTTGAACGTGACGCCGTCCCTCTTTGAATTAAGCCGTGACGCCCTTGATCAGGTTAAAGCGTGACGCCGTCAGAATTCACATGCAATTTTCACTGGCTTATCATGAGTAAATTTCACAATCCACCTTTTCTTGCCAAGCCATGACGCCGTCCAGGGTAAAATCTGACGCCGTCAAAGGTAACTTTCAGCACAATTTTGAGACTTTGTCGTTTTCTTCACTTTTATGCTCCAAAAACGTCCAAAATGCCTCCTTTTCCAGATTTCTCCTCAAAAGTACCTAAAATGACAAAAGGAACGATTTAGGGCAATATTTGATCAAATAAATACGATTTAGGGCTTAAATGACCCCTTAAAAGCGGTACACTTTTCGCTTCATCAAATACCCTTACACTTGAGATTTGCTTGTCCTCAAGCAAATGCGCTTTTATTCTAATCAAAATACAAGTTAGGGGTCATTTAATGCAAACATAAAAGTAATTACAAAAAATAATCGTTCCACTTCAATCATAATAAGCACGGAGATTATAAACTAGCACCTCACAAGTAGTGTTTAGATACTCACATCTCTCAAGTGTCATCAAAATAAATCTCATAAATGAAAACGGATAATATCTCTCACTACCTGTCATAGCAAATAGATTACCATAGGCTTGGGAAAGGATCGAAAACCTCCTCCACTAGGCGTAAGCACCAAAGATAAACTATCAAAGAGGGCTTTTAAACGGGTTATAACGTTAGGTGTAGGGAAAAGGAAAACACGGATTTGTTGGATAAGGGATATTTTACTGGTGGCGAGTTAAAGATCTTGATCAATTACATGTACTATACAATGTTGCTAAGCCAAGACTAGACTCAATCTTAAGCTAAAAATAAAATAACAAAAACATAAAACAAACATAAAATGAAACGGGATGGTAGTCCGTATTTTTTTTTTTATTTTTCTTTCTCATTTTTTTGTATTTTTCTTGATTTTTTCGTTTTTTTTTTTTTTTTTTTTCTTTTCATACACTCTTGCCCTACCATCCAAAATAATACATCATAGGGGCATTGCATCCCCCTTACACTTGAACTTTTACATAACTTTACAAATAACTATTCTAATGACTCGAATTAAGATAATTGAAAAACTTGGAGTACGTTTACAATATTTAGCACATATGGGGGTAATAAATGATGTTCTTCCCCATTACTCCATTACACTAGTACTTTACCCATGAGTCCCAATCGTCCCAAAACAATATGTACAAGGATATGACTCGACTTAGCAACCATGTAATCAACTAGATAATTAACTTGGGTTTAAACAAATGTTGTAACAATAATGCACTAAAAATGAGTGCATACAAGGTAGGCTAAGGCGATTTGGGTGTACATTTAAGTGGGCTGTAAACAAATTCTTCCTTTAAGTAAAATGCTTAAAGGTCGAAACGAAAAGATAGGCTCTGAGGGGTGTACTAGGGGAATCGTGTACTAAAAATGAGTACAACGCAAAGGGTGTGGGAGAATTACTTGACTAATGTAGCCAACGTAATTATAACAAAATCACAGGTGTAAAACAATGGGTTAATCCTAATGCCTCTTATCATGTAGTAAATCTAACTACACGGATGTAGTCTCACTTGTGGCCTCGGAATGGTCCTAACGCAAGTTCTAGAATCTAAGTGCTACCGGTACACACATCATAGCATAAATGCTTTTCCTACCAATTCTAGGGGCGAACCTCACATATTTGGGGGTGGAAAATTTTTTTAGTGGTACGGTTTTTGTGCTAGTCATATAACTCCTATCCGTGAGATGCTCATTAAGATCAAAGTTTCACTCCTATATGTTGTAAAAAATTTTAAATTTGGCACTAAAATTACCTTAACAGGTATTTCTCTCAGTTTTATTACACATCTACTATTAAACAAACAAAAATCAAGCGTAATAGCATTCTCTAAAATCGTACTTTTACCCTCCCCTTACACTTAAGATGAACATTGTCCCCAATGTTCAAATAACAAGATGTAAAAGCAAAAAGTAAAAGATTGAAATCAAATACTCCCCTGATTCGCTCGGTGGATAATGAAGTGACACGGTTAGATCTTCTTCCAAAGTAATGTTGAAGCTCCATGACTAATGCATCGCCATAAGCTTGATTCAAAACATTTCCTTGTCCAAAATAACCTGTTAAACCTGAGAAAACAAACACGAGAACCTGCATAACATCGGCGGGATAAACTCTATATATAAGGATATAATGCTTGTGGAATGATAATTTTGCAGATTCCTGGAGATTATAAGTTGGAGATTTAATAAAAACTTTTTTTTTTAAAAAAAACAAAACTTTCAAAAATTTCTGAAAATTAAATCTGACGCCGTCAGGTTATAAACCCTAACGCCGTCAGAAATGACCTGACAAAAATTCTCATTTTAAGTTTCCGGAAAATTTCTGGAAAAACCTTTACCTTACTTCCTGGAAATCCTGCAAAACATCATTATGACTCGATACAAGCATTTGACTCAAACAAATACGAATATGTATGTTAATTTAATATTATTACGATTCATGTTCATTTGTGTTCTAATAAACCAATTTAGATTTCCCTTACACTTATCTTTTGCAAAATACCTTTATATGTAGTTAAGACGAAGTTAAAAACAAAATAAAGCATTTTCACAATTTTAGTTTTGAACATGAATCAATAAGAATAAAAATTAAACACACATACGGAAGCAAATAAAATCAAACAAACAAATAAATAAACACACAAAGCAAATAAAGCTTGGGTTGCCTCCCAAGAAGCGCTTTTCTTTATTAACGAGTCTTGTAGCTAGACTCAAAGTCACTCTACATTACGTGACTCCATCATCGGTCATGGTTCCTAGGCCATTCTCCTTTCCGGTTTTATATTCTGGTCCTAATTTCAAACAATCCTTGTAGAAACCGAATATCCTTTCCATAACATAGTCTACTCCTTTATTTCTATCCTCATCATTCCTATAGTAGACCGCTTGCTTGAGCTCCTTCTCAACATTTGACAAGTGTTGGAATTGTTCTATCTTATATGGCATTTGGTAGTTTACTTCATCGGTCTCATCCTTAAATCTAACTATCCCTAAGGAAGGTTCATAAGTCATTCTAGAGACCTCAACAAATGGTTTTCCAAAAACCACTTGAGTTAAGGACGCATCGACTATTGGGCGGATATCTTCTACAATTACAAAGTCGGTGACATAGGTGAAGTTTCCTACATAAACCGGTAATCCCTTAACTCTTCCCGTGAAGTTACTCATCCAACCCTTGTCAGGGAACATCCTATACCCAAGTTGATTTTTCATTATCAAGTTGTAGTGGGCTCTAGTCATGATGTTTATGGGTGATCTAAGGTCGATGTAGGCTTTCCACACATGCAAACGTCCGATGTTACATGGTATGTTGAGATTAGAAGGGTCGCCTATTTCTATGATTGGTCTACCTAGGAAGTATGGTGTCTCGGGGTCATCGAATAGGTTAGTATGATATGCGCGCTCTTCCTTAGTGGGTAGCCTATTGAAGTAGTCCTCATCATCATCTACTTCTTCAATCTCACTTGTCCTAACTTCCTTATCAACCTCGACTTTCTTATCCTCATCCTTAGGTTCACTATTATCCTCATTCCTATCAATTGGTTTAATAGTGACAATGTTGACAAAGTGGACGTGTTTGGATGAAGAGGGGTCTTTTACTTGGGGTCCGCTATTTGTGTTCCTAGCGTCCTTATGTGGAGGTGATAGCACTTGGTTATTGAGGGCTTTCAACAAATTGTCAATTTTGTTGGTCATCTCGCTTTGTTGTTGATTGAATTCGGATTCGAATCTAGCTATCCGAGCTTCTTGAGATGCCATAAATTGAGACATCAATCCTTCAAAGTTATTGGTACTACCATTGCCGGAAGGATTGTTGTTGAAAGTACGGTTCGAGTTGGAACCGCTTGATTGAAAACGATTAGGTGGGTTGGAAGAATTGGTTTGTTGTGTGTTTTGGTTTTGTTTCCACCTAAGGTTCGGGTGATTTTTCCATGAGGGGTTGTATGTATCACCATAAGGGTTTGGCTCGGGTTTGAAAGTGTACCACTTATCTCCCGCTCCGTCGGTACGCGAGGATGCGTAGTCCACAAAAGCTTGTTCGGGGAGTTCTATGCAATCACGAGTGTCGTGGGGACCACTACATAATTCACATGAAGAAGTGATTTTGTTCACTTGGCTTGAAAGTTTAGGAGCCTCGTAGGATTTCATGAGAAACTTGACTTGGTCTTCAAGTTCTATGATCCTACGGTCGGAAGTGCTTGAATTGTTCGAAGGCAAAGATATTGCCTTGACCGTTTTATTCAAATCACGGGGATCACTCCAACTTTCGTTGTCATAAAGAGCAAGATCCTCTAGGAGAGCCCATGATTGTTCCGCACTTAGATCACGTAGCTTGCCACCGGCCGATTGGTCAATGGTTTGCCTTGTGTAGAGATTGATATGGTCATAGAAGATTTGGACTTGGAGCCAAAGTTCTATGCCATGGTGAGGGACTTTTTGGAGTAAGTCCTTGAATCGAGTCCATGCCTCGTAGAGAGTTTCGCCTTGACGTTGTTGGAACATCAAGATATCATTCCTTAGCTTGGTAGTTCTTCCCGGTGGGAAAAACTGAGCAAGGAAACGAGTGGTGAGATCATCCCAAGAGGTGATGGATCCTGCGGGTTGACGTTCTAGCCACTGACTAGCTTGATCCCGCAGAGAGAATTGAAAGAGACGCAATCGGGTCGTCTCTCGAGTGGCAACATCAAGGTCTATAGAATCAACGATTTTAAGAAAGTCCTTGAGGTGTTGATTAGGATCTTCAGATCGAAGTCCATGGAATGCGCATCCGCTTTGCACCAACCGGATGGTGTCGGATCGCAAGGGTGTGACATTGGCTCCTTGAGTGAGCTCAATGGTGTTTCGATAGCCATGGTGGCTAGGACGGGAGTACTCTCCTAAAGTACGGGCTCTAGGAGGTGGTGGTGGTTGTTGTGGTGGTGGGATGTTGGGATCAAGGATATTACCATCTTCCATGATGTCGAACGGTAATGGTTACGAACAAAGAAACGAAGAAAAAAGATAGACTAAAGAAGACCTAGAAAAATAAAATAAAAATCTCACTAGAAAGGAATCTGGTGAGTAGACCTAATAGAAATAAAAATTCAACCTAAACAATAACTATTCCCCGGCAGCGGCGCCAAAAACTTGATGCGTGGTTTTGCAACCTTACAACAGGTTTTACCTCTCGAGGGATCTCAAGAGGCTTACAACCTCACCAGGCAGTGTACCTGACCGATGTAGTATAGTGTAGTGGTAAGTACGGGGGATTGATCGTTCTCCACAGGGAATAGTGTTCGTTAGGTATGAAAGACTACTCTAATTAGGTCTAAGGGTTGAGGAAGATTCTTTTTTATGTTTTTATATTTTTTGAAAGCAAGTAAAATCTCGGGTTTGAAGGAGTGGGCGGAATTAGTTGCTAGTCAACTAACCCAGATTACTACGAATGCAAATAAAATAAAATAACAAAAATGAAAATGTTGGTGGAAACTTAAGTGTAGAGAAATGTGTTCACTTAGATTTCCTTACTCCCTAACTATCTTTTACCGGTTGATTAGTGTGTATTAGTTGCGTGGATGACGGGTGTATTCCTTAATACCAATCGTGGGGTGGCGTACGTACTTCCCCAACTCTACAAGCTCCTACTTCACTCCTATGTCGAGCCGGCTAGGAAGCTCCTAACATGGGATCACTAGAATTCGCTTGTGCATTAAATACAACCATAAAAACCTTTAGTACGCATTTGGTTCATGTTTCTTAAGACGTTCAAGCAAGTTACTGAATAGGAAGTTAGCCAGTTTTCTTAAGCCTAACATAGATAAAAAATCATCCAATACAACTAATAACACATTAATAACCAATAATCAATAGCTAGGTTTCATTAGATCTAAGCAAACACAAGATAAATCTAGCCTAACATATTAATCAAAAGACAAGAACAAGATAGAATCAAACAACACATAGACATATTGAATGATTAATTGATAACTTATCTTCAATGTAACATGGAAGATCTCAAGGCAAAAAGCCTTGGAAAAGATGCTAAAATCGTCTTAGGGTTTTCTCCCAAAATTCCACACTAAGTTCCCCCCTTAATGACAAAGAATTGCAAAACTATATATAGATTTTTAAATCTGACGGCGTCACGTTATGGAGTGTGACGCCGTCACCTCGCCGCTTCTAGGGTTCCCGGATGGCCTTCTTGACGCCGTCCCTCTTTAGCTCTCCAAAATCCGTTCTGGCTTATCAAGGCTTGACGCCGTCAGACCTTAAACGTGACGCCGTCCCTCTTTGAATTAAGCCGTGACGCCCTTGATCAGGTTAAAGCGTGACGCCGTCAGAATTCACATGCAATTTTCACTGGCTTATCATGAGTAAATTTCACATCCACCTTTTCTTGCCAAGCCATGACGCCGTCCAGGGTAAAATCTGACGCCGTCAAAGGTAACTTTCAGCACAATTTTGAGACTTTGTCGTTTTCTTCACTTTTATGCTCCAAAAACGTCCAAAATGCCTCCTTTTCCAGATTTCTCCTCAAAAGTACCTAAAATGACAAAAGGAACGATTTAGGGCAATATTTGATCAAATAAATACGATTTAGGGCTTAAATGACCCCTTAAAAGCGGTACACTTTTCGCTTCAAGTTAAACGGGTTATAACTTTCAAGCCAAGATCTTTAACTCGCCACCAGTAAAATATCCCTTATCCAACAAATCCGTGTTTTCCTTTTCCCTACACCTAACGTTATAACCCGTTTAAAAACTTGATGCGTGGTTTTGCAACCTTACAACAGGTTTTACCTCTCGAGGGATCTCAAGAGGCTTACAACCCCACCAGGCAGTGTACCTGACCGATGTAGTATAGTGTAGTGGTAAGTACGGGGGATTGATCGTTCTCCACAGGGAATAGTGTTCGTTAGGTATGAAAAACTACTCTAATAGGTCTAAGGGTGAGAGAAGATTCTTTTTATGTTTTTATAATTTTATGAAAGCAAGTAAAATCTCGGGTTTGAAGGAGTGGGCGGAATTAGTTGCTAGTCAACTAACCCAAATTACTACGAATGCAAATAAAATAAAATAACAAAAATGAAAATGTTGGTGGAAACTTAAGTGTAGAGAAATGTGTTCACTTAGATTTCCTTACTCCCTAACTATCTTTTACCGGTTGATTAGTGTGTATTAGTTGCGTGGATGACGGGTGTATTCCTTAATACCAATCGTGGGGTGGCGTACGTACTTTCCCAACTCTACATGCTCCTACTTCACTCCTATGTCGAGCCGGCTAGGAAGCTCCTAACATGGGATCACTAGAATTCGCTTGTGCATTAAATACAACCATAAAAACCTTTAGTACGCATTTGGTTCATGTTTCTTAAGACGTTCAAGCAAGTTACCGAATAGGAAGTTAGCCAGTTTTCTTAAGCCTAACATAGATAAACAATCATCCAATACAACTAATAACACACTAATAACCAATAATCAATAGCTAGGTTTCATTAGATCTAAGCAAACACAAGATAAATCTAGCCTAACATATTAATCAAAAGAAAAGAACAAGATAGAATCAAACAACACAAAGACATATTGAATGATTAATTGATAACTTATCTTCAATGTAACATGGAAGATCTCAAGGCAAAAAGCCTTGAAAAAGATGCTAAAATCGTCTTAGGGTTTTCTCCCAAAATTCTACACTAAGTTCCCCCCTTAATGACAAAGAATTGCAAAACTATATATAGATTTTTACATCTGACGGCGTCACGTTATGGAGTGTGACGCCGTCACCTCGCCGCTTCTAGGGTTCCCGGATGGCCTTCTTGACGCCGTCCCTCTTTAGCTCTCCAAAATCCGTTCTGGCTTATCAAGGCTTGACGTCGTCAGACCTTGAACGTGACGCCGTCCCTCTTTGAATTAAGCCGTGACGCCCTTGATCAGGTTAAAGCGTGACGCCGTCAGAATTCACATGCAATTTTCACTGGCTTATCATGAGTAAATTTCACATCCACCTTTTCTTGCCAAGCCATGACGCCGTCCAGGGTAAAATCTGACGCCGTCAAAGGTAACTTTCAGCACAATTTTGAGACTTTGTCATTTTCTTCACTTTTATGCTCCAAAAATGTCCAAAATGCTTCCTTTTCCAGATTTCTCCTCAAAAGTACCTAAAATGACAAAAGGAACGATTTAGGGCAATATTTGATCAAATAAATACGATTTAGGGCTTAAATGACCCCTTAAAAGCGGTACACTTTTCGCTTCATCAAATACCCTTACACTTGAGATTTGCTTGTCCTCAAGCATATGCGCTTTTATTCTAATCAAAATACAAGTTAGGGGTCATTTAATGCTAACACAAAA
Organism: Artemisia tridentata subsp. tridentata; assembly: GCA_021014915.2. Classification (NCBI taxonomy): domain Eukaryota; kingdom Viridiplantae; phylum Streptophyta; class Magnoliopsida; order Asterales; family Asteraceae; genus Artemisia; species Artemisia tridentata. The sequence goes on along the minus strand of CP139505.1, from coordinate 2,348,637 downwards.
GTAATTACAACAAATGTTCGTTCCACTTTAATCATAATAAGCACGGAGATTATAAACTAGCACCTCACAAGTAGTGTTTAGATACTCACATCTCTCAAGTGTCATCAAAATAAATCTCATAAATGAAAACGGATAATATCTCTCACTACCTGTCATAGCAAATAGATTACCATAGGCTTGGGAAAGGATCGAAAACCTCCTCCACTAGGCGTAAGCACCAAAGATAAACTATCAAAGAGGGCTTTTAAACGGGTTATAACGTTAGGTGTAGGGAAAAGGAAAACACGGTTTTGTTGGATAAGAGATATATTTTACTGGTGGCGAGTTAAAGATCTTGATCAATTACATGTACTATACAATGTTGCTAAGCCAAGACTAGACTCAATCTTAAGCTAAAAATAAAATAACAAAAACATAAAACAAACATAAAATGAAACGGGATGGTAGTCCGTATGTTTTTTCTATTTTTCTTTTTTCTTTTTTTTTTTCTTTTTTTTTTTTTTTTTTTTTTTGTATTTTTCTTGATTTTTCGATTTTTTTTTTTTTTTTTTTTTTTTTTTGAAATCACTCTTGCCCTACCATCCAAAATAATACATCATAGGGGCGTTGCATCCCCCTTACACTTGAACTTTTACATAACTTTACAAATAACTATTCTAATGACTCGAATTAAGATAATTGAAAAACTTGGAGTACTTTTTTAAAATATTTAGCACATATGGGGGTAATAAATGATGTTCTTCCCCATTACTCCATTACACTAGTACTTTACCATGAGTCCCAATCGTCCCAAAACAATATGTACAAGGATATGACTCGACTTAGCAACCATGTAATCAACTAGATAATTAACTTGGGTTTAAACAAATGTTGTCACAATAATGCACTAAAAATGAGTGCATACAAGGTAGGCTAAGGCGATTTGGGTGTACATTTAAATGGGGTGTAAACAAATTCTTCCTTTAAGTAAAATGCTTAAAGGTCGAAACGAAAAGATAGGCTCTGAGGGGTGTACTAGGGGTATCGTGTACTAAAAATGAGTACAACGCAAAGGGTGTGGGAGAATTACTTGACCAATGTAGCCAATGTAATTATAACAAAAACACAGGTGTAAAGCAATGGGTTAATCCTAATGCCTCTTATCATGTAGTAAATCTAACTACACGAATGTAGTCTCACTTGTGGCCTTGGAATGGTCCTAACGCAAGTTCTAGAATCTAAGTGCTACCGGTACACACATCATAGCATAAATGCTTTTCCTACCAATTCTAGGGTCGAACCTCACATATTTGGGGGAGGAAAATTTTTTAGTGGTACGGTTTTTGTGCTAGTCATATAACTCCTATCCGTGAGACGCTCATTAAGATCAAAGTTTCACTCCTATATGTTGTAAAAATTTTAAATTTGGCACTAAAATTGCCCTAACAGGTATTTATCTCAGTTTTATTACACATCTACTATTAAACAAACAAAAATCAAGCGTAATTGTATTCTCTAAAATCGTACTTTTGCCCTCCCCTTACACTTAAGATGAACATTGTCCCCAATGTTCAAATAACAAGATGTAAAAGCAAAAAGTAAAAGATTGAAATCAAATACTCCCCTGATTCGCTCGGTGGATAATGAAGTAACACGGTTAAATCTTCTTCCAAGGTAATGTAGAAGCTCCATGACTAATGCATCGCCATAAGCTTGATTCCATAAACATCTCCTTGTCCAAAATAACCTGTTAAACCTGAGAAAACAAACACGAGAACCTGCATAACATCGGCGGGATAAATCTATATATAAGGATATAATGCTTGTGGAATAATAATTTTGCAGATTCCTGGAGATTATAAGTTGGAGATTTAATAAAAACTTTTTAAAAACAAAACTTTCAAAAATTTCTGAAAATTAAATCTGACGCCGTCAGGTTATAAACCCTGACGCCGTCAGAAATGACCTGACAAAAATTCTCATTTTAAGTTTCCGGAAAATTTCTGGAAAAACCTTTACCTTACTTCCTGGAAATCCTGCAAAACATCATTATGACTCGATACAAGCATTTGACTCAAACAAATACGAATATGTATGTTAATTTAATATTATTACGATTCATGTTCATTTGTGTTCTAATAAACCAATTTAGATTTCCCTTACACTTATCTTTTGCAAAATACCTTTATATGTAGTTAAGACGAAGTTAAAAACAAAATAAAGCGTTTTCACAATTTTAGTTTTGAACATGAATCAATAAGAATAAAAATTAAACACACGTACGGAAGCAAATAAAATCAAACAAACAAATGAATAAACACACAAAGCAAATAAAGCTTGGGTTGCCTCCCAAGAAGCGCTTTTCTTTATTAACGAGTCTTGTAGCTAGACTCAAAGTCACTCTACATTACGTGACTCCATCATCGGTCATGGTTCCTAGGCCATTCTCCTTTCCGGTTTTATATTCTGGTCCTAATTTCAAACAATCCTTGTAGAAACCGAATATCCTTTCCATAACATAGTCTACTCCTTTATTTCTATCCTCATCATTCCTATAGTAGACCGCTTGCTTGAGCTCCTTCTCAACATTTGACAAGTGTTGGAATTGTTCTATCTTATATGGCATTTGGTAGTTTACTTCATCGGTCTCATCCTTAAATCTAACTATCCCTAAGGAAGGTTCATAAGTCATTCTAGAGACCTCAACAAATGGTTTTCCAAAAACCACTTGAGTTAAGGACGCATCGACTATTGGGCGGATATCTTCTACAATTACAAAGTCGGTGACATAGGTGAAGTTTCCTACATAAACCGGTAATCCCTTAACTCTTCCCGTGAAGTTACTCATCCAACCCTTGTCAGGGAACATCCTATACCCAAGTTGATTTTTCATTATCAAGTTGTAGTGGGCTCTAGTCATGATGTTTATGGGTGATCTAAGGTCGATGTAGGCTTTCCACACATGCAAACGTCCGATGTTGCATGGTATGTTGAGATTAGAAGGGTCGCCTATTTCTATGATTGGTCTACCTAGGAAGTATGGTGTCTCGGGGTCATCGAATAGGTTAGTATGATATGCGCGCTCTTCCTTAGTGGGTAGCCTATTGAAGTAGTCCTCATCATCATCTACTTCTTCAATCTCACTTGTCCTAACTTCCTTATCAACCTCGACTTTCTTATCCTCATCCTTAGGTTCACTATTATCCTCATTCCTATCAATTGGTTTAATAGTGACAATGTTGACAAAGTGGACGTGTTTGGATGAAGAGGGGTCTTTTACTTGGGGTCCGCTATTTGTGTTCCTAGCGTCCTTATGTGGAGGTGATAGCACTTGGTTATTGAGGGCTTTCAACAAATTGTCAATTTTGTTGGTCATCTCGCTTTGTTGTTGATTGAATTCGGATTCGAATCTAGCTATCCGAGCTTCTTGAGATGCCATAAATTGAGACATCAATCCTTCAAAGTTATTGGTACTACCATTGCCGGAAGGATTGTTGTTGAAAGTACGGTTCGAGTTGGAACCGCTTGATTGAAAACGATTAGGTGGGTTGGAAGAATTGGTTTGTTGTGTGTTTTGGTTTTGTTTCCACCTAAGGTTCGGGTGATTTTTCCATGAGGGGTTGTATGTATCACCATAAGGGTTTGGCTCGGGTTTGAAAGTGTACCACTTATCTCCCGCTCCGTCGGTACGCGAGGATGCGTAGTCCACAAAAGCTTGTTCGGGGAGTTCTATGCAATCACGAGTGTCGTGGGGACCACTACATAATTCACATGAAGAAGTGATTTTGTTCACTTGGCTTGAAAGTTTAGGAGCCTCGTAGGATTTCATGAGAAACTTGACTTGGTCTTCAAGTTCTATGATCCTACGGTCGGAAGTGCTTGAATTGTTCGAAGGCAAAGATATTGCCTTGACCGTTTTATTCAAATCACGGGGATCACTCCAACTTTCGTTGTCATAAAGAGCAAGATCCTCTAGGAGAGCCCATGATTGTTCCGCACTTAGATCACGTAGCTTGCCACCGGCCGATTGGTCAATGGTTTGCCTTGTGTAGAGATTGATATGGTCATAGAAGATTTGGACTTGGAGCCAAAGTTCTATGCCATGGTGAGGGACTTTTTGGAGTAAGTCCTTGAATCGAGTCCATGCCTCGTAGAGAGTTTCGCCTTGACGTTGTTGGAACATCAAGATATCATTCCTTAGCTTGGTAGTTCTTCCCGGTGGGAAAAACTGAGCAAGGAAACGAGTGGTGAGATCATCCCAAGAGGTGATGGATCCTGCGGGTTGACGTTCTAGCCACTGACTAGCTTGATCCCGCAGAGAGAATTGAAAGAGACGCAATCGGGTCGTCTCTCGAGTGGCAACATCAAGGTCTATAGAATCAACGATTTTAAGAAAGTCCTTGAGGTGTTGATTAGGATCTTCAGATCGAAGTCCATGGAATGCGCATCCGCTTTGCACCAACCGGATGGTGTCGGATCGCAAGGGTGTGACATTGGCTCCTTGAGTGAGCTCAATGGTGTTTCGATAGCCATGGTGGCTAGGACGGGAGTACTCTCCTAAAGTACGGGCTCTAGGAGGTGGTGGTGGTTGTTGTGGTGGTGGGATGTTGGGATCAAGGATATTACCATCTTCCATGATGTCGAACGGTAATGGTTACGAACAAAGAAACGAAGAAAAAAGATAGACTAAAGAAGACCTAGAAAAATAAAATAAAAATCTCACTAGAAAGGAATCTGGTGAGTAGACCTAATAGAAATAAAAATTCAACCTAAACAATAACTATTCCCCGGCAGCGGCGCCAAAAACTTGATGCGTGGTTTTGCAACCTTACAACAGGTTTTACCTCTCGAGGGATCTCAAGAGGCTTACAACCCCACCAGGCAGTGTACCTGACCGATGTAGTATAGTGTAGTGGTAAGTACGGGGGATTGATCGTTCTCCACAGGGAATAGTGTTCGTTAGGTATGAAAAACTACTCTAATAGGTCTAAGGGTGAGAGAAGATTCTTTTTCTGTTTTTATAATTTTATGAAAGCAAGTAAAATCTCGGGTTTGAAGGAGTGGGCGGAATTAGTTGCTAGTCAACTAACCCAAATTACTACGAATGCAAATAAAATAAAATAACAAAAATGAAAATGTTGGTGGAAACTTAAGTGTAGAGAAATGTGTTCACTTAGATTTCCTTACTCCCTAACTATCTTTTACCGGTTGATTAGTGTGTATTAGTTGCGTGGATGACGGGTGTATTCCTTAATACCAATCGTGGGGTGGCGTACGTACTTCCCCAACTCTACAAGCTCCTACTTCACTCCTATGTCGAGCCGGCTAGGAAGCTCCTAACATGGGATCACTAGAATTCGCTTGTGCATTAAATACAACCATAAAAACCTTTAGTACGCATTTGGTTCATGTTTCTTAAGACGTTCAAGCAAGTTACCGAATAGGAAGTTAGCCAGTTTTCTTAAGCCTAACATAGATAAACAATCATCCAATACAACTAATAACACACTAATAACCAATAATCAATAGCTAGGTTTCATTAGATCTAAGCAAACACAAGATAAATCTAGCCTAACATATTAATCAAAAGACAAGAACAAGATAGAATCAAACAACACATAGACATATTGAATGATTAATTGATAACTTATCTTCAATGTAACATGGAAGATCTCAAGGCAAAAAGCCTTGAAAAAGATGCTAAAATCGTCTTAGGGTTTTCTCCCAAAATTCCACACTAAGTTCCCCCCTTAATGACAAAGAATTGCAAAACTATATATAGATTTTTACATCTGACGGCGTCACGTTATGGAGTGTGACGCCGTTACCTCGCCGCTTCTAGGGTTCCCGGATGGCCTTCTTGACGCCGTCCCTCTTTAGCTCTCCAAAATCCGTTCTGGCTTATCAAGGCTTGACGCCGTCAGACCTTGAACGTGACGCCGTCCCTCTTTGAATTAAGCCGTGACGCCCTTGATCAGGTTAAAGCGTGACGCCGTCAGAATTCACATGCAATTTTCACTGGCTTATCATGAGTAAATTTCACATCCACCTTTTCTTGCCAAGCCATGACGCCGTCCAGGGTAAAATCTGACGCCGTCAAAGGTAACTTTCAGCACAATTTTGAGACTTTGTCGTTTTCTTCACTTTTATGCTCCAAAAATGTCCAAAATGCTTCCTTTTCCAGATTTCTCCTCAAAAGTACCTAAAATGACAAAAGGAACGATTTAGGGCAATATTTGATCAAATAAATACGATTTAGGGCTTAAATGACCCCTTAAAAGCGGTACACTTTTCGCTTCATCAAAACCACGCATCAAGTTTTTGTCAAAAAAAAAAATAAAAAAAAAAAAAAAAAAAAAAAAAAAATCGAAAAATCAAGAAAAATAAAAAAAAAAATGAGAAAAAGAAAAATAGAAAAAACATACGGACTACCATCCCGTTTCATTTTATGTTTATTTTTATGTTTTTGTTATTTTGTTATTTTGTTTCTAGCTTAAGATCGAGTCTAGTCTTGGCTTAGCAACATTGTATAGTACATGTAATTGATCAAGATCTTTAACTCGCCACCAGTAAAATATCTCTTATCCAACAAATCCGTGTTTTCCTTTTCCCTACACCTAACGTTATAACCCATTTAAAAGCCCTCTTTGATAGTTTATCTTAGGTGCTTACGCCTAGTGGAGGAGGTTTTCGATCCTTTCCCAAGCCTATGGTAATCTATTTGCTATGACAGGTAGTGAGAGATATTATCTGTTTTCATTTATGAGATTTATTTTGATGACACTTGAGAGATGTGAGTATCTAAACACTACTTGTGAGGTGCTAGTTTATAATCTCCGTGCTTATTATGATTGAAGTGGAACGATTATTTGTTGTAATTACTTTTATGTTTGCATTAAATGACCCCTAACTTGTATTTTGATTAGAATAAAAGCGCATTTGCTTGAGGACAAGCAAATCTCAAGTGTAAGGGTATTTGATGAAGCGAAAAGTGTACCGCTTTTAAGGGGTCATTTAAGCCCTAAATCGTATTTATTTGATCAAATATTACCCTAAATCGTTCCTTTTGTCATTTTAGGTACTTTTGAGAAGAAATCTGGAAAAGGAGGCATTTTGGACATTTTTGGAGCATAAAAGTGAAGAAAACGACAAAGTCTCAAAAATCGGCTAAAAGTTACCTTTGACGGCGTCAGAATTTACCCCAGACGGCGTCATGGCTTGGCAAGAAAAGGTGGATGTAAAATTTACTCATGATAAGCCAGTGAAAATTGCATGTGAATTCTGACGGCGTCACGCTTTAACCTGATCAAGGGCGTCACGGCTTAATTCAAAGTGGGACGGCGTCACGTTCAAGGTCTGACGGCGTCAAGCCTTGATAAGCCAGAACGGATTTTGGAGAGCTAAAGAGGGACGGCGTCAAGAAGGCCATCCGGGAACCCTAGAAGCGGCGAGGTGACGGCGTCACACTCCATAACGTGACGCCGTCAGATGTAAAAATCTATATATAGTTTTGTAATTCTTTGTCATTAAGGGGGAACTTAGTGTGGAATTTTTGGGAGAAAACCCTAAGACGATTTTAGCATCTTTTTCAAGGCTTTTTGCCTTGAGATCTTCCATGTTACATTGAAGATAAGTTATCAATTAATCATTCAATATGTCTATGTGTTGTTTGATTCTATCTTGTTCTTGTCTTTTGATTAATATGTTAGGCTAGATTTATCTTGTGTTTGCTTAGATCTAATGAAACCTAGCTATTGATTATTGGTTATTAGTGTGTTATTAGTTGTATTGGATGATTGTTTATCTATGTTAGGCTTAAGAAAACTGGCTAACTTCTTATTCGGTAACTTGCTTGAACGTCTTAAGAAACATGAACCAAATGCGTACTAAAGGTTTTTATGGTTGTATTTAATGCACAAGCGAATTCTAGTGATCCCATGTTAGGAGCTTCCTAGCCGGCTCGACATAGGAGTGAAGTAGGAGCTTGTAGAGTTGGGGAAGTACGTACGCCACCCCACGATTGGTATTAAGGAATACACCCGTCATCCACGCAACTAATACACACTAATCAACCGGTAAAAGATAGTTAGGGAGTAAGGAAATCTAAGTGAACACATTTCTCTACACATAAGTTTTCACCCACATTTTATTTTCAGTTATTTATTTTATTTGCATTTGTAGTTATTTGGGTTAGTTGACTAGCAACTAATTCCGCCCACTCCTTCAAACCCGAGATTTTACTTGCTTTCATAAAATTATAAAAACATAAAAAGAATCTTCTCTCACCCTTAGAACTATTAGAGTAGTTTTTCATACCTAACGAACACTATTCCCTGTGGAGAACGATCAATCCCCCGTACTTACCACTACACTATACTACATCGGTCAGGTACACTGCCTGGTGGGGTTGTAAGCCTCTTGAGATCCCTCGAGAGGTAAAACCTGTTGTAAGGTTGCAAAACCACTAAAACACTTTCCTGACACCATCGGTAAATAATGACAAAGAATTGCGCTGATCTGACGGCGTCAGGATTTGAACGTGACGCCGTCACCCCGTCTGCACAGCAATAATAACTTTAATTCCATCTCTTTCATCACAAACCCCACAAACCATATCCACTCCAACCCCACCTTCGAATTTCTAGGATCAAATTCACCGACTTTCGTCACCAATTTCCACGTGGTAAGTAATTTTTATTCATTCTTTTCGTTTCAATTACTCATAGGATTTGTCAATTTCGAAAGCCCTCTACTCATGATACCCTAGGGTTGATTCATGCTTAGAACTCATAATGTCCTTTAATTAGTGTTATTTTAGCAATGATTAAAAGCATGTGATTGTTAGCAATCAAATGGGTCAATTCACTAATCGGGTGGCCACGAATTTGAACCATAACCTATGATCCAATCACCCATTTTTCTGTAAAAAGTGGTGTGTGGTTATTGAGCCTGAAGTTTGAATATTGATTTTTCCCTCGTAATTATGGATTTGAACTTGGTCGAATCTGACGGCGTCACCTAGCAAAGGGTGACGGCGTCAGACCTGTCTGATGCGCCACCAAATCTTTAATTCACATATTAACACTTTTATTCCTCCCTGCTTTGTTCCAGATAATGATTAAGCGTCAAAGACCTAGCCGAGGAAGTTCTTCCCGATCTCAACAAGAGAACTTTGGGGATACGGTCCTCAGTTGGGGTGTCTTTGACAACGATGCTGCTACAAGCAAATACGCACAATTGCTACTACACAAGGTCGAAAATGGGGCCGTAGTTGATTGGAGCTTTCTGAGGAGAGAAGGTCTTGAGCAAACCTTTCTCCAAAGTTTTCAGACGGATGGGTTTACCGGCCCTCAGTGGGAAAGACTGTTTAAAATTCAGGAGCCGGTATATGAGGAATTGGTACGTGAATTCTTTGCCACCTTTCATTTTGACATGGCTGAGGCAAGGACCGATGTAGGCAGTACCACGATCTATTTCAGGCTGGGGGGTGAGCTATGGACGTGTTCGGTTACTGAGTTTGGGTGGAGACTTGGGTTGTACGATCAGCATGATACCATTCAAGCAGGGTTCATGCATAGGTTGTTGCGTTGGGAGTCGATGAAGAATGATTTTAGATGTTCCATGTTCTGGCAAACTATTGGGGATGGGGTGTACACCTCGACCACTGTGGCATCCCAAATCAGGGATCCTAGGGTTCGGTTGACTCATCGATGCCTCACCTACAGCTTGACAGGGCGTCACAGCTCTCACCACCGTGTCACTGCTTCTGATCTCTTCTACCTGTACACCATTTACTCTAATGATGTTTACTGCAACATCCCGTTTTGGGTTGCTAGCTTTCTGCATGGTGGAGTTGGGGAGAGGGAAGGAGACAGGATTTATGGTGGGATGTTTATCACCCGGCTGGCCCAATCTTATGGAGTCCTCAGGCCCGAGGTCATGAGGTATTTGAGTGGTGATGCATGCAGGACGGTGAAGGAGAGGTCCCTGAAGCAGATGGAGGTGATTATGGAGATGCATGATGGGTCCTTTATGTGGTATCATCCAGCCGGAGCTGAGGATGATGATGATGAGGATGATGAGGAGGAGGAGGAGCCCCAGCAGCAGCAGCATGAGGGTTATGAGGCCGGTACAGCTGATTACTACCGGCACATGAGCAGGGGGGATTGGCAGGCTCACCAGGGGACCTGGATGGGCCAGGTTGATACTTGGAGGACCAGGGTGGACGAGAGGTTCGACTGGATGTATGATCACACGGTTCGTCAGATGCAGCATCTATCTACACGTGATCAGTTGGACCCACATCTGCAGATTGACCCTTTCCCGGGTCGTGAGCAGGATTACCCACCATATGGGTACTACGGGCACCTTCCTCCAGGCTACGACTATCGCCAAGGTCCCCCACCCCAGTGATGATGTGATTTGATGTTTTGATGTTTGAACAATTTGATATTTGGTTGTATGTGTTGAAACAATATGGTCTGTAATAATTTAGGGAAGGCATCTGTTTGCCTTAAAACATTTGTTACATTGATTTTATTTATCGCATGCTAGCCTTATTTGATTGCTTGCTTTATTTGCTTTGTGTGTTTATTTATTTGTTTGTTTGATTTTATTTGTTTCCGTATGTGTGTTTAATTTTTATTATTATTGATTCATGTTCAAAACTAAAATTGTGAAAATGTTTTATTTTGTTTTTAACTCCGTCTTAACTACATATAAAGGTATTTTGCAAAAGTTAAGTGTAAGGGAAATCTAAATTGGTTTATTAGAACATATATGAACATGAATCGTAATAATATTAAATTAACATACATATTCGTATTTGTTTGAGTCAAATGCTTGTATCGAGTCATAATGATGTTTTGCAGGATTTCCAGGAAGTAAGGTAAAGGTTTTTCTAGAAATTTTCCGGAAACTTAAAATGAGAATTTTTGTCAGGTCATTTCTGACGGCGTCAGGGTTTATAACCTGACGGCGTCAGATTTAATTTTCAGAAATTTTTGAAAGTTTTGTTTTTAAAAAAAGTTTTTATTAAATCTCCAACTTATAATCTCCAGGAATCTGCAAAATTATCATTCCACAAGCATTATATCCTTATATATAGATTTTTCCCGCCGATGTTATGCAGGTTTTCGTGTTTGTTTTCTCAGGTTTAACAGGTTATTTTGGACAAGGAAATGTTTTGAATCAAGCTTATGGCGATGCATTAGTCATGGAGCTTCAACATTACTTTGGAAGAAGATCTAACCGTGTTACTTCATTATCCACCGAGCGAATCAGGGGAGTATTTGATTTCAATCTTTTACTTTTTGCTTTTACATCTTGTTATTTGAACATTGGGGACACTGTTCATCTTAAGTGTAAGGGGGGGTAAAAGTACGATTTTAGAGAATGCTATTACGCTTGATTTTTGTTTGTTTAATAGTAGATGTGTAATAAAACTGAGAGAAATACCTGTTAAGGTAATTTTAGTGCCAAATTTAAAATTTTTTACAACATATAGGAGTGAAACTTTGATCTTAATGAGCATCTCACGGATAGGAGTTATATGACTAGCACAAAAACCGTACCACTAAAAAAATTTTCCACCCCCAAATATGTGAGGTTCGCCCCTAGAATTGGTAGGAAAAGCATTTATGCTATGATGTGTGTACCGGTAGCACTTAGATTCTAGAACTTGCGTTAGGACCATTCCGAGGCCACAAGTGAGACTACATCCGTGTAGTTAGATTTACTACATGATAAGAGGCATTAGGATTAACCCATTGTTTTACACCTGTGATTTTGTTATAATTACGTTGGCTACATTGGTCAAGTAATTCTCCCACACCCTTTGCGTTGTACTCATTTTTAGTACACGATACCCCTAGTACACCCCTCAGAGCCTATCTTTTCGTTTCGACCTTTAAGCATTTTACTTAAAGGAAGAATTTGTTTACACCCCACTTAAATGTACACCCAAATCGCCTTAGCCTACCTTGTATGCACTCATTTTTAGTGCATTATTGTTACAACATTTGTTTAAACCCAAGTTAATTATCTAGTTGATTACATGGTTGCTAAGTCGAGTCATATCCTTGTACATATTGTTTTGGGACGATTGGGACTCATGGGTAAAGTACTAGTGTAATGGAGTAATGGGGAAGAACATCATTTATTACCCCCATATGTGCTAAATATTTTAAACGTACTCCAAGTTTTTCAATTATCTTAGTTCGAGTCATTAGAATAGTTATTTGTAAAGTTATGTAAAAGTTCAAGTGTAAGGGGGATGCAATGCCCCTATGATATATTATTTTGGATGGTAGGGCAAGAGAGTATGAAAAAAAAAAAAAAAAAAAAAAAAAAAAAAAAAAAAAAAAAAATCAAGAAAAATACAAAAAAATGAGAAAAAGAAAAATAGAAAAAAAAACATACGGACTACCATCCCGTTTCATTTTATGTTTATTTTATGTTTTTGTTATTTTCCTTCATTAGCTTAAATCTAGTCGAGTCTTGGCTTAGCAACATTGTATAGTACATGTAATTGATCAAGATCTTTAACTCGCCACCAGTAAAATATCCCTTATCCAACAAATCCGTGTTTATCATATCCCTACACCTAACATTATAACCCATTTAAAAGCCCTCTTTGATAGTTTATCTTTGGTGCTTACGCCTAGTGGAGGAGGTTTTCGATCCTTTCCCAAGCCTATGGTAATCTATTTGCTATGACAGGTAGTGAGAGATATTATCCGTTTTCATTTATGAGATTTATTTTGATGACACTTGAGAGATGTGAGTATCTAACCACTACTTGTGAGGTGCTAGTTTATAATCTCCGTGCTTATTATGATTAAAGTGGAACGAATATTTGTTGTAATTACTTTTGTGTTAGCATTAAATGACCCCTAACTTGTATTTTGATTAGAATAAAAGCGCATTTGCTTGAGGACAAGCAAATCTCAAGTGTAAGGGTATTTGATGAAGCGAAAAGTGTACCGCTTTTAAGGGGTCATTTAAGCCCTAAATCGTATTTATTTGATCAAATATTGCCCTAAATCGTTCCTTTTGTCATTTTAGGTACTTTTGAGGAGAAATCTGGAAAAGGAAGCATTTTGGACGTTTTTGGAGCATAAAAGTGAAGAAAACGACAAAGACTTAAAATTGTGCTGAAAGTTACCTTTGACGGCGTCAGATTTTACCCTGGACGGCGTCATGGCTTGGCAAGAAAAGGTGGATGTGAAATTTACTCATGATAAGCCAGTGAAAATTGCATGTGAATTCTGACGGCGTCACGCTTTAACCTGATCAAGGGCGTCACGGCTTAATTCAAAGAGGGACGGCGTCACGTTCAAGGTCTGACGGCGTCAAGCCTTGATAAGCCAGAACGGATTTTGGAGAGCTAAAGAGGGACGGCGTCAAGAAGGCCATCCGGGAACCCTAGAAGCGGCGAGGTGACGGCGTCACACTCCATAACGTGACGCCGTCAGATGTAAAAATCTATATATAGTTTTGCAATTCTTTGTCATTAGGGGGGAACTTAGTGTGGAATTTTGGGAGAAAACCCTAAGACGATTTTAGCATCTTTTTCAAGGCTTTTTGCCTTGAGATCTTCCATGTTACATTGAAGATAAGTTATCAATTAATCATTCAATATGTCTATGTGTTGTTTGATTCTATCTTGTTCTTGTCTTTTGATTAATATGTTAGGCTAGATTTATCTTGTGTTTGCTTAGATCTAATGAAACCTAGCTATTGATTATTGGTTATTAGTGTGTTATTAGTTGTATTGGATGATTGTTTATCTATGTTAGGCTTAAGAAAACTGGCTAACTTCCTATTCGGTAACTTGCTTGAACGTCTTAAGAAACATGAACCAAATGCGTACTAAAGGTTTTTATGGTTGTATTTAATGCACAAGCGAATTCTAGTGATCCCATGTTAGGAGCTTCCTAGCCGGCTCGACATAGGAGTGAAGTAGGAGCTTGTAGAGTTGGGGAAGTACGTACGCCACCCCACGATTGGTATTAAGGAATACACCCGTCATCCACACAACTAATACACACTAATCAACCGGTAAAAGATAGTTAGGGAGTAAGGAAATCTAAGTGAACACATTTCTCTACACTTAAGTTTTCACCACATTTTATTTTCAGTTATTTATTTTATTTGCATTTGTAGTTATTTGGGTTAGTTGACTAGCAACTAATTCCGCCCACTCCTTCAAACCCGAGATTTTACTTGCTTTCATAAAATAATAAAAACATAAAAAGAATCTTCTCTCACCCTTAGACCTATTAGAGTAGTTTTTCATACCTAACGAACACTATTCCCTGTGGAGAACGATCAATCCCCCGTACTTACCACTACACTATACTACATCGGTCAGGTACACTGCCTGGTGGGGTTGTAAGCCTCTTGAGATCCCTCGAGAGGTAAAACCTGTTGTAAGGTTGCAAAACCACGCATCAAGTATTTGATGAAGCGAAAAGTGTACCGCTTTTAAGGGGTCATTTAAGCCCTAAATGGTATTTATTTGATCAAATATTACCCTAAATCGTTCCTTTTGTCATTTTAGGTACTTTTGAGGAGAAATCTGGAAAAGGAAGCATTTTGGACGTTTTTGGAGCATAAAAGTGAAGAAAACGACAAAGTCTCAAAATTGTGCTGAAAGTTACCTTTGACGGCGTCAGATTTTACCCTGGACGGCGTCATGGCTTGGCAAGAAAAGGTGGATGTGAAATTTACTCATGATAAGCCAGTGAAAATTGCATGTGAATTCTGACGGCGTCACGCTTTAACCTGATCAAGGGCGTCACGGCTTAATTCAAAGAGGGACGGCGTCACGTTCAAGGTCTGACGGCGTCAAGCCTTGATAAGCCAGAACGGATTTTGGAGAGCTAAAGAGGGACGGCGTCAAGAAGGCCATCCGGGAACCCTAGAAGCGGCGAGGTGACGGCGTCACACTCCATAACGTGACGCCGTCAGATGTAAAAATCTATATATAGTTTTCTAATTTTTTGTCATTAGAGTAGAGCTTAGTGTGGAATTTTTGGGAGAAAACCCTAAGACGATTTTAGCATCTTTTTCAAGGCTTTTTGCCTTGAGATCTTCCATGTTACATTGAAGATAAGTTATCAATTAATCATTCAATATGTCTATGTGTTGTTTGATTCTATCTTGTTCTTGTCTTTTGTTTAACATGTTAGGCTAGATTTATCTTGTGTTTGCTTAGATCTAATGAAACCTAGCTATTGATTATTGGTTATTAGTGTGTTATTAGTTGTATTGGATGATTGTTTATCTATGTTAGGCTTAAGAAAACTGGCTAACTTCCTATTCGGTAACTTGCTTGAACGTCTTAAGAAACATGAACCAAATGCGTACTAAAGGTTTTTATGGTTGTATTTAATGCACAAGCGAATTCTAGTGATCCCATGTTAGGAGCTTCCTAGCCGGCTCGACATAGGAGTGAAGTAGGAGCTTGTAGAGTTGGGGAAGTACGTACGCCACCCCACGATTGGTATTAAGGAATACACCCGTCATCCACGCGACTAATACACACTAATCAACCGGTAAAAGATAGTTAGGGAGTAAGGAAATCTAAGTAAACACATTTCTCTACACTTAAGTTTTCACCACATTTTATTTTCAGTTATTTATTTTATTTGCATTCGTAGTAATTTGGGTTAGTTGACTAGCAACTAATTCCGCCCACTCCTTCAAACCCGAGATTTTACTTGCTTTCATAAAAATATAAAAACATAAAAGAATCTTCTCTCACCCTTAGACCTATTAGAGTAGTCTTTCATACCTAACGAACACTATTCCCTGTGGAGAACGATCAATCCCCCGTACTTACCACTACACTATACTACATCGGTCAGGTACACTGCCTGGTGGGGTTGTAAGCCTCTTGAGATCCCTCGAGAGGTAAAACCTGTTGTAAGGTTGCAAAACCACGCATCAAGTATTTGATGAAGCGAAAAGTGTACCGCTTTTAAGGGGTCATTTAAGCCCTAAATGGTATTTATTTGATCAAATATTGCCCTAAATCGTTCCTTTTGTCATTTTAGGTACTTTTGAGGAGAAATCTGGAAAAGGAAGCATTTTGGACGTTTTTGGAGCATAAAAGTGAAGAAAACGACAAAGTCTCAAAATTGTGCTGAAAGTTACCTTTGACGGCGTCAGATTTTACCCTGGACGGCGTCATGGCTTGGCAAGAAAAGGTGGATGTGAAATTTACTCATGATAAGCCAGTGAAAATTGCATGTGAATTCTGACGGCGTCACGCTTTAACCTGATCAAGGGCGTCACGGCTTAATTCAAAGAGGGACGGCGTCACGTTCAAGGTCTGACGGCGTCAAGCCTTGATAAGCCAGAACGGATTTTGGAGAGCTAAAGAGGGACGGCGTCAAGAAGGCCATCCGGGAACCCTAGAAGCGGCGAGGTGACGGCGTCACACTCCATAACGTGACGCCGTCAGATGTAAAAATCTATATATAGTTTTGCAATTCTTTGTCATAAGGGGGAACTTAGTGTGGAATTTTTGGGAGAAAACCCTAAGACGATTTTAGCATCTTTTTCAATGCTTTTTGCCTTGAGATCTTCCATGTTACATTGAAGATAAGTTATCAATTAATCATTCAATATGTCTATGTGTTGTTTGATTCTATCTTGTTCTTGTCTTTTGATTAATATGTTAGGCTAGATTTATCTTGTGTTTGCTTAGATCTAATGAAACCTAGCTATTGATTATTGGTTATTAGTGTGTTATTAGTTGTATTGGATGATTGTTTATCTATGTTAGGCTTAAGAAAACTGGCTAACTTCCTATTCGGTAACTTGCTTGAACGTCTTAAGAAACATGAACCAAATGCGTACTAAAGGTTTTTATGGTTGTATTTAATGCACAAGCGAATTCTAGTGATCCCATGTTAGGAGCTTCCTAGCCGGCTCGACATAGGAGTGAAGTAGGAGCTTGTAGAGTTGGGGAAGTACGTACGCCACCCCACGATTGGTATTAAGGAATACACCCGTCATCCACGCAACTAATACACACTAATCAACCGGTAAAAGATAGTTAGGGAGTAAGGAAATCTAAGTGAACACATTTCTCTACACATAAGTTTTCACCAACATTTTATTTTCAGTTATTTATTTTATTTGCATTTGTAGTTATTTGGGTTAGTTGACTAGCAACTAATTCCGCCCACTCCTTCAAACCCGAGATTTTACTTGCTTTCATAAAATTATAAAAACATAAAAAGAATCTTCTCTCACCCTTAGACCTATTAGAGTAGTTTTTCATACCAAACGAACACTATTCCCTGTGGAGAACGATCAATCCCCCGTACTTACCACTACACTATACTACATCGGTCAGGTACACTGCCTGGTGGGGTTGTAAGCCTCTTGAGATCCCTCGAGAGGTAAAACCTGTTGTGAGGTTGCAAAACCACGCATCAAGTTTTTGCATTACCCAAAAGTGTACCGCTTGGCTTAGCAACGCCTCATTCTACATGTAATTGACCAAGATGATTGACTTGCCACCAGTAAAAATATCCTTATCCAACAAATCGTGTTTTCCTTTTCCCTACACCTAACGTTATAACCCATTTAAAAGCCCTCTTTGATAGTTTATCTAAGGTGCTTACGCCTAGTGGAGGAGGTTTTCGATCCTTTCCCAAGCCTATGGTAATCTATTTGCTATGACAGGTAGTGAGAGATATTATCCGTTTTCAGTTATGAGATTTATTTTTATGACACTTGAGAGATGTGAGTATCTAAACACTACTTGTGAGGTGCTAGTTTATAATCTCCGTGCTTATTATGATTAAAGTGGAACGAATATTTGTTGTAATTACTTTTATGTTAGCATTAAATGACCCCTAACTTGTATTTTGATTAGAATAAAAGCGCATTTGCTTGAGGACAAGCAAATCTCAAGTGTAAGGGTATTTGATGAAGCGAAAAGTGTACCGCTTTTAAGGGGTCATTTAAGCCCTAAATCGTATTTATTTGATCAAATATTGCCCTAAATCGTTCCTTTTGTCATTTTAGGTACTTTTGAGGAGAAATCTGGAAAAGGAGGCATTTTGGACGTTTTTGGAGCATAAAAGTGAAGAAAACGACAAAGTCTCAAAATTGTGCTGAAAGTTACCTTTGACGGCGTCAGATTTTACCCTGGACGGCGTCATGGCTTGGCAAGAAAAGGTGGATGTGAAATTTACTCATGATAAGCCAGTGAAAATTGCATGTGAATTCTGACGGCGTCACGCTTTAACCTGATCAAGGGCGTCACGGCTTAATTCAAAGAGGGACGGCGTCACGTTCAAGGTCTGACGGCGTCAAGCCTTGATAAGCCAGAACGGATTTTGGAGAGCTAAAGAGGGACGGCGTCAAGAAGGCCATCCGGGAACCCTAGAAGCGGCGAGGTGACGGCGTCACACTCCATAACGTGACGCCGTCAGATGTAAAAATCTATATATAGTTTTGCAATTCTTTGTCATTAAGGGAGGAACTTAGTGTGGAATTTTGGGAGAAAACCCTAAGACGATTTTAGCATCTTTTTCAAGGCTTTTTGCCTTGAGATCTTCCATGTTACATTGAAGATAAGTTATCAATTAATCATTCAATATGTCTATGTGTTGTTTGATTCTATCTTGTTCTTGTCTTTTGATTAATATGTTAGGCTAGATTTATCTTGTGTTTGCTTAGATCTAATGAAACCTAGCTATTGATTATTGGTTATTAATGTGTTATTAGTTGTATTGGATGATTGTTTATCTATGTTAGGCTTAAGAAAACTGGCTAACTTCCTATTCGGTAACTTACTTGAACGTCTTAAGAAACATGAACCAAATGCGTACTAAAGGTTTTTATGGTTGTATTTAATGCACAAGCGAATTCTAGTGATCCCATGTTAGGAGCTTCCTAGCCGGCTCGACATAGGAGTGAAGTAGGAGCTTGTAGAGTTGGGGAAGTACGTACGCCACCCCACGATTGGTATTAAGGAATACACCCGTCATCCACGCAACTAATACACACTAATCAACCAGTAAAAGATAGTTAGGGAGTAAGGAAATCTAAGTGAACACATTTCTCTACACTTAAGTTTCCACCAACATTTTCATTTTTGTTATTTTATTTTATTTGCATTCGTAGTAATTTGGGTTAGTTGACTAGCAACTAATTCCGCCCACTCCTTCAAACCCGAGATTTTACTTGCTTTCAAAAAAATATAAAAACATAAAAAAGAATCTTCCTCAACCCTTAGACCTAATTAGAGTAGTCTTTCATACCTAACGAACACTATTCCCTGTGGAGAACGATCAATCCCCCGTACTTACCACTACACTATACTACATCGGTCAGGTACACTGCCTGGTGGGGTTGTAAGCCTCTTGAGATCCCTCGAGAGGTAAAACCTGTTGTAAGGTTGCAAAACCACGCATCAAGTTTTTGGCGCCGTTGCCGGGGAATAGTTATTGTTTAGGTTGAATTTTTACTTCTATTAGGTCTACTCACTAGATTCCTTTCTAGTGGGATTTTTATTTTATTTTTCTAGGTTTTCTTTAGTCTATCTTTTTTCTTCGTTTCTTTGTTCGTAACCATTACCATTCGACATCATGGAAGATGGTAATATCCTTAATCCCAACAACCCACCACCACCTCCTAGAGCCCGTACTTTAGGAGAGTATTCCCGTCCTAGCCACCATGGCTATCGAAACACCATTGAGCTCACTCAAGGAGCCAATGTCACACCCTTGCGATCCGACACCATCCGGTTGGTGCAAAGCGGATGCGCATTCCATGGACTTCGTTCTGAAGATCCTAATCAACACCTCAAGGACTTTCTTAAAATCGTTGATTCTATAGACCTTGATGTTGCCACTCGAGAGACGACCCGATTGCGTCTCTTTCAATTCTCTCTGCGGGACCAAGCTAGTCAATGGCTAGAGCGTCAACCCGCAGGATCCATCACCTCTTGGGATGATCTCACCACTCGTTTCCTTGCTCAGTTTTTCCCACCGGGAAGAACTACCAAGCTAAGGAAGGATATCTTGACGTTTGAACAACGTCGAGGCGAAACCCTCTACGGGGCATGGATTCGATTCAAGGACTTACTCCAAAAAGTCCCTCATCATGGCATAAATCTATGGCTTCAAATCCAAATCTTCTATGACCATGTTGATTACCACACCAAGCGTGCCATCGATCGAGCCGCCGGGGGCAGACTGCGCGACAAAAGCGCCGAGGAATCATGGGAGATCATTGATGAGCTTGCATCCGACGATGATGAATTGTGGCAAGTCTCCCACGACGTGCGCTCGGCAGTCAAGACATATTCATCGCCCGATACGGCCAATCAAATCACTGAGGAAAGCGTTAGTGAACTTGAGAAAAGGGTTGCATATCTTATGGAAAAGCAAAAGAGACCCTTAAGTCCACAAAAAGCAACAATTAACTCAGTCTCAAGCGTTAAGCAAACACCATTGTCCGAATCACCCCTTAGGGAAAATGCTAAACCCTTCCATAAGCACGCTCAACCCAACTCACCACCTCAGGAACTTAGTCCAACATTCGAAGCTCGAATGAGAGAGTACATGTCGAAACACTCCGAACGGTTGGCAAAATTTGAGGAAGCCGTCTACAAACAGAAGGAGGAAATGGAAGAGAAGATGGCGGAGATGATGAATCTTTTGAAAGAATACACAAATACAAAAGCCCCTGAAAAAGTGTTGGTGAGGAATGACGCTGATGTTCCTAACACTAAATTTGTCAAGGCCACCTCCGTCGTCCAAGAGGGCGGAAATGATGGAAGAGGGAAATCCATAACTATGGAAGTTAACAAAATTGACCTCATCCCACTTAATAATGGAAACACCAATGCCTACAAATGCGATTCCGACAAGGGAGAGGAGGCGCCCTCTGAGGAGCGCCAATTGGTTGAACCGCCAGTGTCACAACAAGTGAAGCATTACTTGAAGCACGAAATAAACAAGGAGACCATAAACGATTGGGTGAGAAACTATCGACGTACTCATCTACCCAACAAGGAGTCCAAGAAGGTGGAACCGGATGATAAATCTGACACATTACCCGGTGGGCAATTGTATGAATGCCTCATAGGACAAAAGTTAGTGGAAAAGCAGAAATTCTACGGGGTCTTCGAAATACCATGCAGCATTGGAAAACTTAAGTATCTGGATGCGGTAGCTGACCAAGGTTCCGACGTAAATTTGATGCCTTTATCCGTTTAGGTCCAGTTAATCGACGAACTGCCATCCATCACCCGTACTAAACTCTCCTTTGCAAAACATTCTTACGAGTACCCGTTAGGAATTGCGGAAGATGTGTTGGTCAACGTCGCCGGATTCCTATATCCGGTCGACTTCATGATTATTGAAAGAAATGACATGAATATGCCATTAATCCTTGGGGCACCCTTTCTCGCGACCACTAGGGCACAAATCAATTACGAAAAAAGTACCATCCAAATGAAGAAGGGGAAGAAGACGATAAACTTCCCAACGATTCCACGTCATATACGAGATGTTGCTCTACAAAAAAGGATGGAGGTTAACCCCAATGTAATCCGTGGTAATGTTCGAGAGAAAATCCTTGCATGGGAGGCAAGGATTAAGAATTACAATGAAAATGAGATTAGAGAATGTAAGGGTGGAAATAACGATTATATTGAGGCTGGTGAGCAGCCTAATAACCCCGCTGAATTTACAAAAGGAGACTCAGTGCTTCTAAGGCATTCAGAAACAAAAGCACCTACCGATGAACCAAGTCCCTGGTGGTACGGACCATTCACAATTAAAAGTCTACACCAAGATGGGGTAGTAAGCTTGACCAGCAAGGGAGGAGGTGATGTGACTGTGAATGTCGAGCGATTGAGACACCACCACCCTGATAACAAGGATTATATCTATCAGGGATACGTCATTATGAATGATGGAGTCACGTAATGTACGTGACTTTGAGTCTAGCTACAAGACTCGTTAATAAAGAAAAGCGCTTCTTGGGAGGCAACCCAAGCTTTATTTGCTTTGTGTGTTTATTTGTTTGTTTGTTTGTTTTTATTTGTTTCCGTATGTGTGTTTAATTTTTATTCTTATTGATTCATGTTCAAAACTAATTTGTGAAAACGCTTTATTTTGTTTTTAACTTCGTCTTAACTACATATAAAGGTATTTTGCAAAAGATAAGTGTAAGGGAAATCTAAATTGGTTTATTAGAACACATATGAACATGAACCGTAATAATAATAAATTAACATACATATTCGTATTTGTTTGAGTCAAATGCTTGTATCGAGTCATAATGATGTTTTGCAGGATTTCCAGGAATATAAGGTAAAGGTTTTTCCAGAAATTTTCCGAAAACTTAACATGAGAATTTTGTCAGGTCATTTCTGACGGCGTCAGGGTCTATAACCTTACGGCGTCAGATTTAATTTTCAGAAATTTTTGAAAGTTTTGTTTTAAAAAAAAAAAAAAAGTTTTTATTAAATCTCCAACTTATAATCTCCAGGAATCTGCAAAATTATCATTCCACAAGCATTATATCCTTATATATAGAGTTTATCCCGCCGATGTTATGCAGGTTCTCGTGTTTGTTTTCTCAGGTTTAACAGGTTATTTTGGACAAGGAGATGTTTATGGAATCAAGCTTATGGCGATGCATTAGTCATGGAGCTTCTACATTACCTTGGAAGAAGATTTAACCGTGTTACTTCATTATCCACCGAGCGAATCAGGGGAGTATTTGATTTCAATCTTTTACTTTTTGCTTTTACAACTTGTTATTTGAACATTGGGGACAATGTTCATCTTAAGTGTAAGGGGAGGGTAAAAGTACGATTTTAGAGAATGCTATTACGCTTGATTTTTGTTTGTTTAATAGTAGATGTGTAATAAAACTGAGAGAAATACCTGTTAGGGCAATTTTAGTGCCAAATTTAAAATTTTTTACAACATATAGGAGTAGGAGTGAAACTTTGATCTTAATGAGCGTCTCACGGATAGGAGTTATATGACTAGCACAAAAACCGTACCACTAAAAAATTTTCCACCCCCAAATATGTGAGGTTCACCCCTAGAAAATTGGTAGGAAAAGCATTTATGCTATGATGTGTGTACCGGTAACACTTAGATTCTAGAACTTGCGTTAGGACCATTCCAAGGCCACAAGTGAGACTACATCCGTGTAGTTAGATTTACTACATGATAAGAGGCATTAGGATTAACCCATTGTTTTACACCTGTGTTTTTGTTATAATTACTTTGGCTACATTGGTCAAGTAATTCTCCCACACCCTTTGCGTTGTACTCATTTTTAGTACACGATACCCCTAGTACACCCCTCAGAGCCTATCTTTTTGTTTCGACCTTTAAGCATTTTACTTAAAGGAAGAATTTGTTACACCCCACTTAAATGTACACCCAAATCGCCTTAGCCTACCTTGTGTGCACTCATCTTTAGTGCATTATTGTTACAACATTTGTTTAAACCCAAGTTAATTATCTAGTTGATTACATGGTTGCTAAGTCGAGTCATATCCTTGTACATATTGTTTTGGGACGATTGGGACTCATGGGTAAAGTACTAGTGTAATGGAGTAATGGGGAAGAACATCATTTATTACCCCCATATGTGCTAAATGTTTTAAAAGTACTCCAAGTGTTTCGATTATCTTGATTCGAGTCATTAGAATAATTTTATGTAAAGTATGTAAAAGTTCAAGTGTAGGGATGGTACAAAGAATCCCTAGTGATGTATTGTTTTGGATGGTAGGGCAAGAGTGTATGCAAAAAAAAAAAAAAAAAAAAAAAAAAAAAAAAAAAAAAGCAGACGGACTACCATCCGCCTCTATCTTTTATTTATGTGTTGTTTTGTTTTATGTTTATTAGTTCGTGATTAGTTTAAGTTGAGTCGATTCTTGGCTTAGCAACGCCTCATTCTACATGTAATTGACCAAGATGATTGACTTGCAACTAGTAAAAATATCCTTATCCAACAAATCGTGTTTTCCTTTTCCCTACACCTAACGTTATAACCCATTTAAAAGCCCTCTTTGATAGTTTATCTTAGGTGCTTACGCCTAGTTGATTGCGTGGGTTTTGCGACCTTACAACAGGTTTTACCTCTCGAGGGATCTCAAGAGGCTTACAACCCCACCAGGCAGTGTACCTGACCGATGTAGTATAGTGTAGTGGTAAGTACGGGGGATTGATCGTTCTCCACAGGGAATAGTGTTCGTTAGGTGTGAAAGACTACTCTAATTAGGTCTAAGGGTTGAGGAAGATTCTTTTTTATGTTTTTATATTTTTATGAAAGCAAGTAAAATCTCGGTTTTGAAAGAGTGGGCGGAATTAGTTGCTAGTCAACTAACCCAAATTACTACGAATGCAATAAAATAAATAACTGAAATGAAAATGTGGTGAGAAACTTATGTGTAGAGAAATGTGTTTACTTAGATTTCCTTACTCCCTAACTATCTTTTACCGATTAATTAGTGTGTATTAGTCGCGTGGATGACGGGTGTATTCCTTAATACCATTCGTGGGGTGGCGTACTTACTTCCCCAAACTCTACAAGCTCCTACTTCACTCCTATGTCGAGCCGGCTAGGAAGCTCCTAACATGGGATCACTAGAATTCGCTTGTGCATTAAATACAACCATAAAAACCTTTAGTACGCATTTGGTTCATGTTTCTTAAGACGTTCAAGCAAGTTACCGAATAGGAAGTTAGCCAGTTTTCTTAAGCCTAACATAGATAAACAATCATCCAATACAACTAACAACACACTAACAACCAATGATCAATAGCTAGGTTTCATTAGATCTAAGCAAACACAAGATAAAATTAGCCTAACATGTTAAACAAAAGACAAGAATAAGATAGAATCAAACAACACATAGACATATTGAATGATTAATTGATAACTTATCTTTCAATGAAACATGGAAGATCTCAAGGCAAAAAGCCCTGAAAAAGTAGCTAAAATCGTCTTAGGGTTTTATCCCAAAATTCCACACACTAAGCTCTCCTTAATGACAAAAAATTAGAAAACTATATATAGACTTTGACATCTGACGGCGTCACCTTATGGAGTGTGACGCCGTCACCTCGCCGCTTTTAGGGTTCCCGGATGACCATCCTGACGCCGTCCCTCTTTAGCTCTTCAAAAATCCATTCTGGCTTATCAAGGCTTGACGCCGTCGAACCTATAACGTGACGCCGTCCCCTTATGATTTAAGCCGTGACGCCCTTGATCAAGTTAAAGCGTGAGCGCCGTCAGAATTCACATGCTATTTTCACTGGCCCGTCATGAGTAAATTTCACGTCCAACTTTTCTTGCCAAGGCATGACGCCGTCCAGAGTAAAGTCTGACGCCGTCAAGAGTAACTTTTAGCCGATTTTTGAGACTTTGCCGTTTTCTTCACTTTAATGCTCCAAAAACGTCCAAAATGCCTCCTTTTCCACATTTCTCCTCAAAAGTACCTAAAATGACAAAAGGAACGATTTAGGGCAATATTTGATCAAATAAATACGATTTAGGGCTTAAATGACCCCTTAAAAGCGGTACACTTTTCGCCTCATCAAATACCCTTACACTTGAGATTTGCTTGTCCTCAAGCAAATGCGCTTTTATTCTAATCAAAATACAAGTTAGGGGTCATTTAATGCTAACATAAAAGTAATTACAACAAATATTCGTTCCACTTCAATCATAATAAGCACGGAGATTACAAACTAGCACCTCACAAGTAGTGTTTAGATACTCACATCTCTCAAGTGTCATCAAAATAAATCTCATAAATGAAAACGGATAATATCTCTCACTACCTGTCATAGCAAATAGATTACCATAGGCTTGGGAAAGGATCGAAAACCTCCTCCACTAGGCGTAAGCACCAAAGATAAACTATCAAAGAGGGCTTTTAAATGGGTTATAACGTTAGGTATAGGGAAAAGGAAAACACGGTTTTGTTGGATAAGGGATATTTTACTGGTGGCTAGTTAAAAATCTTGATCAATTACATGTACTATACAACGTTGCTAAGCCAAGACTAGACTCGATCTTAAGCTAGAAACAAAATAACAAAATAACAAAAACATAAAAATAAACATAAAATGAAACGGGATGGTAGTCCGTATGTTTTTTCTCATTTTTTTGTATTTTTCTTGATTTTTTTTTTTTTTTTTTTTTTTTTTTTTTTTTTTTTTTTTTTGCATACACTTTTACCCTACCATCCAAAATAATACATCACAGGGGCATTGCATCCCCCTTACACTTGAATTTTTACATAACTTTACAAATACTAATCTAATGACTCGAATTAAGATAATTGAAAAACTTGGAGTACTTTTAAAACATTTAACACATATGGGGGTAATAAATGATGTTCTTCCCCATTACTCCATTACACTAGTACTTTACCCATGAGTCCCAATCGTCCCAAAACAATATGTACAAGGATATGACTCGACTTAGCAACCATGTAATCAACTAGATAATTAACTTGGGTTTAAACAAATGTTGTAACAATAATGCACTAAAAATGAGTGCATACAAGGTAGGCTAAGGCGATTTGGGTGTACATTTTAGTGGGGTGTAACAAATTCTTCCTTTAAGTAAAATGCTTAAAGGTTGAAACGAAAGGATAGGCTCTGAGGGGTGTACTAGGGGTATCGTGTACTAAAAATGAGTACAACGCAAAGGGTGTGGGAGAATTACTTGACTAATGTAGCCAATGTAATTATAACAAAAACACAGGTGTAAAACAATGGGTTAATCCTAATGCCTCTTATCATGTAGTAAATCTAACTACACGAATGTAGTCTCACTTGTGGCCTCGGAATGGTCCTAACGCAAGTTCTAGAATCTAAGTGCTACCGGTACACACATCATAGCATAAATGCTTTTCCTACCAATTCTAGGGGCGAACCTCACATATTTGGGGTGGAAAATTTTTTAGTGGTACGGTTTTTGTGCTAGTCATATAACTCCTATCCATGAGACGCTCATTAAGATCAAAGTTTCACTCCTATATGTTGTAAAAAATTTTAAATTTGGCACTAAAATTACCTTAACAAGTATTTATCTTAGTTTTATTACACATCTACTATCAAACAAATAAAAATCAAGTGCAATGGCATTCTCTAAAATCGTACTTTTACCCCCCCTTACACTTAAGATGAACATTGTCCCCAATGTTCAAATAACAAGATGTTAAAGCATAAAGTAAAAGAATGAAATCAAATACTCCCCTGATTCGCTCGGTGGATAATGAAGTTACACGGTTAAATCTTCCTCCAAAGAGAATGTTGAAACTCCATGACTAATGCATCGCCATAAGCTTGATCCAAGACATTTCCTTGTCCAAAATAACCTGTTAAACCTGAGAAAACAAACACGAAAACCTGCATAACATCGGCGGGATAAAATCTATATATAAGGATATAATGCTTGTGGAATGATAATTTTGCAGATTCCTGGAGATTATAAGTTGGAGATTTTAATAAAAACTTTTTAAAAACAAAACTTTCAAAAATTTCTGGAAATTAAATCTGACGCCGTCAGGTTATGAACCCTGACGCCGTCAGAAATGACCTGACAAAAATTATCATTTTAAGTTTCCGGAAAATTTCTGGAAAAACCTTTACCTTACTTCCTGGAAATCCTGCAAAACATCATTATGACTCGATACAAGCATTTGACTCAAACAAATACGAATATGTATGCTAATTTATTATTATTACGATTCATGTTAATTTGTGTTCTAATAAACTGATTTAGATTTCCCTTACACTTATCTTTTGCAAAATACCTTTATATGTAGTTAAGACGAAGTTAAAAACAACATAAAGCATTTTCACAATTTACTTTTGAACATGAATCAATACTAATAAAAATTAAACACACATACGGAAACAAATAAAATCAAACAAACAAATAAATAAACACACAAAGCAAATAAAACAAATAACGCTTGGGTTGCCTCCCAAGAAGCGCTTGTTTTTGTTCGAGTCATGAGCCTGACTCTACCCTTATTTAATGGATAAAGGAGAGGTTTTCCCTACACTTAGGATTAAGTGCGGGTGATAGTAGTGATACACACCAGCTCGGTAGGAGTATGCCACGTGAGGAAAGAGTGGTGGATGAATTATATGCTCAAAGGGGTGTGCTCCTTTCATCATAACCTTGCCTAGTTCACTTTGGTCAATGGGTGATTTTGAGTTTCCTCCTAAAAAGGGATCATCTTCTATCAACTTTGAGAGACTCCTAGTTGGGAATCTATCTTGACCTAATAAACCCGGTTTAAACCCATAGTGTTTCTTGTGATTAATCATGAATGGGTGATGTAAGTATGAAAGGTTATGGTTCACTCCTATATTAGCTTCCTCACTACAAGGCTTAATGTCTACTACCTTAATCCTAAGACTACCCGGACTATATGTTTTGATGGGTGGATCGGGACCTAATTCAATTCCTAAATTTTCATCCAAGGATGGAAGATTAGGTAACGGTTTTGGTTGAGGCTCCGGCTCATCAAAACTAGGAACTTCCATAGGACTAAAAGAAAGGTTGTGATCACTAAAAGCATTCAAACCTATTTCTTCTAGTTGTGTTTGGTCCAAGGGCTCTACCTCTATTGGGGTTCCTATAGTCTCCTCAACTTCTTCCGGGTAAGTCACGGTCGGTGTGTGTGCCTCAAATGATGGTAGGACTTGTGGGGTACTTGGTGGGCTTATGTTACTTACCTCATCATTCCTTGTGTCAAGATCACCTATATCCTCATCATAGGTTTTGGTAGAATTTAAACCTAACATTTTCCCTAGTATCTCAAGTGCTTCTCTAGGCATCTCAACTTCTATATCCGAATCATAAGGATCATCCTCAATATTCTGACTACTATATTCAAATTGCCCAAAAGATTCATCATGTGTTTCTTGAGATTCATCGTCATCGATCATAAAACCTAGGTCTTTTTGATCAATGTGATCATGTTCGGCTAAATCCTCCATCACATCAAGGTCACCTATGTGTTTGTTTTGTACTATGGCATTACATGACAACCACTTAGGTATCTCAACACTAATGTATTCATCCCCAAACAAACTTGTTTCATGATCCAGGAAATTTATATTCAATTGACTTGTACTAACGTTTGTTTGGTTGTCTATCCTATAATAATATTGGGCACAATCTTCTATGGCATCCCATGCTTCTTCAGCACTTAATTCCCTAAAGTCCCCATTGGCAAAATCCTCAATGCGCATTTGGTCATATTGGCCAACACGATAGTAAAAGGTTCGGGTTAGGGATGCTAAAGCGAAACTATGATGAGGGAATTTTCGGAGTAAATTTCTAAAACGAGTCCATGCATCATATATGGGTTCATCTCGATATTGTTTGAAATTCGAGATGTCAATAGGGTAGAATGGCCTTTGTGGTTGGTGGTATGGTGGATTCGCGTACTCCATAATGGTGAACGGAAGAGTCAATGGAAATTACGAACAAACACACAAAGAAAAAGATAGACTAAAGAAAACCTAAAAATAAAATAAAAATCTCACTAGAAAGGAATCTAGTGAGTAGACCTAATAGAAATAAAAATTCAACCTAAACAATAACTATTCCCCGGCAGCGGCGCCAAAAACTTGATGCGTGGGTTTTGCGACCTTACAACAGGTTTTACCTCTCGAGGGATCTCAAGAGGCTTACAACCCCACCAGGCAGTGTACCTGACCGATGTAGTATAGTGTAGTGGTAAGTACGGGGGATTGATCGTTCTCCACAGGGAATAGTGTTCGTTAGGTGTGAAAGACTACTCTAATTAGGTCTAAGGGTTGAGGAAGATTCTTTTTTATGTTTTTATATTTTTATGAAAGCAAGTAAAATCTCGGTTTTGAAAGAGTGGGCGGAATTAGTTGCTAGTCAACTAACCCAAATTACTACGAATGCAATAAAATAAATAACTGAAATGAAAATGTGGTGAGAAACTTATGTGTAGAGAAATGTGTTTACTTAGATTTCCTTACTCCCTAACTATCTTTTACCGGTTAATTAGTGTGTATTAGTCGCGTGGATGACGGGTGTATTCCTTAATACCATTCGTGGGGTGGCGTACTTACTTCCCCAAACTCTACAAGCTCCTACTTCACTCCTATGTCGAGCCGGCTAGGAAGCTCCTAACATGGGATCACTAGAATTCGCTTGTGCATTAAATACAACCATAAAAACCTTTAGTACGCATTTGGTTCATGTTTCTTAAGACGTTCAAGCAAGTTACCGAATAGGAAGTTAGCCAGTTTTCTTAAGCCTAACATAGATAAACAATCATCCAATACAACTAACAACACACTAACAACCAATGATCAATAGCTAGGTTTCATTAGATCTAAGCAAACACAAGATAAAATTAGCCTAACATGTTAAACAAAAGACAAGAATAAGATAGAATCAAACAACACATAGACATATTGAATGATTAATTGATAACTTATCTTTCAATGAAACATGGAAGATCTCAAGGCAAAAAGCCCTGAAAAAGTAGCTAAAATCGTCTTAGGGTTTTATCCCAAAATTCCACACACTAAGCTCTCCTTAATGACAAAAAATTAGAAAACTATATATAGACTTTGACATCTGACGGCGTCACCTTATGGAGTGTGACGCCGTCACCTCGCCGCTTTTAGGGTTCCCGGATGACCATCCTGACGCCGTCCCTCTTTAGCTCTTCAAAAATCCATTCTGGCTTATCAAGGCTTGACGCCGTCGAACCTATAACGTGACGCCGTCCCCTTATGATTTAAGCCGTGACGCCCTCGATCAAGTTAAAGCGTGACGCCGTCAGAATTCACATGCTATCTTCACTGGCCCGTCATGAGTAAATTTCACATCCAACTTTTCTTGCCAAGGCATGACGCCGTCCCATGTTAATTGTGACGCCGTCAAGAGTAACTTTTAGCCGATTCTTGAGACTTTGCCGTTTTCTTCACTTTAATGCTCCAAAAACGTCCAAAATGCCTCCTTTTCCAGATTTCTCTTCAAAAGTACCTAAAATGACAAAAGGAACGATTTAGGGCAATATTTGATCAAATAAATACGATTTCGGGCTTAAATGACCCCTTAAAAGCGGTACACTTTTCGCCTCATCACTAGTGGAGGAGGTTTTCGATCCTTTCCCAAGCCTATGGTAATCTATTTGCTATGACAGGTAGTGAGAGATATTATCCGTTTTCATTTATGAGATTTATTTTGATGACACTTGAGAGATGTGAGTATCTAAACACTACTTGTGAGGTGCTAGTTTATAATCTCCGTGCTTATTATGATTGAAGTGGAACGATTATTTGTTGTAATTACTTTTATGTTTGCATTAAATGACCCCTAACCTGTATTTTGATTAGAATAAAAGCGCATTTGCTTGAGGACAAGCAAATCTCAAGTGTAAGGGTATTTGATGAAGCGAAAAGTGTACCGCTTTTAAGGGGTCATTTAAGCCCTAAATCGTATTTATTTGATCAAATATTGCCCTAAATCGTTCCTTTTGTCATTTTAGGTACTTTTGAGGAGAAATCTGGAAAAGGAGGCATTTTGGACGTTTTTGGAGCATAAAAGTGAAGAAAACGACAAAGTCTCAAAAATCGGCTAAAAGTTACCTTTGACGGCGTCAGAATTTACTCTGGACGGCGTCATGGCTTGGCAAGAAAAGGTGGATGTGAAATTTACTCATGATAAGCCAGTGAAAATTGCATGTGAATTCTGACGGCGTCACGCTTTAACCTGATCAAGGGCGTCACGGCTTAATTCAAAGAGGGACGGCGTCAAGCCTTGATAAGCCAGAACGGATTTTGGAGAGCTAAAGAGGGACGGCGTCAAGAAGGTCATCCGGGAACCCTAGAAGCGGCGAGGTGACGGCGTCACACTCCATAAGGTGACGCCGTCAGATCCAAAAATCTATATATAGTTTTCTAATTTTTTGTCATTAAGGGGGGAACTTAGTGTGGAATTTTTGGGAGAAAACCCTAAGACGATTTTAGCATCTTTTTCAAGGCTTTTTGCCTTGAGATCTTCCATGTTACATTGAAGATAAGTTATCAATTAATCATTCAATATGTCTATGTGTTGTTTGATTCTATCTTGTTCTTGTCTTTTGATTAATATGTTAGGCTAGATTTATCTTGTGTTTGCTTAGATCTAATGAAACCTAGCTATTGATTATTGGTTATTAGTGTGTTATTAGTTGTATTGGATGATTGTTTATCTATGTTAGGCTTAAGAAAACTGGCTAACTTCCTATTCGGTAACTTGCTTGAACGTCTTAAGAAACATGAACCAAATGCGTACTAAAGGTTTTTATGGTTGTATTTAATGCACAAGCGAATTCTAGTGATCGCATGTTAGGAGCTTCCTAGCCGGCTCGACATAGGAGTGAAGTAGGAGCTTGTAGAGTTGGGGAAGTACGTACGCCACCCCACGATTGGTATTAAGGAATACACCCGTCATCCACGCAACTAATACACACTAATCAACCGGTAAAAGATAGTTAGGGAGTAAGGAAATCTAAGTGAACACATTTCTCTACACTTAAGTTTCCACCAACATTTTCATTTTTGTTATTTTATTTTATTTGCATTCGTAGTAATTTGGGTTAGTTGACTAGCAACTAATTCCGCCCACTCCTTCAAACCCGAGATTTTACTTGCTTTCAAAAAAATATAAAAACATAAAAAAGAATCTTCCTCAACCCTTAGACCTAATTAGAGTAGTCTTTCATACCTAACGAACACTATTCCCTGTGGAGAACGATCAATCCCCCGTACTTACCACTACACTATAATACATCGGTCAGGTACACTGCCTGGTGGGGTTGTAAGCCTCTTGAGATCCCTCGAGAGGTAAAACCTGTTGTAAGGTTGCAAAACCACGCATCAAGTTTTTGCAACCTTACAATCTAAACAATAACTATTCCCCGGCAACGGCGCCAAAAACTTGATGTTCAGATAAGGAATCTTCTAAACAATAACTATTCCCCGGTAACAAATAGATTACCATAGGCTTACTCATGATAAGCCAGTGAAAATTGCATGTGAATTCTGACGGCGTCACGCTTTAACCTGATCAAGGGCGTCTTGGCTTAATTCAAAGAGGGACGGCGTCACGTTCACCGATGTAGTATAGTGTAGTGGTAAGTACGGGGGATTGATCGTTCTCCACAGGGAATAGTGTTCGTTAGGTATGAAAAACTACTCTAATAGGTCTAAGGGTTGAGGAAGATTCTTTTTATGTTTTTATATTTTTATGAAAGCAAGTAAAATCTCGGGTTTGAAAGAGTGGGCGGAATTAGTTGCTAGTCAACTAACCCAAATTACTACGAATGCAAATAAAATAAATAACTGAAAATGAAAAGTTGGTGAAAACTTATGTGTAGAGAAATGTGTTCACTTAGATTTCCTTACTCCCTAACTATCTTTTACCGGTTGATTAGTGTGTATTAGTTGCGTGGATGACGGGTGTATTCCTTAATACCAATCGTGGGGTGGCGTACGTACTTCCCCAACTCTACAAGCTCCTACTTCACTCCTATGTCGAGCCGGCTAGGAAGCTCCTAACATGGGATCACTAGAATTCGCTTGTGCATTAAATACAACCATAAAAACCTTTAGTACGCATTTGATTCATGTTTCTTAAGACGTTCAAGCAAGTTACCGAATAGGAAGTTAGCCAGTTTTCTTAAGCCTAACATAGATAAACAATCATCCAATACAACTAATAACACACTAATAACCAATAATCAATAGCTAGGTTTCATTAGATCTAAGCAAACACAAGATAAATCTAGCCTAACATATTAATCAAAAGACAAGAACAAGATAGAATCAAACAACACATAGACATATTGAATGATTAATTGATAACTTATCTTCAATGTAACATGGAAGATCTCAAGGCAAAAAGCCTTGAAAAAGATGCTAAAATCGTCTTAGGGTTTTCTCCCAAAATTCCACACTAAGTTCCCCCCTTAATGACAAAGAATTGCAAAACTATATATAGATTTTTACATCTGACGGCGTCACGTTATGGAGTGTGACGCCGTCACCTCGCCGCTTCTAGGGTTCCCGGATGGCCTTCTTGACGCCGTCCCTCTTTAGCTCTCCAAAATCCGTTCTGGCTTATCAAGGCTTGACGCCGTCAGACCTTGAACGTGACGCCGTCCCTCTTTGAATTAAGCCGTGACGCCCTTGATCAGGTTAAAGCGTGACGCCGTCAGAATTCACATGCAATTTTCACTGGCTTATCATGAGTAAATTTCACATCCACCTTTTCTTGCCAAGCCATGACGCCGTCCAGGGTAAAATCTGACGCCGTCAAAGGTAACTTTCAGCACAATTTTGAGACTTTGTCGTTTTCTTCACTTTTA
Organism: Artemisia tridentata subsp. tridentata; assembly: GCA_021014915.2. Lineage (NCBI taxonomy): Eukaryota > Viridiplantae > Streptophyta > Magnoliopsida > Asterales > Asteraceae > Artemisia > Artemisia tridentata. The sequence goes on along the minus strand of CP139505.1, from coordinate 2,314,223 downwards.
TGCTCCAAAAACGTCCAAAATGCCTCCTTTTCTAGATTTCTCCTCAAAAGTACCTAAAATGACAAAAGGAACGATTTAGGGCAATATTTGATCAAATAAATACGATTTAGGGCTTAAATGACCCCTTAAAAGCGGTACACTTTTCGCTTCATCAAATACCCTTACACTTGAGATTTGCTTGTCCTCAAGCAAATGCGCTTTTATTCTAATCAAAATACAAGTTAGGGGTCATTTAATGCAAACATAAAAGTAATTACAACAAATAATCGTTCCACTTCAATCATAATAAGCACGGAGATTATAAACTAGCACCTCACAAGTAGTGTTTAGATACTCACATCTCTCAAGTGTCATCAAAATAAATCTCATAAATGAAAACGGATAATATCTCTCACTACCTGTCAGAGCAAATAGATTACCATAGGCTTGGGAAAGGATCGAAAACCTCCTCCACTAGGCGTAAGCACCAAAGATAAACTATCAAAGAGGGCTTTTACATGGGTTATAACGTTAGGTGTAGGGAAAAGGAAAACACGGTTTTGTTGGATAAGGGATATTTTACTGGTGGCGAGTTAAAGATCTTGATCAATTACATGTACTATACAATGTTGCTAAGCCAAGACTCGACTCGATCTTAAGCTAGAAACAAAATAACAAAATAACAAAAACATAAAAATAAACATAAAATGAAACGGGATGGTAGTCCGTATGTTTTTTCTATTTTTCTTTTTCTCATTTTTTTGTATTTTTCTTGATTTTTTCGATTTTTTTTTTTTTTTTTTTCATACACTCTTGCCCTACCATCCAAAATAATACATCATAGGGGCATTGCATCCCCCTTACACTTGAACTTTTACATAACTTTACAAATAACTATTCTAATGACTCGAATTAAGATAATTGAAAAACTTGGAGTACTTTAAAAATATTTAGCACATATGGGGGTAATAAATGATGTTCTTCCCCATTACTCCATTACACTAGTACTTTACCCACGAGTCCGAATCGTCCCAAAACAATATGTACAAGGATATGACTCGACTTAGCAACCATGTAATCAACTAGATAATTAACTTGGGTTTAAACAAATGTTGTAACAATAATGCACTAAAAATGAGTGCATACAAGGTAGGCTAAGGCGATTTGGGTGTACATTTAAGTGGGGTGTAGCAAATTCTTCCTTTAAGTAAAATGCTTAAAGGTCGAAACGAAAAGATAGGCTCTGAGGGGTGTACTAGGGGTATCGTGTACTAAAAATGAGTACAACGCAAAGGGTGTGGGAGAATTACTTGACCAATGTAGCCAAAGTAATTATAACAAAAACACAGGTGTAAAACAATGGGTTAATCCTAATGCCTCTTATCATGTAGTAAATCTAACTACACGAATGTAGTCTCACTTGTGGCCTTGGAATGGTCCTAACGCAAGTTCTAGAATCTAAGTGTTTACCGATATACACATCATAGCATAAATGCTTTTCCTACCAATTCTAGGGGCGAACCTCACATATTTGGGGGTGGAAAATTTTTTAGTGGTACGGTTTTTTTGTGCTAGTCATATAACTCCTATCCGTGAGACGCTCATTAAGATCAAAGTTTCACTCCTATATGTTGTAAAAATTTTAAATTTGGCACTAAAATTGCCCTAACAGGTATTTATCTCAGTTTTATTACACATCTACTATTAAACAAACAAAAATCAAGCGTAATTGTATTCTCTAAAATCGTACTTTTACCCTCCCCTTACACTTAAGATGAACATTGTCCCCAATGTTCAAATAACAAGATGTAAAAGCAAAAAGTAAAATATTGAAATCAAATACTCCCCTGATTCGCTCGGTGGATAATGAAGTAACACGGTTAAATCTTCTTCCAAGGTAATGTAGAAGCTCCATGACTAATGCATCGCCATAAGCTTGATTCCATAAACATCTCCTTGTCCAAAATAACCTGTTAAACCTGAGAAAACAAACACGAGAACCTGCATAACATCGGCGGGATAAACTCTATATATAAGGATATAATGCTTGTGGAATGATAATTTTGCAGATTCCTGGAGATTATAAGTTGGAGATTTAATAAAAACTTTTTTTTTTTTTTTTTTTTTAAACAAAACTTTCAAAAATTTCTGAAAATTAAATCTGACGCCGTCAGGTTATAAACCCTGACGCCGTCAGAAATGACCTGACAAAAATTTTCATTTTAAGTTTCCGGAAAATTTCTGGAAAAACCTTTACCTTACTTCCTGGAAATCCTGCAAAACATCATTATGACTCGATACAAGCATTTGACTCAAACAAATACGAATATGTATGTTAATTTAATATTATTACGATTCATGTTAATTTGTGTTCTAATAAACCGATTTAGATTTCCCTTACACTTAACTTTTGCAAAATACCTTTATATGTAGTTAAGACGAAGTTAAAAACAAAATAAAGCATTTTCACAAATTAGTTTTGAACATGAATCAATAAGAATAAAAATTAAACACACATACGGAAACAAATAAAAACAAACAAACAAACAAATAAACACACAAAGCAAATAAAGCTTGGGTTGCCTCCCAAGAAGCGCTTTTCTTTATTAACGAGTCTTGTAGCTAGACTCAAAGTCACGGGTTCTACGTTTTTCCGTTTTGCTTCTCAATTGCCCCTCTAATCATCCTAACAACCTCCATATCAATTTTGTATTTAGGTCCAAGGTTTAAGCAATCTTTATAATAAAGGCTTCTCTTATTCCAAACATAGTCCATGCCTTTTTCTTTATCCTCTTCATTGATGTCCTCAATCGCACCAATGTTGTCCTTGTCAAATCGAGGCACAAAACGAAATTCATTTACCCGATAAGGCATCCTATATGTAATCCTATCTATGTGATTAGAAAACTGAACCGTGCCTTTCAAACGATCATACCTTAAATTGGATGCTTCAATAAATGGCTTACCTAACACCACGCGAGATAGGCGGCAGTCAACAACACTTGCCAAATCTTCTAAGATCATGAAGTTGGTGACAAAGGTAAAATTCCCGACAAGGATATGCATATCTTTAATCCTTCCAACGAAGTTGCAAACTCCGCCTGGACACTTCGGGTCCATCCTAGGCTCAAGTGGTGTGTTTATGATCTGGCTATAAAGGCCTGAGGACATAACGTTGATTGGGGATTCACAGTCAATGTAAGCATGCTCAACGTATTGGTACCCAATCATACATGGTATCTTCACATTCCCGGGATCACCCCTCTTAATCTTTGGGTCAATTCTAACAAAAGGTGGTCGAGGGTTATCAACTAGGTTGTTATAGTAAGCAATCTCCTCCTTAGTGGGGTATTCATTGAAATAATCATCAAACCTAGGATCTACCTTCACTTCATCAAGTTTCTCAATCAACTTCTCAAGCTTTTGTCGGTAATCCCTTAAAAGTACTTTTACTATACCTTAAAAGTACTTTTACTATACAATCTAGTGACTTGATGCGCCGTTGCCGGTAATCCCTTAACTCTTAGTCCTAGGGTCAACATACTTAAAGGGATCAATTTCCTCTTTTCCCCATTCCTCGTTAACTACTTCTCCATTACCAGCTAGGTTTCATGAGTAACTTTCAGCACAATTGGGAGACAGGGGAGGTCCCCACAGGTGTTTACTATGGCTACTCCTCTGCGTAGCTTTCCCGCTCCTGGGTCGCAGATCCCTGTGGAGTTGTTGCATATAGACTCGTCGGGGAGTGCTATGGATGAGTCTGAGGAGGAGGGCCAAGGGTTAAAGTGCAAGAGATCGTCTGGTGATGATGGCGCAGGGACATCAAGTAAGCGCCCTGCTATTTCTGTCAGGAAATCATCTGAGGAGGGTGCGTCATCGCATAAAACTCCTCCCCTCCAGTAAGTACTTGTATCTTTGGATCTCCAGTCCTTTAATCCGCGTTTAATACTATAGAGTAACTTTGTTATTTGCGTGCAGTGCTGAAACTGCTGTTGATGATGATGCATATGTTGGGAATTCGCCACCCAAGGCTGGTTCTGCATATGTTGGTGAGTTTGTGCCTGAGAGTCCAGTGGATGAGGAAAAATCGTCTGGAGATGCGCCAAGAAATCGCCTTATAGAGGAGTTGGCGTTGGCTGCTGCGCACCAGGCTTCATTGGTTGCGCGGCTACAGGCTGAATATGGTGGTGAGGGTAGCCTGGTTGCGCAGAAGGACAAGGAGATTGACATTCTGAAGGCGCAGTTGGCTGATGCGCAGGCTGAATTGAGGGCATCTGCTATGTACGACCAGAAAATTGCTGATGAGAAGATGTCGCTCATGGCCGAACTGAATCAAGAGCGCACTGGAGCAAAAGAATACAAGGCCTCCTTCCTTTGGGCCTTGAAATATATGGAGCTAAATTGGGGGGAAACTCTTCTCTAACTTGGAGGAGTTCCGCAAGGCTGTGGAGAGTTCACTGGAGAATCAAGAGATCAAGCTGCGCAAGCTCAGCATCGAATATGATGAGGAGTTGTATCCACATTTGGTGTCAACCATTGCTGAGCGCAGGTGGCTTATCAGCCATGGCTTGCGTCTTGCTGCCTTGACCACGCTGGAGTCTCGAGAGGTCAAGGACTCATTTGGGGGTGTGGTTCAATGTGCACTGGCACGTGGTAAGGCAGAAGCTATAGAGGAGCTGTGTGCGACCAAGGTTTTGGCTATGTCTCCCTCCGAAGTACCTGGTTATAATGAGAACGCTTATGGTGAACTTGTTGCTGCTATGGAGAAGTTGAAACTTTTTGAGCTTCCTCATATTGCACAGCTGGAACGTGACCAGAATTACCCCATAAGCGTGATCATGTAGGGTTTAACCTTGGCTAGGCACTCATCCGAGGATGCTGAGGTGCAGCTTGACTACTTTCTGAAGCCGGATGTGTCGCAGCTACATGTGCCTATTTTCGCTCGCCCCCGTGACATCCTCAACCCTTTTGCCCTTGAGAAGGAAATTCCATTGAGGGAGTCTTTAGAAGCCCATGAGATGAGAGTTGCCAAGAAGAAGGGCGTGAAGGGGAAAGCCATTCTTTGTGGTCTTGGTGCAGCTCACATTCCCAGATCTGATGGGGTGCCCGTTAGCGTGCCCACGGTAGCACCCAAGGATGCTGACCTGTTACAGAGGCTTAAAGATGCTGGTAGTGTGGCGCGCCAAGCGGGTAGCTCAGGGCTCAGGCGTACTCGTAGCATGTCTTGGTAGTTTTGTGTAATAGATTAACATTTTCTTGCACATGTGCATGTTAAGTCTATATCTTGTATGAACTTGTTATCCATAATAAAGTGTTGATTAGAAAAATACGATTGTACGCATATTGTATCAAGTTTGATTGTGGTTATAAGTTTTGTACTTAGTTATTTTGTCTTTGCATAAAAGATGTCTAAGAATCAAACCGTTTGTATAAACACAAAAAAAAAAATTACAAGGATTTATAATCACTTATATCATAATCGTGTATGAAATTCATGACTTAATCGTGTATAACATAAGCGTGTATGAAATGCACAAGTAGTTGTGTATCCATCGTAGGGTGCACAAGTGTATGGATTGCAGCGTGCTGCGAATACCATTTTAAGGGGTTAATTGTCTTAACTCCTGATTTGTTAAACGCGCACAGTGTGCTTTGATGTGTATCCGTCGTGGGGTACACATCGAACTTACTCCAACGTCTTGAGAGTAAGGTGTTTAACAAGGATGCGTGATCCGATGTTGATGGGTTTGTGATGAAGCGAAAAGTGTACCGCTTTTAAGGGGTCATTTAAGCCCTAAATCGTATTTATTTGATCAAATATTGCCCTAAATCGTTCCTTTTGTCATTTTAGGTACTTTTGAGGAGAAATCTGGAAAAGGAAGCATTTTGGACGTTTTTGGAGCATAAAAGTGAAGAAAACGACAAAGTCTCAAAATTGTGCTGAAAGTTACCTTTGACGGCATCAGATTTTACCCTGGACGGCGTCATGGCTTGGCAAGAAAAGGTGGATGTGAAATTTACTCATGATAAGCCAGTGAAAATTGCATGTGAATTCTGACGGCGTCACACATTAACCTGATCAAGGGCGTCACGGCTTAATTCAAAGAGGGACGGCGTCACGTTCAAGGTCTGACGGCGTCAAGCCTTGATAAGCCAGAACGGATTTTGGAGAGCTAAAGAGGGACGGCGTCAAGAAGGCCATCCGGGAACCCTAGAAGCGGCGAGGTGACGGCGTCACACTCCATAACGTGACGCCGTCAGATGTAAAAATCTATATATAGTTTTGCAATTCTTTATCATAAAGGGGGGAACTTAGTGTGGAATTTTGGGAGAAAACCCTAAGACGATTTTAGCATCTTTTTCAAGGCTTTTTGCCTTGAGATCTTCCATGTTACATTGAAGATAAGTTATCAATTAATCATTCAATATGTCTATGTGTTGTTTGATTCTATCTTGTTCTTGTCTTTTGATTAATATGTTAGGCTAGATTTATCTTGTGTTTGCTTAGATCTAATGAAACCTAGCTATTGATTATTGGTTATTAGTGTGTTATTAGTTGTATTGGATGATTGTTTATCTATGTTAGGCTTAAGAAAACTGGCTAACTTCCTATTCGGTAACTTGCTTGAACGTCTTAAGAAACATGAACCAAATGCGTACTAAAGGTTTTTATGGTTGTATTTAATGCACAAGCGAATTCTAGTGATCCCATGTTAGGAGCTTCCTAGTCGGCTCGACATAGGAGTGAAGTAGGAGCTTGTAGAGTTGGGGAAGTACGTACGCCACCCCACGATTGGTATTAAGGAATACACCCGTCATCCACGCAACTAATACACACTAATCAACCGGTAAAAGATAGTTAGGGAGTAAGGAAATCTAAGTGAACACATATCTCTACACATAAGTTTTCACCCACATTTTATTTTCAGTTATTTATTTTATTTGCATTTGTAGTTATTTGGGTTAGTTGACTAGCAACTAATTCTGCCCACTCCTTCAAACCCGAGATTTTACTTGCTTTCATAAAATTATAAAAACATAAAAAGAATCTTCTCTCACCTTTAGACCTATTAGAGTAGTTTTTCATACCTAACGAACACTATTCCCTGTGGAGAACGATCAATCCCCCGTACTTACCACTACACTATACTACATCGGTCAGGTACACTGCCTGGTGGGGTTGTAAGCCTCTTGAGATCCCTCGAGAGGTAAAACCTGTTGTAAGGTTGCAAAACCACGCATCAAGTTTTTGGCGCCGATGCCGGGGAATAGTTATTGTTTAGGTTGAATTTTTACTTCTATTAGGTCTACTCACTAGATTCCTTTCTAGTGAGATTTTTATTTTCTTTTTCTAGGTCTTCTTTAGTCTATCTTTTTTCTTCGTTTCTTTGTTCGTAACCATTACCGTTCGACATCATGGAAGATGGTAATATCCTTGATCCCAACATCCCACCACCACAACAACCACCACCACCTCCTGGAGCCCGTACTTTAGGACAGTACTCCCGTCCTAGCCACCATGGCTATCGAAACACCATTGAGCTCACTCAAGGAGCCAATGTCACACCCTTGCGATCCGACACCATCCGGTTGGTGCAAAGCGGATGCGCATTCCATGGACTTCGATCTGAAGATCCTAATCAACACCTCAAGGATTTTCTTAAAATCGTTGATTCTATAGACCTTGATGTTGCCACTCGAGAGACGACCCGATTGCGTCTCTTTCAATTCTCTCTGCGGGATCAAGCTAGTCAGTGGCTAGAACGTCAACCCGCAGGATCCATCACCTCTTGGGATGATCTCACCACTCGTTTCCTTGCTCAGTTTTTCCCACCGGGAAGAACTACCAAGCTAAGGAATGATATCTTGATGTTCCAACAACGTCAAGGCAAAACTCTCTACGAGGCATGGACTCGATTCAAGGACTTACTCCAAAAAGTCCCTCACCATGGCATAGAACTTTGGCTCCAAGTCCAAATCTTCTATGACCATATCAATCTCTACACAAGGCAAACCATTGACCAATCGGCCGGTGGCAAGCTACGTGATCTAAGTGCGAAACAATCATGGGCTCTCCTAGAGGATCTTGCTCTTTATGACAACGAAAGTTGGAGTGATCCCCGTGATTTGAATAAAACGGTCAAGGCAATATCTTTGCCTTCGAACAATTCAAGCACTTCCGACCGTAGGATCATAGAACTTGAAGACCAAGTCAAGTTTCTCATGAAATCCTACGAGGCTCCTAAACTTTCAAGCCAAGTGAACAAAATCACTTCTTCATGTGAATTATGTAGTGGTCCCCACGACACTCGTGATTGCATGGAACTCCCCGAACAAGCTTTTGTGGACTACGCATCCTCGCGTACCGACGGAGCGGGAGACAAGTGGTACACTTTCAAACCCGAGCCAAAACATTACGGTGATACATACAACCCCTCATGGAAAAATCACCCGAACCTTAGGTGGAAACAAAACTAAAACGCACAACAACCCAATTCTTCCAACCCACCTAATCGTTTCCAATCAAGCGGTTCCAACTCGAACCGTACTTTCAACAACAATCCTTCCGGCAATGGTAGTACCAATAACTTTGAAGGATTGATGTCTCAATTTATGGCATCTCAAGAAGCTCTTTTAGCCAAGTTTGAAGCCGATTTCAAACAAAAACAAAGCGAGATGACCAATAAGATTGACACCTTGTTGAAAGCCCTCAATGATCGAGAAATGGGAGCACTCCCTAGCAACACGGTCAAGAACCCGAAACTAAACGTCAACGCTATTTCATCGGTTTCGTCCCCTAGTTCTTGTCCACAATATTATTCGGTCAATTCCATGAGCACGTGTTTCAAACAAACCCAAGTCGTTCCAAATGACCAAGAAGTTATGACATCCAAATTGGTCAACAACATAGTTGAAACACCTCCCACTCAAAACCTTGACGAAGAATTCAAGGAGCTCCACCTTGAAAGTCCGGTTATTGATGTGTTGGATGAGAAGAAGCTCAAGTTAGGCGAAAAAGGGACCGCCTTCGTTCAAAATAAGCTACCTAAGAAGTTAGATGATCCGGGCTTATTTGTTCTACCTTGCAAGATCGGTAATTCGGAGGCTTATGACACATTAGCCGATCTTGGATCAAGCCTTAACCTACTTCCGTTACCTCTTTACACCTCTCTAAAACTAGGAAAACTTGAAGAAACCGAGGTAATAATAGGCTTAGCGGATGGAAGTGTTGCTTACCCGGTTGGAGTAGTTAAGGACGTGTTTAGTGCACATCGGAAAACTAACCATTTTAGCCGATTTCCACGTCCTTGATATGGTTAGCGACCCTACATGCCCCTTGTTGATAGGTAGAGGATTTTTGGCGACCGCTAGTGCTATGATTGATTGTAAGGAATCTAAGATAGCGGTAGGAGAAGGAGATACTTGGTCAGTCTATGATGTGAAGAAACATGCTTATGATACTAGTGATGAACCGACACCCCATTGGTTAGAGTTGAATAGGAGACCATCTAGATATGGACCTTGGATAGATAGAGGCTTCATAGGACCCCAACGCCCATTTTACCTAGAAGAGGACTTTGTGAACCGAACACATACGGTAGAACAACTCTTGGCTTGGGACACCGAATTGGATCCATTTGAAGACCCTCTAGTTTTTAGAAGGATGATTGAGTTCCTAGGAGTTTTGCCAATTAACCTAGGAATGAATAAGTGGACTTGTGAGGAAGATGATCATAAGTGGAATTGGGACAAACCACCCAAAGATGGAGATGGGTCATGGCATATTAAGATGACATTGTATGACCCGGATGGAGAGAAGTTTGAAAAGATATATCGTACTAAGCGGACCAATAGGAAACTTCAATCCAAGCTTAACCCTAAAGACGTCCTCGATGACGAGCTCACTTATATAGGGTAGAGTGACTTTGAGTCTAGCTACAAGACTCGTTAATAAAGAAAAGCGCTTCTTGGGAGGCAACCCAAGCTTTATTTGCTTTGTGTGTTTATTTATTTGTTTGTTTGATTTTATTTGCTTCCGTATGTATGTTTAATTTTTATTATTATTGATTCATGTTCAAAACTAAAATTGTGAAAATGCTTTATTTTGTTTTTAACTTCGTCTTAACTACATATAAAGGTATTTTGCAAAAGATAAGTGTAAGGGAAATCTAAATTGGTTTATTAGAACACAAATGAACATGAATCGTAATAATATTAAATTAACATACATATTCGTATTTGTTTGAGTCAAATGCTTGTATCGAGTCATAATGATGTTTTGCAGGATTTCCAGGAAGTAAGGTAAAGGTTTTTCCAGAAATTTTCCGGAAACTTAAAATGAGAATTTTTGTCAGGTCATTTCTGACGGCGTCAGGGTTTATAACCTGACGGCGTCAGATTTAATTTTCAGAAATTTTTGAAAGTTTTGTTTTTTTTAAAAAAAAGTTTTTATTAAATCTCCAACTTATAATCTCCAGGAATCTGCAAAATTATCATTCCACAAGCATTATATCCTTATATATAGATTTTTCCCGCCGATGTTATGCAGGTTTTCGTGTTTGTTTTCTCAGGTTTAACAGGTTATTTTGGACAAGGAAATGTTTTGAATCAAGCTTATTGCGATGCATTAGTCATGGAGCTTCAACATTACTTTGGAAGAAGATTTAACCGTGTAATTTCATTATCCACCGAGCGAATCAGGGGAGTATTTGATTTCAATCTTTTACTTTTTGCTTTTACAACTTGTTATTTGAACATTGGGGACAATGTTCATCTTAAGTGTAAGGGGAGGGTAAAAGTACGATTTTAGAGAATGCTATTACGCTTGATTTTTGTTTGTTTAATAGTAGATGTGTAATAAAACTGAGAGAAATACCTGTTAAGGTAATTTTAGTGCAAAATTTAAAATTTTTTACAACATATAGGAGTGAAACTTTGATCTTAATGAGCATCTCACGGATAGGAGTTATATGACTAGCACAAAAACCGTACCACTAAAAAAATTTTCCACCCCCAAATATGTGAGGTTCGCCCCTAGAATTGGTAGGAAAAGCATTTATGCTATGATGTGTGTACCGGTAGCACTTAGATTCTAGAACTTGCGTTAGGACCATTCCGAGGCCACAAGTGAGACTACATCCGTGTAGTTAGATTTACTACATGATAAGAGGCATTAGGATTAACCCATTGTTTTACACCTGTGATTTTGTTATAATTACGTTGGCTACATTGGTCAAGTAATTCTCCCACACCCTTTGCGTTGTACTCATTTTTAGTACACGATACCCCTAGTACACCCCTCAGAGCCTATCTTTTAGTTTCGACCTTTAAGCATTTTACTTAAAGGAAGAATTTGTTTACACCCCACTTAAATGTACACCCAAATCGCCTTAGCCTACCTTGTATGCACTCATTTTTAGTGCATTATTGTTACAACATTTGTTTAAACCCAAGTTAATTATCTAGTTGATTACATGGTTGCTAAGTCGAGTCATATCCTTGTACATATTGTTTTGTGACGATTGGGACTCATGGGTAAAGTACTAGTGTAATGGAGTAATGGGGAAGAACATCATTTATTACCCCCATATGTGCTAAATTATTTTAAAAGTACTCCAAGTTTTTCGATTATCTTAATTCGAGTCATTAGAATAGTTAATTGTAAAGTTATGTAAAAGTTCAAGTGTAAGGGGGATGCAATGCCCCTATGATGTGTTATTTTGGATGGTAGGGCAAGAGTGTATGAAAAAAAAAAAAAAAAAAAAAATCAAGAAAAATACAAAAAAATGAGAAAAAGAAAAATAGAAAAAAGCATACGGACTACCATCCCGTTTCATTTTATGTTTATTTTTATGTTTTTGTTATTTTGTTATTTTGTTTCTAGCTTAAGATCGAGTCGAGTCTTGGCTTAGCAACATTGTATAGTACATGTAATTGATCAAGATCTTTAACTCGCCACCAGTAAAATATCCCTTATCCAACAAAACCGTGTTTTCCTTTTCCCTACACCTAACGTTATAACCCATGTAAAAGCCCTCTTTGATAGTTTATCTTTGGTGCTTACGCCTAGTGGAGGAGGTTTTCGATCCTTTCCCAAGCCTATGGTAATCTATTTGCTATGACAGGTAGTGAGAGATATTATCCGTTTTCATTTATGAGATTTATTTTGATGACACTTGAGAGATGTGAGTATCTAAACACTACTTGTGAGGTGCTAGTTTATAATCTCCGTGCTTATTATGATTGAAGTGGAACGATTATTTGTTGTAATTACTTTTATGTTTGCATTAAATGACCCCTAACTTGTATTTTGATTAGAATAAAAGCGCATTTGCTTGAGGACAAGCAAATCTCAAGTGTAAGGGTATTTGATGAAGCGAAAAGTGTACCGCTTTTAAGGGGTCATTTAAGCCCTAAATCGTATTTATTTGATCAAATATTGCCCTAAATCGTTCCTTTTGTCATTTTAGGTACTTTTGAGGAGAAATCTGGAAAAGGAAGCATTTTGGACGTTTTTGGAGCATAAAAGTGAAGAAAACGACAAAGTCTCAAAATTGTGCTGAAAGTTACCTTTGACGGCGTCAGATTTTACCCTGGACGGCGTCATGGCTTGGCAAGAAAAGGTGGATGTGAAATTTACTCATGATAAGCCAGTGAAAATTGCATGTGAATTCTGACGGCGTCACGCTTTAACCTGATCAAGGGCGTCACGGCTTAATTCAAAGAGGGACAGCCTCACGTTCAAGGTCTGACGGCGTCAAGCCTTGATAAGCCAGAACGGATTTTGGAGAGCTAAAGAGGGACGGCGTCAAGAAGGCCATCCGGGAACCCTAGAAGCGGCGAGGTGACGGCGTCACACTCCATAACGTGACGCCGTCAGATGTAAAAATCTATATATAGTTTTGCAATTCTTTGTCATAAAGGGGGGAACTTAGTGTGGAATTTTGGGAGAAAACCCTAAGACGATTTTAGCATCTTTTTCAAGGCTTTTTGCCTTGAGATCTTCCATGTTACGTTGAAGATAAGTTATCAATTAATCATTCAATATGTCTATGTGTTGTTTGATTCTATCTTGTTCTTGTCTTTTGATTAATATGTTAGGCTAGATTTATCTTGTGTTTGCTTAGATCTAATGAAACCTAGCTATTGATTATTGGTTATTAGTGTGTTATTAGTTGTATTGGATGATTGTTTATCTATGTTAGGCTTAAGAAAACTGGCTAACTTCCTATTCGGTAACTTGCTTGAACGTCTTAAGAAACATGAACCAAATGCGTACTAAAGGTTTTTATGGTTGTATTTAATGCACAAGCGAATTCTAGTGATCCCATGTTAGGAGCTTCCTAGCCGGCTCGACATAGGAGTAAAGTAGGAGCTTGTAGAGTTGGGGAAGTACGTACGCCACCCCACGATTGGTATTAAGGAATACACCCGTCATCCACGCAACTAATACACACTAATCAACCGGTAAAAGATAGTTAGGGAGTAAGGAAATCTAAGTGAACACATTTCTCTACACATAAGTTTTCACCCACATTTTATTTTCAGTTATTTATTTTATTTGCATTTGTAGTTATTTGGGTTAGTTGACTAGCAACTAATTCCGCCCACTCCTTCAAACCCGAGATTTTACTTGCTTTCATAAAATTATAAAAACATAAAAAGAATCTTCTCTCACCCTTAGACCTATTAGAGTAGTTTTTCATACCTAACGAACACTATTCCCTGTGGAGAACGATCAATCCCCCGTACTTACCACTACACTATACTACATCGGTCAGGTACACTGCCTGGTGGGGTTGTAAGCCTCTTGAGATCCCTCGAGAGGTAAAACCTGTTGTAAGGTTGCAAAACCACGCATCAGTTTGCAACCCTCTTACTCAACGAGTCATTTAGTAGGTTTACTCATTCTTTTGCCCTCGTGGGTTTTTAATTGGTGCATGCACGCCATGTAGGCAAAAGATAATATAACAAACAGTATTGAGACATAAATGATATGTAAGCAATAAAGTAAAGTGTGTCACGGAGTTAGCTAGAAACCGCAACATTTTATTAATACTTGCAAGTTTTCGTAAAAAGATAAAACATTTGTCTAAATGAAACAAAAATGTAAATACACGGATATTTATTGAGCGCTTACTAAAGTGCGTAGGTGTCCGTGTATTGGGTCGTAACCTTTCCTAAAGATAGCATCTCTTGAGATTGCAGATATTCCATGTGCGTTGTAGCTCACGGCCATCCATGTCACGCAGCTTGTACGCGCCTTGTCCTAGTGCTTCAATGACCTCATAGGGTCCTTCCCACTTTGGTCCAAGTTTACCTGTATCTTCTGCGTGGCTTGCATCATTAGCGCGATACACAAAGTCGCCTGGTCTGAATGAGGTGCTTCGAACTTTAGCATCGTAGTATCCCTTCATCTTTGACTTGGATTTTGCCTCACGTATAGCTGCGCGCTCGCGCCTTTCTTCCAATAGGTCCAAGTCTATTCGTCGTTCGTCGTCATTGGTCGCGACATTAACTTCCGCTGTGCGAATAGTTGGCATCCCAATTTTAGCTGGTATGACAGCTTCTGTCCCGTAGACAAGGGAAAAAGGAGTGTCTCCATTGCTAACTTTGATTGTCGTGCGGTGCGCCCATAAGACATGCGACAATTCGTCCACCCATCTTCCTTTGTGTTTGTCCAGGCGCGCTTTAATTCCTTCGCCTAGACTACGATTTGCGCGCTCAACTAAACCATTGGTTTGTGGGTGTTTAACTGATGCGAAGTGTTGTGTGATATTTAACTCTGCGCACCAGTCTTTGAACGGGTTATCACGGAATTGTTTTCCGTTGTCCGAAACAATCTCCCCAGGTAATCCAAAGCGGCATACAATATTTTCCCAAACGAAGCGTTTTCCTTGATTACCTGTGATTTTCGCTACTGCTTTTGCTTCAATCCACTTAGTGAAATAGTCTATTGCGATGATGACTGTCTAAATACTCATCATTTCTGTCACATTTAGACTGTAAAAACATTTAAAAACATGCAAATATGCTTCAAAATACAGAAAATATCATTTGATTGTGTTTTTATGTGTTTCATGTGCAAAAGGATTAAAAACAGTTGAAAAACGAACATAGTTTGCATAATTGTCAATTTCAGTCCTTTAACTTTCAGAAATTGGCAAAAATAGTCCCTGGTGTTAAAAATATCATTCAAGGTCCCTAAACTATTCAACTTTTACAATATTGGTCCTTGGATGAAAGTTTTAAAGAAATGGCAAAACAGGTCCTTCAAGTTTTAAAAATGACATAAAAGGTCCCTGAAGTTTCAGAAAATGGCAATTTTGGTCCCTGAAGTTTAAACATTTCCAAAATCCATTTTTCTTTAACCCTTAACCCATTTCCATTCCCAAAATCCAAATTTAACCCAAGTTTGACCAGAAAAGTCAAAGGCAGAAGTTAAATAAAGAAGGTCAAATATGTACAGTAACCCAGAAAGTCAAACCTCCCTAAAACCCGCCTTTCTTCTCCACCTCAGCCTTCCAGCTGCCATAGCTACTTCCACCT
This sequence comes from Artemisia tridentata subsp. tridentata, assembly GCA_021014915.2. NCBI lineage: Eukaryota > Viridiplantae > Streptophyta > Magnoliopsida > Asterales > Asteraceae > Artemisia > Artemisia tridentata. The sequence continues at coordinate 2,298,695 of CP139505.1, read as the reverse complement.
CACCTCTAGCTCCATGCTACTTCACGTTTTGTCCCCTCCACCTCCACAATCTCCCAAGAATCATTAATTGAAAAAAACCTGCTATTGATATTTTGGCACCAAAATTACACATGGACGATTGGGATTAATTGAGGAGAATGAAGAGCTGGGATTCACTCAGAGGGTCTTAGGAAGATATTTTGACTATAAAGGGAGAGAGAAGAAGCAGAAGCAAGTGTTAGATTTTAGATTAGATTTTAGAGTAGTGTAGTTAATTTAATTAATGTCGAATAGCTAAGTTTCTTGTAATTTTCTTCTGGGTTTGTAAAATTCTGTATTAGACAAGTAATTTAAGTTGTATTTCAATCGTTTAATCAAAGTAATTCCAAGTTTTCAGTCATAACCATATTTCCCGCCAAAATTGTTCTTGCTTGATTTTAATGTTATAATCTGAAATAGTTGTTGAAATAAGCTCTTATGAGCTTATTGAAGTTAATTAAAGAAGTATTAAGGTTCCTGGGTTCTAATTCCAAAAATCAAGAAAAAGTCAAAGATGGTCAACTGAGTTGCCAATAAGCTATTTGGGGTATAAGCTAATCTGGATGGCTTCTCTGGGTTTCTAGCTTGTTTCTGACAAGCTAGGTGTGGTCTGGTCTTAAGTTCATTAATATTTCATCATTTTCAGTTGTAAGCCATTTTCAAGCATTTTCTTAATTTTCTAAGTCTACTGTTACACTGCTTATTGTTAGCTTATTTCATTAAATTCTGGCTTATTTATAGTTATTAAGTATATTTCATCAGTTTCATTGTTATAAAATAGCCTGTGTCTTTATTTCACTTAAAAAACTTATAAAAGCCAAAAATAGCAAAACATAGTTTAGCTTATTAGATTGCTTATTTCTGTTTTAAAATTTGCTTAATATAGTTAAAATAAGTTAACTAATCCATAATAATCAGAAATATTAAGTTAAATAAGCCTGTGCTGGTTTTAAATCTTCACAGACACCTTTTAAAGGGGTGTTTGGTTTAAGTCAGTCAACAAGGTCATATAGCTTTCTACTGTTCATTTTCCAAAACCCCAGCTTTAATCCAACTTAAAATGATCCAAATAAGCTGTTTCTAAGACCATATAAGCAATATAGCTAGATATAGCCCTTTTGCATTGTCTGTGGCAATTTTAGGCCTTGAAAAGCTCATATTAGCCATAAGCTGATACAAGCTCTTTTGGACCTCAACCTTTGCTTATCTGAGCTCAATTTGGACCATATAGTGTATTTATAAAAGTTGGTTTTGTGTCCATTGCTTGTGCATACTCTGCACACCAAAACAGCCAAATTTCCCCTGCACCAGGGGAAATCAGCAGACCCTAGCCATCACCTCATTTTCATCAGCTTATTTATAAGCTTATATTAAGTCCATAAGTTCTGATTTTTGTTTTACATAAAGACCATAGTACTAGCTTGATCTGTTTTAACTTTTTAGACCCTAGCTTAAAGCTTTTCATTGCTTATTCCTAGCTTAAAAACCACCCAGTCACCTCAGTATATACTAAGTCAGTATACAGTGACTCAGTATACCCAAGCCTCATTCATAAGCTCATTTCAAGCTTCTCAGTGGGTCCCACTCAGAGCTTATTGGCTTTTTGGAAAGCCCATATAACAAGCTTGTTGGGTCAGTGCTCATTTTGAGCTTGGGAGCTTTTGCCCCTAGCTTAATCAGGCCTTATATAACCTTGCAGGCCTGTTTGGTTATTGTGGAAATTGGATTTGCTTATTTGCTTATTCAAGCTTATCAGTGCATTCCTTTGCTTTCTTTAGCTCATTTCCAGTATACATGAGTTGCTTATAGCTTATTTTCCAGCTTGTGTTCACTGAGAAGCTTGTTTCAAGCTTATTCAAGCTTAAATCTCATTTTCAAAGTCAAAAAGCTCACTGATTAAGCTCATAAGCTCCATACTGCTTATTTTTAAGTTCTAAAATTGTTTTATTTATTAAAGTTGCTTATTTTCAGTAGTTTAATAGTTTTGTAGAAGAAAAACCAAGAAAATCAAAATATAAAAAAAAGTGATAGCTTCTATTTAAGCCATTTGGCTTATTTTTCTGCTTTTTCATTAAGCACTTTTCATTTTTATATTTTTCTTAGGTTCCTGTACTTATTTAATATTTATAGAAAAAGTTTCATATTTTTCTTTGTTTATTTAGTATTTATTATAATTTAAAATAGTTTAAATAATTATTAAATAATAATTAATTAATAATAAATAGATAAAAAGTGTAATAAATATATTTTTAGTTTTAAAATAAGTTTTATAATATTTTAGATTTTTCTAAGTCATAATTTCACTTTTCTAGCTTTATTTCATATTTTCTTATATTTTAGGGTAATATTAAATAGTTAAAAATAGTTTTTAATTAATAATAATTAAATAAATAGTCATAAAAATAATTTTAATTTTATAATAATTTTATTTTATTATTAGGATTCTAAAAATATAATTTTCACATCCGTGGGATTTATATTGGTCAGAATTCACGTTTTATTTTGTACGTTTACGTAAATTTAAATTAAACCTACGCGTTTTTAAATTTTAGACGTTTCCAAGTATTTTGCTTTCACGTACTCGTTCATATAGCTTATTTAAGCTATTTTCTTTTATTCCTTAGTGTAAAACACTTAAAACCCTTTCCTGTTCAATATTCACCCGATCACAAATTCGTTTTATTTCAGTTTACACACCTCGTTGGGACTTAACGACCCGGGGATACTCTGTACTCCTTTGGTAAATTGCATCGTGCCCAAGATTGTTTGACTCTTGTTGACCATTTGTTTGGTCAATATTAGTTGACCGTTTGGGCCGATCATGCGACAATAAGGAATTTCAGTCCTCCCGCTGCGACAGGGAAGGGACCCGCAATGTCAATACCCCACTTGTAGAATGGCCATGGAGAAGTGATAGGTGTTAGCTCTTGTTGTGGTCTGCGCGGGATGGGTCTATGAACTTGGCAGTCGTTGCATTTCTTTATCACATCGCGCGCATCACGGTGCATAGTAGGCCAATAGTACCCTGAGCGCAATGCTCGCGCTACGACGGACCGTGGTCCTGAATGCATACTGCATGAATCAGCGTGGATCTCTCGGAGTACGTAATCTGCCTGAAGAGGTCCAACGCACCGAAGCCATGGTTGTAGGAATGAGCGCCGATATAGGATACCATCTCTAAGTTCGAACCTCTGCGCTGTGCGCCGTATCCGCCGAGCGTCCTTCTGCTCGTCGGGCAATTTGCCCTTGCTTATAAATTCGATAATAGGGGTCATCCACGTAGGATTCTCCTCCTCTATTACCGTGGATATCTCCATCTCCGAGATGGATTTGTTCTTTAGGATCTCCACTAACACTTGTTTTGATAGGTGCACAAAGCTAGTAGATGCGATCTTGCTTAGCGCATCCGCTTTCTTATTTTCACCTCTAGGAACTTGTTTAATGGTAAACCTGTCAAAACCTTGGATTAGTGATTTGGTCTTGTCGAGGTATTGAACCATGTTATCCTCTTAGCCACATATTCGCCCAACACATGGTTGGCTACTAATCGGGAGTCCACATTTGCTTCTAGGTTGCGTACACCCATTCGAGTTGCAATGCGTAATCCAGCGATTAGGGCTTCATACTCTGCCTCATTATTTGTGGCTGTGAATTCAAAGCGCAGCGCGTAAGTGAATTCCATTCCTTCTGGATTGGTGAGGATAAGGCCTGCGCCCGACCCATCCACGCATGAAGATCCATCCGTGAACAAGACCCATGGCTCTTGTAGTTCTACTTTGCCTTGTGGAGGTGCAGCATCGGTGTCTGGTTTTTCGATGATGAAGTCTGCTAGTATTTGCCCCTTAACCGCAGTGCGTGGTCTATAAGAGATGTTATACTCGCCTAGTAGCACACTCCATTTTTGTAATCGCCCCGATGCATCAGGTTTGGAGATAACTTGCTTGATTGGTTGGTCTGTGATTACCGCTATTGGGTGCGCTTGAAAGTATCTGCGCAGTCTCTTGGCGGCGAATACTAATGCCAAGACCAATTTTTCCATTGGGCTATAGTTAATCTCTGTCTTCTTGAGTGCTTTGCTTACAAAATATACCGGTGTTTGTACAGAATTCCTATCTGTCAGTAGCACTGCGCTGACCGCTCCATGAGTCGCAGATAAGTAGACGATTAGCTCCTCCCCTGGTCGGGGTGCGACTAGCTTAGGAAGCGCTGCTATATGTTGCTTAAGCTGTGTGAAAGCTTCTTCCGCTTCCGTAGTCCAACGAAAGTCTCCCTTTTTTGTACACTTCTTGAGTTTTTTAAATAAAGGAAGTGACTTATCCGCTGATTTGGACAAAAATCTGTTCAAACCGGCTAGCTTTCCATTCAGAGATTGAACTTCTTTCAACGTGCGCGGTGAAGGAAGTTGGATGACAGCCTCTGTTTTTTCTGGGCATGGCTTAATGCCATCTGGTTCTATCAAATATCCTAGGAACATGCCCTCTGTAGCGCCAAAAGTGCATTTCTTAGGATTCAACTTCATGTTGATATTTCGTAGTGTTCTAAATGTTTCTTCAATATCGCGCACCACTTCATCTTCAGTATGGCTTTTTATGACAAGGTCGTCCACATAGACCTTTAGGTTGCGGCCCACTTGCTTTTCAAATGCATTATCTACCAGTCGCTGGTAGGTAGCGCCCGCATTCTTCAGGCCAAAAGGCATCTTTGTATAACAAAAGACGCCTTGGCTTGTGTGGAAGGCTGTTTTTTCCTCGTCTTCCTTAGCCATTTGTATTTGGTGGTACCCTTTGTATGCATCTAAGAAACATTTAAAGGGATACCCGCACAAAGATTCCACCTTCTAGTCTATTTCTGGTAGTGGGTAGCAGTCCTGTGGACATGCTTTTTTAAGATCAGTGAAGTCCACACACATCCGCCAACTACCATCGCTCTTCTTGACCATTACTGGATTGGAGAGCCAATCATGGTAATAGATTTCTCGCATGATGCCTGCGTCCACAAGCTTGTGTACTTCTTCCAGAATGGCTTTTGCGCGCTCTGGAGCCTGGCCGCGCTTTTTTTGCCTTACTGGGGAATATCCTTGTCGGATTTTCAGCTTGTGTTCTGCAATCGAGCGTGGCACACCAGTCATGTGCTTTGGTTCCCATGCGAAGATATCCAGATTCCTTTGCAAGAGTCCGCACACGGCCGCTCTTGCTTTGTCAGACAATGATCCCCCAATCGATACTTCTTGCTCCGGGTATTCAGGGTGAATTGCAACCTTTAGGTTTGATACTTTAGCTGCGCTCTGTTCTGGGGTATACGTTGTTTCGCATGTAATCGTGTTACATTCTTGAGGTGGTGCGGCGCTATTGTAGATGGTGACAATGCCACCTTCTATTGGGAATTTGAGCATCCCATGCGCTGTGAACGGTACTGCGCGTATTGCCGAGATTCCTGGTCTTCCAATAATGCCATTGTATGATGAAGGAGATCTGATCACCATAAAATTCATCCAGGCTGTCGTGGAGTGTTCCTTACTACCAACAGCGACTAGTAGGCGCAGTTGCCCCATGGGCCATATCTTTTCTCCTGTAAAGCCAGTAAGCGCAGTCGTGGCTGGACTTAACTGTCTTTGTATCTCAGGGCGCAATCTCTTGAAACAATGTTCATACATTATATCCGCTGATGCCCCTCCATCAACATACATGCGGTGGATATCGTGACCCCCCGCATTTATCTCAATGGTGAGTGGCTCTGCCACTGCGTTATCCGCAGCCAAGGTGGGGAAAGAGATTTCGCTTCCATGAGAAAATTTCTGGCTCACCTTTTGCCTAGTCTTTCACTGCCATGATTGTATCATGTAGATAGTATCAGCTTTTTCCTTAGGCGCTTCTTTCTTGCCTCCGGTTTTCTGCTTGTCTTTCCCATCCTGAATATTTTTAACGAGATGGTCCAATCTGCCTTCTTTTACTAGTTTCTCAATTAGTTGGCGCAATTGGACACACTCATTAGTGGTATGGCCCTTCTGTGCGTGATACTCGCAGTACCCGGTCCCTACGCGCTTCCCTTCTGGGGTGCGCATTGGTGGGGGTCTCGGAAAGTTCGCGCCTTCCGTTGCAAATATCTCCCTTGGAGTCTTCGTTAGTGGGGTATACTTGTTGTTTCCCCGTCCGCCCCCTTGGCTGCGATAGTTTTTGTTACGATTGCTACTCTGGTCATTGGATTGTCTCCTTGGCTCTTCTTGTGACCTATGGTTTGAGTAGCCTTTCTTGCTATCCGCAGCGACGGCTTCTCCTTGGATGAAGGACCTCGTGCGCTTCATCAGTTCATCAAAGGTTTGGGGAACCTTATCATTTAATTTTTTGATAAGCTCTGAGTTATTGATCCCGTTCATAAACCCTGAGATCTTTAGTATTTCAGGACATGCCTTGACATGTATGCATTCATCTTTAAAGCGCTCCATAAAAGCGCTTGTGGATTCCTCTTGGCGCTGTTTGACCCTAGCGAGTTCGACAGGGTTTTTGGCGCACTTCTTCCTCTGAGTAAAGTTCAAACGAAACGCCTTCCGCAACTCTTCAAACCCACCGATGCTTCTGCTTGCGTGGAAGCTTACTGAACCAGTTGCGCGCATTCCCTACTAATGTAGAGTTAAACATGTGGCACCCACAGGTTGTGGCCAATTTTCGATAGTGGCTGCTGATTCGAAAATTTTTAGGTGATCATCAGGATCACCTGTCCCATCATATGTTTTGACATTAGCGGGCATGCGCCTTCTCTTATCTTCTGAAAAATCGCTGATGCGCCGAGTGAACGCATCAACTTTTTGGCGGCGCCAGGGACGAGACATGTCTTCGTCTTCCTGGTCGCGGTATCTTCCCCTTGATTTCCAGTGTCTCGTTTCTTTGTCCTCGTTGTCCGAGGAGTCACTTGAGGATGAGCTCACTCTTTTGCGACGCTTGCGCCGACTATCATCGGAATCCGAGCTGGCTCCTCTGCGGCGTTTGCGCCGACTATCCTCGGAATCAGAGCTTGAAGGGCTTTCGCTTGGGGAGCACCGTCGCCCAAGCCTATCATGAACCCTGCGACTACCAAGCCTAGTACGGACATTGGCGCGCCGTTCCCCGTCTTCATGCTCCTCAAGATACTGAAAGTTGGTTGTTTCGTCATCCACAACCCTCCTTCCAATCCTAGTAAACACTGGGTGTCTGCGGCTATCCTTCTCGCGTCTTTCCTTTCGGTAGCGCGGTGGGGATGCTTCATGCTCAGGGTCGAAGTTGAGCCTGGCGTGCAGACTTTGACTTGACCTCCTTTTCGCCTCCTCTCGCATGAGCGCAGCCAAGGTTTCGTAGTTTTGAGACACGAAATCACTTGGCGCTAGTTCGGGCGTGACTCCTTCTAGCGCGAGGGTGTCTGTTTCGAAAACAAGATCCTTGTTTCGGATAGGCGCATTTGGCGGCTCAGTGAAGTTTAATTCAGGCATGGTGAGAGGAGTGCGCATTAGATCTACCGTGCTAGTAGTTGTTGTAGTAGCATGGGTAGTCCTTGTGATCGGTTCTACTGGAGTGAAAGCCAGATCTGAGTATGATCCTAGGCTTTTGGGCGCACTGGTTGTCCCAGAGGGTGGCTTAGCGGCTGAATCAGTTTGCTGCTTCTTCCCCAGTAGGTCGTCATGTATTTTCTTCGTCTGCGGAGTCCGCTGATTTGGGTTTCCATGCTTCGTCATTCTAGTTCTTCGTAGAGTTCTTAGTGTAGGGTCCCACGGATGGCGCCACTTGTTGATACAAAAGTTGGGCGTTCCTTGATTCCGTACTAATCAGATCTTAATGCTTGAGACCTGCGCACTAAGAAAACAAAAAGACATCGTTAGGCTTATCGTGGGATTGTCTCCCACGATTATCCTCCGGCGTGAGAGTAAGTAATCGGTTTTTAGGATTTAGATGAAGAGTTAGGGTTGTAAGTCGTACCTTTGATGAGAGTCGAGAGACTCTTTATATACACACGAAACCCTAGTTGGTTTCGTGCTCCTTACTCCTCAGCGTATCCCGCATAGGTCGGTTTTGATACATATCCCATAAATAAGAGATATCCTATCAAGACCATAAATAACTTCGGGTTTGGGCCAGCGTAAGCCCAAACCGTTATCGCAATAGCCCATTCGTGATGGGTTTGAGCCCATTCGTGATGGGCTGGAGTCCATTCGTGATGGAATTGAGTATGGGTCGGGTTCGTGACCCGAATGCGGACTATACGTCATCATTCATTGTTAGTTTTCTGGGTGGCTTTAGAGCTGTACATGTACTCTAAATTGAAATTAAATTATTTTAGACACTTAGAATCCTGTAAAACAAAAACTATTTATAATTTTATACATTGTTGCTTTTCATCAGGAATTGTTGAGAAAGATATTATTTATTTGAAAAATAACTTATACATTGTATCATTGATTCATTATCAGAATAGCACAATGGCATATTAAATTATGTTACATTCTTTTAGTTCCATTTCTTCGTCTTGAAGCTCTTCTTGTGTCCCATACATCTTGTTATTATTCAGTAGCATTATTCAATAGCCCGGTGTTCTGTGGGCCGACTATGTATCCTGCAGAGTATTGTGCAATAGATAGTGTGTGAGAAAGGTATTAATTATTTAGAATGGTATTAGTGTTTCACTATTAGAAGACTACATGTGGGTGTTAACGTAGGTTACTAAAAGTCTCTTTGAAGGCAGTATTTCTTGTATGGCCCTATAGTTCAATGTTTGCATCTTCAATCATGAGAATTTTTAGGCAATCAGGGCTTGTGACCCTAGATAGTGCGACATAAAGTTGCCCATGACTGAATACGGGGTTCGGCAAATATGTACCTACATATTTAAGTGATTGCCCTTGGCATTTGTTGATGGTCATTGCATAGCATGGTTTTATAGGGAACTCCCTCTGTTTCATTATGAATGGCCAGTTTGATTGTGTGGAAGTCAGTGTGATCCTAGGTATTAGCACAATGTTTCCTATATGTAAGCCTGTAAGTATTTTTGCACGAATAACAAACTGACCTAGATCAGTAATGAGTAGTCGAGTGCCATTACACAACCCTTCTGTTGGATTTACGTTTCGTAAAAGCATCACTGGGAGTTCTGTTTTTAAGGACAGGGCATGCGGCGGCATCCCTTGGAAATTTAACAAATTTAAGAACTTAGTAGGGTATAGGTTTTCCTGCCCAGCCGAACCAGTCGAAGGCTTGCATATCTCATCTGCGCTATTGTAGATCACAGAGTTGCCTTGCAACTTTTCAAACATGTAGGCATTGATTATATCAGCATCTTCATTTTTGGGAGTCAAAATGCCTCTTTCTTTTAGATAGTCATTCTCGTTCTGCCTTGTTGTAAAATCGGGGAAAGTTTGGTTGACCATCTCCTCAATAGGGGAATTCCCTGATTTAATATTGAATTTATTGGGTATGCTTATCCAAGTAAGCTCGTCCCCACCTTCTTTACTCTTGGCTGGCAGATTTCCATCCCCCACATCTAAAACCCATTTATTGAAATCTTGTTTTCGAGTATCAATGCGACCGTCCGCAGTGTATTCATTGACTCTCATGCTTCGAGTAAGTATGAAAACTTTGCAAGATTTCCATAATTTTGTTCGGTTAATGCAAGCTTCAAGCACGTCCACCCTTTTGCCTTTCAGAATGACTGGTAGAATTTACCTAAAGTCTCCACCCAGAAGTATAGTCATTCCCCCAAAGATGCGATCCCTATTTTTCGAACTATGGTATCCCAATATATCCCTCAACGTCTTGTCTAATGCCGCAAAAGAAAATCTTTGAGTCATCAGTGCCTCATCCCAAATTATCAGTTTGACCTCTTGCATTAACTCTGCTAAGTGCATGTTTTGCTTGATACCACATGTGTTGTTTTCCATTAAATCCAGTGAAATAATGAATCTGCAATCAGTAGTCCGTCCGCGAGGTAGGAGCAACGAAGTAATTCCTAGGTCAATTATAAATATGAAGTCAATGAATCTTTAAGTATAATATAGTATACTCAAGTAATAATCATGTATAAATTAAAATACCTGAAGATGCCACTGCAAGCACTATTCCCCGTTCTGATCTTATCTTTGCAATTATAGTCTTGTATAAAAATGTCTTTCATGTCCCTCCAGGCCCATAAACAAAGTAGAACCGTCCTTTCTGGTTGTGAACGGATTCGAGAACCTCATCATAGATTAAGCGCTGTTCGGGGTTTAGTAATGAATGAAGTTGTTCATGTTCGATCTTGCTCTGTTTCATATCATAGTCAAACGCGGCTCTAATTAAGCGATTGTCCATTTTGTTAATAACCTTGGATCTGGTCAGGGGAGATCTTGAAAATCTGCCAAAGACTTACCACATCTGTGTAACAATTCTTGTATTTCCATGAGGCAATAGTTCTTTATTTGGTTGTCCGTAATCTCCAGCTCAGGGTACTTGATAAATCAATTGCGTAAATCGTAGCTAAAAAATATGCCATATTGCACATAATTGATTAATTAATTAATTGGAGTATTCCCCAATTCGAGATTTATCAATTAAATACATGTGTAAAACTTAACAATTAATCCATATAGACAATAATTCTATGACAAAACATGCACGTTCCATCATGGATATCACATAACAATTATTGATAATAAGTAACAAGATCGCATACAATTAACACATAATTATATCATGCAATCATAGAGTTTCTAATTAAATTAAAACAAAACAAAATTTTTTTTTAATTAAGAGGCAATCGCCCCCCCCCCCCCCCCCTAAAATTCGTCATATATAATTAAACACAATCCAAGATTCGTTTTTCACGTGTTTTTGGTAATTAATTACACATTAATACAAGGCTCGTGATGCCACTGTTGTAATTTAATAACATGTCATACATAATTAAACACATAAACATCAAGTATATCGGAAGCATAAGGATAAATAACATGTAAACTAATTAACCAAGCATAAAAGTATATATACATTTTGATTCTAGCAAAACAAGAATCAATTCCAAGCTAATTAGGGTTTATATGGATTATAATAATTGTCCTTTACCGTTTTACAATTCTATCCAAGATACTAACAATAGTGTGTTAGTACGACGTTCTTGTACACACGTACTAATACCGAATTAACGTTATGCTAGTAAATAAAAACACAAACGATTTTTTTATTAAAAACAACCCGATCGACCCTATGTAGGGGTTTAGTTCGATCGGCCCTAACACAAGAAAACAAGAGAGAAAACTTTGGGTATTGTGTGAGCACAAGAGATCCAAAACAATGACCCCAGGCTCTCTATTTATAGGATTGGAAAACTTGGAAGACAAGTTGGTGTGGGATTAGGAAACCCTAATCCCCACCGATCGGCCATACACCCCAATAGGGGATCCGGAACCTTTTTGACCTTTTAATTCCATCTATAAACTTTCCTTTTATTAGTTAATGGTCGTTAGTCAATTATCGCTAATTACTTAACATCCGTTAGTCGTTATTTGTCCTTTAATAATTAAATATATAACATTTTATATATTAATTATTACTCGTTAATGTAAAGTGTGCAATCCCGTCGTCTCGAGTTCGATCCTAACATACATATACTAATTTATGTCCATAAACTAACAGTAAATTCTTTTGTTCCTTATTTGCAAAAGTTATATATAATTTTTGTCAATGATATATGTGTTTTTGAACATTCAAGGCATCCAAACTAAAGAAATAGCGAAGGAGGTTCTTATGATCGTGTTGCTCCTCTATGTACATCGAGCTGTTGAAGATTGAAGTTTTTATTTTTATCTATTGATGTAGGTTGTGATGTATAGTTTTTTTTTTTTTTTTTTTTTTTTTTTTTTTTTTTTTTTTTTTTTTTTTAATCCAAAGATACCATTTTCCCTTAGATCGATGTGTTTGTTGATTATGCATATATAAAACATCAAGTTTGTTACTTATTACTCCATATTGTGGTTTCTTAATTGTTGTATATCTTATTGTTTTGGGCTTGCTGTATATTGTGTAAAAGAAAATTATAGGTTCTATGTCTTGAGTGTTTGGATGTAGATTTTGGAAATTTTAAAGCAATTTATTTTTTCTGTACAAAACGGGCATTTGATACGGTTCATACACCAACCGTACAAAAAAAAAACAAAAATATACATTATTTTGGCCAGAGAGATTTGATACAGTTTTTTAAATAACCGTACAAAAAAAATCATTTTTTTGCTACGGTTTCAAAACCGCGTCAAAAAACTTTTTATTTTTTGGTACGCCATTATTTAGTACCGTCCAACAACCGTACCAAAAGGCCTTTTTAACCGTACCTAAAGACATTTTTGTGTAGTAGTGGTTCGAGATTATCAGCTCATTTTGAGTTTATTTTAAAATTAAACTCAACCTTGTTTCGTGACATCTTTTGCAACCTCAAGCTTGATTTGTTTCATGATAAGCATAAATGAAATAAAGTTAGTCTCGAGCTTTTATCAAATTGAATTGATCTCAAGTAGTTTATGAACATCTTGTCTCGCTTAAAATCTTTGTTTTAAGCTAGCATAGTGACACTATAGCGAAGTTTTTACCTCTTTGTCAGCTATATCATTGTATCAAAAGTTTAACTACATGTACCCGTGTCATTTTCAAAAAGATAACTTTCTTTATTCATAACATGCTAATATGTGTTGATTCTGGAGCTTTTAAGTATTTCTAAAACATAAAATCGCCAATAGTTACATAATAAAATAAGTTGAGTGTTATTCAAAGCATGCTTTATAAAAACTTTAACAAAACTTTAAAGTTTATCATACTATACCATATGTATGCATCGTATAAATTACACTGTAACAACGAGTCCTTTAAAATAGACCTAAATAGTGTTGATAATTTTATTTACTAACAAGGTATTGTTTCAGTTGTATCATTCTTTCGCTGCAAACGTTAGTTAGTTACCACTACAGTATATTACGGCAAATGTTTAGTTAACCGGTATTTTAGGGGGAACGCTTAGTTGACCGGTAAAAAAAGGGTTTGCGATCATTGTATTTGACATACATATACTAGTATATTTCAGTGAGCTTGAAATGATTTTGCGTATTGTAAGTCTTTTCTTATACATTACTCTACTTAACATTAAATTTGAGGTGGGTGAGATTTGAATTAATTTGTTATCCAGAATCATTAAATGACGAAGGAAGAAGCATAAATTTATGGCGGGATTCTTGCTTTTGATTCTTTTTCACATGCTTTACCCTTCTTTCTCTAATTTATTTTCTTTGTTTTTTATTTAAAATTTTAAACTTTTATACGTACAAATAATCAACTTAAACAGTGACACGTTATTTTTCGAACAAGTTGAGAGTTTGGGATATGAGTGTTTTACAACAACTAGGAACTTACTTTTAACGTTTTGTACACAATGTTTGTTTGACAACAAGCCATTAGCTGTTCTATTTTACTTTTCAAAAAAAAATTAGCTGTTCTATATTTTTTTTTTAAATGTTTCAAATCAAAATATTACTTGTAAGAGCATTTACACTAAATATTTACAACCACAACAGTGTTACCAAACAACTATTGTTTCCTGCTATTGCTTAGTGCTACTGCTTCTCGATACTCCTAACTGCTACTGCCTCTTGTTGGTGCTATTTTCGTTAAACATTTATCTAAAGAGTAACAACTTGAAAAATCGAAAGCTATCAAGTGTAAAACATGGATTTTAAACATATTGAATTTTCTGGGTCGGTCAAAGTAACTTAACACTATTTTAACCTTTTTTTTAATGATATTATCTCACAATTGATACATCACAATCATCTCACACTTACTAAGTAAGACTTGAACCAAATACTATTTGATTAGAGGGCCTCTCATACAACAAGTGGTATTATTAAAACACAAACACTTTGGTATTATTATTATTATTATTATTATTATTATTATTATTATTATTATTATTTTAGCTGGAGTTTATATACACTTGTTACTAGGGGTGTAAACGATCCGAGCCGAGTCGAGTTTTGGCCTAAACGAGCTAGGCTCGTTTATTAACTACTCGGCTCGAGCTTGAATAAACTTTTATAAATTGGCTTGAGCTCAAGCTCGGATATTTTTTTGTTGTTCGAGCTCGAGCTTGAAGCTAGTTTAAAATTTTTATTTTTATTTTTTTAATCCTACAATAAATTAACTTTAAAGCTTAAGATACTAGTATAAAAGACCGAACTTGATAGGCTCATTTATTAACATAATCTCAAGCTCGATAGCTTGTTTACAATTAAAAAAAGTGGTATGATGCTCAAACTAAAGTTTATGTAACTTATAATAAACACTATCTTTGCATTTGAAGCACAAGAGTGTATAATACTTATACTTATATTTTTTATAATTTTGAGTAAATGTGGTTCCTTATGAAAATTAAAGTGGATCTTTTTTTTATAATGCCCATATCTATTCGCTTTTCTTATTATTTTCAATGTGAGATACTTTTTCATCTTTTTTCTTTGAGTAGGCAATATACAACTATTACACAAAATTTTTAAAACATAAATATTATATCATTACATTTTCTATTATAATTATAATTATTAATTAAAAATTATTTAATGAGCTTAATTAAATTAAGAAAAGAGATATAAAAGCAAAGTCCAAAAAGTAAGATTGACATAACTTTGAAAGTATCTAATCAGAAGCTAACAAAGTTTAATATTTTCATATTTATTGTTTTGAATTAAAATTAAATTATCAATACTTATTAAAATGTAAAAACAATGTTAGAGAAAAAGTTAGATGTTTGGATCGATTAGCTCGTTCGACTCGTTAAACTCGACAAGTTCGATCGGCTTGTTCGACTCGAGTAATTAAACGAGCTTTCGAACGAGCCAAGCCGAATATTGCCTTATAAAAGCTCGGCTCGTTTAACTAAACGAGCACAATCTTTTGTTCAAGCTCGACTCGAGCATGACAATATGTAGGCTCGAGCTCGAGTTAATCGAGTTCGAGTAGCTCGTTAAAAGCTCGACTCGTTTACACCCCTACTTGTTACTCAAAATGCTTGGCATGTACACTTTTCCATCTAAGAGATACATGCATACGCATTTGACCAACAAACAAAACGGGTTACTCAAATTGCTACATATAAACAATTATCCATTTTTAGATACAAATGCATTGAAATGCAATGGCTATAATATCACAACTTATTCGAAAAAAAAGTTGATTAAGTAGACACTTTGACTAACAAATCTAGATCAGAAAAATAAAGATAGGAATCCTTGAGATTTGATGATCACATGCCAGCCAATAATGGCTCACGTGATTGTTAACAAAAGTCATCCAACCAATAGATGATAACCCATAAATTCATGCATCGAAGCTGCAAAACAATTCTTTCCAAATTATTCCTGAACATGGGATGGATTAAAACCCTGGTACTTTAGATCATGGGTTTATTAATTTAAAATATTTTATATACATTTCTTTCAAACATTAAGTAGCCTACTAAAATTTTATAGTAACAAATTAAGTAGACAAGTTGAGAGAAACAAGGAGGAATAACCGATCCAAAAAAAAAAAAAAAAAACTTCAGATCGATCATGAAGACATGCATTACTTAATTATAGTAACCGACATGAACACCATATATAGTGGCAAAATCAAAGTTCAAATGAAATTTGTGTTACACTTATCTCCAATACGCAAAATCAAAGTTCAAATGAAATTAGTTTTAGATGTAGTTAGAACTGCCCAAGCAAGTCGAGAACACGTTATTGTTTTAATCCATTACTCGACTCGTCTAAGAACTACACAATTTGCCACTTCTACAAGAAAAACGATCAAGAATAGATTTCTTTCACCATTCGATGATAGAACAGCGAAAGTTATAAGCGCTAGATCGATAAGTTGTTACAAACACAAGATTTACTAGAATCTCAAGTATGAATTATTCGGTTACCAAGCTAAAATGAGTAAATGTAAGGCAGGTTTCTCAATAAATACTTACTAATAATAACATATCTCCCGGGTTTTCCTGTTGATTCATTAATACGTAAACAGCTTACTAAATTCGTTACTTCTTCCATACTTAATGCCTGCTCATAATTTAACGTCTTCTCATAAGTTGATGTGACGAGTCTATGATTATATTTTTTCACTAAATTAACGTATGTTAAATTAACGTAGGTTATCATGCAGTTTTATCTTTTGTTAGACAAAAGCAACTTGTATATTGAAGCATGAAGTATCCAAAGTTTTTGCATAGGAATAAAAAAGATGCGCATCACTTAATTCTATTAGTTAATTTGATGTCGACAACGTAACTAGGTAAATGAATTTGCAACCCAACTTCTTGTACCACCAAGTCTGCATTTAAATGTCATAAATTAGTCAAAACTTCAATTGAAAAGCTTACCAAACAAACCAACACCATTGCTAATGAAACTTTATGTCATGTAATCGATGTAGGAACAAGAAACCTTACTAGAGTGGCAAATTTTATGACTCGTGTGGGATGAGAGTTGAAATTTCATGGTGCTTTATTTTTTTACATTTTTGCCTTAGAAATTCTTTATGGTTCTATGTAAAATTTATAAATATCACGATTAACACACGAAACTAGCTAGAGAGTATGGTTGAATTTGAAGATACACACGGGCCGAGTGAGTACGACTGACCTAGTATCAATCATAACCAAGTATGTTAAAGAAATTGCTCGATTATCCTGAGGCACAACTCACTCGAAAATGTAGGACAAATATTAATCTAGGCACAGTATAAACGAAGTCTAATGTTGTTGGTATAAATGAAGTCTAAGCTAGGTACTTTCACGATGATGAATGATTTGTATGCGTAAACTGTTAGAGTTAAATGGAAAAATATTAACGTGTATGTCTAGATTCGAACACGGGACCGAGGGATTGCACACTTTACGTATGATGATCAAGTAAATAATTAATATATATATTTATTATATGTATTAATTATTTGGACACGAAATAATACATAACGAACGTTATGTAAACTAACGGTGTTGACTAACGACCGTTAGGGAATAGTTAAAGGACTATTAGTGAAATTTGGAATGGAAGAATCTAGAAATCTTGGAGCCCAAGATTAGTACCAATCGGCCAAGGGGTTTATTAACCCTAAATCGCATGGCTTGGTCCCTAAGCTACCCAAACACTATAAATACACATCAAGGGTTATTTGTTATTTGACCTTGTGCACTTACTATAACCCTTAGTGTGTTTTTCTCTCCTTTAAACCTTCAAAACCGGTTGAACTTTTATAGAGGGTCGATCCATTGATTTTTTGTGTAGCAAAAATATTGTTTTGGTTTTACGTGTCTAATCACTAGCATCATTGCTTGATCGGTTATAGTACGTGTGTACAAGAGTTCGGTAACAACTCACTATAGTTGTTCATCTTGGATTGTGGAACAAAACGGTAAGGGGTTCCACGCTAATCCTATTTGTTGATCTTGTGATTAGAAGAGAAGAGAAGAACAAACGGTACGTTCCTATTTACTATTCGGTAATATATTATACGTGTTAAATAGATCTTGCTTCCACTATGTGTACTCTTGATGTGTTTATTTAATTAGATGTAGATCATGCTAGTTAAATTCCAACAGTGACATCTGAGCCGTTTTAACATGTTAATGATATTACCTAAACGCATAATAAAATCAAAATCTTGATTTATATATAACATGTTATGTCGATTTTATTTATTTAGGGTTAGGGTTTCGACCCTATTTTAACTAATTAATTAGTTTGTAACCCTAAATTAAGAACATGTTGTGCTATGTGTTTATTTGAGTAATTAGGGTTACGTTCCTGATGGATCCATAATTCTTCATGCAAGGAATTATAGATTATGTTTTATTTAATTGCTACATGTTTTTTAAGATAAATCTAAAATTATGGAAAACCATAATTAAATATATTAATGAACCGGTTATGTGCTATGTGCTATTTAATTGTGTAAAACTTACGCGGCCAAGTTATTTGGCATCTGTGGCCCATTGGGCACAATGAGCTCGAAAACCAATAGGAGTTTTAATAATTAGATACATTAATTTTCACATAGAGATCATTAATAGGGTTTATCAAAAGGTTTGCATGTGGCTGTATGATATTCTTAATGATCATATATGTGTTATTAAGTGTTTGTTTATTTTTTTAATTACTTGATCTTTGTGTTTTAACTATGATGGATTGTAAACATCAAAGAGGGTAATTTTTTGAATAAAAATAAATGAACCTAATAACTATGAAACCTTTGTGGTAAATTATTTATTGTCAAGTCTTATGTGCCGATAGTGGTTCGCTTCGCACGGTAATTTGCTCCCAGGCGAGACTAGCAATTTAATAATTTACTACATTAATGTCTTAAGCTTTAAATCTTAAAGTTTTAATTGATTGATGCGACTGTACAAAAGTGGTCGAAGCGGTAGACCTAATATTGACAAACTATAAAGTGGGTATAAGGAGGCTTGACATTAAATTGTCATCCGAAAGGGGCGCGTTTTTAATTAGCCTTCGGGCGGACGTTTGCCCCTCCGCTCGCCTGTGCGTCAATATTAGACTTACCAAGTACACCATGAAAAAGTAGGAAGCATCTTAAAGCAATGTTGTAAGTTTCTCAACGCCATCAATTAAATTTTGTTGATTTAACTTGCGAATGAGTAAATGGGTTTTTGCAGAAAAACATATGATACAAGATGGATGCATGACATCTTGTACATATTTTTTGATTACACATCAAAATAAAATACCCTTAAAATTTAAGTTATATGTCACCCAATGAAACGGAAACACCTGAGAGTAGATGCCCTCATTACTAGCAGCCAAAGCTGATGTAATGATCAAGGGATGGTAATCAAAGGGTAAATTGAGTACTTTCATTACTAGCAGCCAAAGCTGATGTGATGAAACGACGTCAATTTACAGTTTCTTAAGTTGGTTAACTTAATTGAGCACTTTCATTACTAGCAGCCAAAGCTGATGTGATGAAACGACGTCAAGGCATAAAGATTTGGGGATGAAACATGCTTACATTATGCAACTGAGGTTGGAAAAATATGTAAGTCCCATGATTTTAGGAATTGCAATTGGATATTGGCAATTGAATGTAGCTCTACCTTATTGAGTACTTTCATTGCTAGTGGCCAAAGCTGATGCAATGAAACGACGTCAATTTGGATTCTAATTTTTCAATGAAAATTAAATGGTTAAATTTTTATTTACCATGGGTGTTTAGTTTTCTTGAAAAGTTTATTATCGAAAATACTAAAATTGAATTTTGAAAATTCTTTTAATGTATTTAATGCAACGTTAAAACCGTAAACGAGGGAAATTTCTTTAGTGGAAAGTTGATCTGCACCCGTAGGGGTCTTTTGAAAGAGTCAACTTAACTGAAAGAATAAACCTAGTCTACTTTCCATGTGAAGAGTGAGACTTAATCCTATTTCTTTTCATGAATGAGAAAGGTATAATAGAAAATTAGAATTGTCTAAATTCTAAGAAATAACTCATGGCAAATGTTGAAGAAATTGCATGTTTAGGAGTTATTAGAATTAGAAGCTAGACTAATTACCGCAAAATTGGTAAAAGGCAAACTAGAATGTTTGTCTAGTTGTTGTGCTTTAACCATTTAGAGGTGCTACATACCATAGTGGTGATGATAGACCTAATTGAGGAAGAAATTGCATACCCAATTTCTCAAGTTAATTGCATTGATGGATATTCCATCATTGACAAAGTAGAATAAATTCTCAAATTTTGTAACATCAGACTCATCCAACCGATCGGTATTGAGATCCATCCGATCGGTTGGAGCTCTCGGTAAATCCAAGTTTCCCCATCCGAATCGGATGCGGGCACCATCTGATCGGATGGGGCCTTCTGACTTTGAGCTTTTATTTTTTTCTTTCTTTTCTCGTCGCGTGCTTGATCCTTTGTTGTACCACTATTTCCTTCCATAGAACTTGATCTTTTCTTGATATTAGAACATAGAAATCTTGACACAACCAAATCCTTGAGTTCTCACGTGGTTTCTTTCTTGTTTTCTTCTCGAAATCTTCCTATGTGCATAATTACTTCATTTCTTCATCTTTTTATTACTTTTTCCTGTACTTGGCTATATTCTCTTGCAAATTCACTTTTTCCACAATTTAGTATCAAACACATACAAATATAACCAAATATGATGCACAAAAGTAACAATAACGCGACTAAAAACATGTTAAATTTTAGCGTTATCAAATCCCCCACACTTGAGTTTTGCTCGCCCTCGAGCAAGTCTAGCTTTTAGAAAATCCAATAGCAATGGCGTATTCATCATGATTCTAATAACCCAACAACCATCCCAATGGAACAATTGTTATTTTAACTTTTAAGTGCGAAAAATTCCTCAAAACATAAACAAGTTAATTTGAGCTTGATAACATAACTAAGCATCTCACAATGGAATATTTAAATTCACTCAACAATCGAAGGGTAAATTTATCAGTGATCGCTCAATTGCTCAGTCATGATTAATGTCTCTTACCATAAGTTTGTACAAGTATCAAAACAACAAAATAAAACATCAAAGAGGACTTTTATTCTGGTTTAAGGTTAAGGGTTACGGTTACCTGGCTAATGCGTAAATATTTCATACAAGAATATAATAGACCGCTAACAACGAATTCTTGACTAGATAAGCAACGGATGGTCACTAGATTGTACCTTGGTTCGCTAACGACGTTACTTACATAACGGATGGTCACCAAAACACTCAATAGCTCGCTAGCAACGTTTTTCAACTATTCAAAAACTCGGATGGTCACTACAACATCCATGCACTACATATCTAAACAAAGCCGTTACTTAATCCGGATACTCGAAAGCTAACAACGAATAAAGTAATTTGGTAAGGGTAAGAATAAGACATGGGAATTATTTGTGATTGGTTTCTACAAAATGAAAAATAAATAAGAATCAAGTCCAAATTCCATTCCCAACTCTTTATACCTTAAATGATCACTTAACCAAATTCCTTCGATTATTATTCCGAACTCATACTAATTCTTTCCTCTTTCATTCTCATATACTCATACATACTTAGCTACATAGCTCATTGGCTATTTTTCTTTTTCTTTTTCTTTTTTTTTTTATCAGCCCCACATTTTGGATGAGCATACGCTACAAAAAATACAAATAAGAGTAGCGACCTCCTTCTTCATTGAAACAACACATGCACATAACAAGGTGTGGTCAATGCGTAATCATCAAAAAATAAATAATTTAGAACTTCTATTGAACTTGATTCGGGTAAGGCTAAGGTGAAAAGTGTAAAATCTTTTTGTATTTTTCTGGGTTTAATCAAAAATAAAAAGATAGGCTCAGAAGGTGTAACTAGGGGTATCTAGCGTATAAGATTAACGCTAACAAATGGGTTCCAATTACTAGGACAACTAACCGATGTGGTTAGCAAAAAATATTTGTAAACGGATGGCCATTTGGTGTAAATCCTAATTTGCCTCTTATCATTTGAATATATTTTATTACTCGAAAGTAATTTTAACCGTAATGCATAACTTGTACAAGTTCTAGAATCAACATGATCACCGGCACACTCATATCAAAAGATCCAAAGCATAAAAGATGTATGCTATATACGAAACAGGCTTAAATCCTCACAATTTAAAGTGGTTATACATGCACTAGTAACCATTATCAATTCCAAAAATTGAAATAGCTCTCATAACTTGATTAAGTTCCAAAAAGACTTTTCAAATAGCCTTATTTTAACCATCGAATCAACCTACTAAAATACTAGAACATCAAGGGCGAACTAATCTCTAGTTACTTGATTTCCGAAATTTATTAAATCTAAAAACTAAAAAATTAAACCAATTTTTCCTATTTTCTTCCCACCCCCACACTTAAGTTTTGCATTGTCCTCAATGTAAATAAAAATAAACTTCAAAGTAAAGGAAATGGGAAAAATTTAGTTAAAAAGGTACTACCAGGGAAAATAACGCATAAGCATATCCGATCATACTAAGTATATGAGTTCTTCCAACTCCAAACATTGATCAACACTAAGCTTCCTGTGACTCTTCCCTGCACAAAACTGCAAAATATACTCGAAACAAACAAACCAAACAAAATACTAGAACAAGCATAAATTATTCAAAATAAACCATAAGTAATTAAAAACAAACCAAAGAAATCCTAAGAAATTAAGTTAAAGAAGTAGAAGTAGAAATAAAAATTATTCGAACCATTATTGTTTTAAAACACATAACCATAACCATCATCGATGACGCCATTCACTCATCATCGCCATCCATGCCAGGTGGTTATCCTGCTTTCTCGAAGATGTTTGAACCCTTTGATGTCAACGCTCAATGGAATGATGGGTTCGCTAAAAAGACTCATCTCTTCTTTAGAAAATAGCCCGAGATTTCTAACTATTCTTGAAATAAAATGACCTGAACATATATACTTCCTTATTCCATCCACTGCGTGTTGATGCAAATATTGTGCTATCACCCATGCTACATTCAAATGCCTCCATGGATGCTTCTCATCTAATGCTTGAAGAACCCATAAATCATCTTCATAAATCAAATCGACACAAGACGTCCTATGTAACAAAGATTGTACTACTATCCTATGTAGCACTTGCAACAATGGTTTCTTAATCGCCGAAACTCTACTCTCTCCGAATACTAGCTTCGTTTCCGTGCTAATCTTTTTCCAATACCCATGTACGTCAAAATTATTTTTACTCCTTTCTCCACTCATTACGAAAAACTTGAAATCGTCATTACTTAAATCCTCAGCAGAATATAAACCTAATAAATTTCCAAATTCGAACAATGTAACTTCATGTTTCTTACCCCCAATCTGAAATCTAGAAATTTATCGGTTGTAACGCCAATATCAGTAACCTCCTTTTTCATCTGCATAGAACATAAAAACTCTAAGCACCATTCCTTGTATATAGGTTCCCTTATGCTTAATGCCCTCATCCACATGTTTGAGGTCAATATCTGTTTGTTCCATAAAACCCTAACAAGAAACATATCTTCCAGAAATTCCTCACAACCAAGCTCTTTCATTGCATTCCAATCCATAACTCTTGGTGAATGAACTGCCCATCCTCCAATCTTGAGTAGAATAAAGTTAAAAGATTTCCTAACCATTGGATCTTCTCCCCGCCATAGAAGATTAGGATGACATTCCGGAATTGGCATTTGTTCTATTTTCTTGATTGCTTCTCTCGTTCTTTTCGCAATTCCTTATCCTCCTGCGAGATAACTCTGTAGAAATCATGATTATTTTTTAGTATAAGAGTATAAGAGACAAGGCTACATGATTTAGAAGTCCTAAAGATCCGTTTTAAAAATTTTCAAAAAGTTTTACCGAGACCTCCATCCGATCGGTATTCCTCTCCATCCGATCGGATGGAGTATTGTCCCAGCCCAACCAACTGGTTCTAGCCCGCAACCGATTCGGTTGGACTCACTGTCCCAAAAAAAATTTTTTCTTTCGACTTTAAATCAATCTTATCTAATTCCACTCCTTCCTATCATGCATTTGATCAATTATAGTGATTCCTACAAATCCCATTCATCTTTTTAACATCCCATAACTTCACCTTATGATCCTCCATTAATCCTTAAAACACATGAACACTACCAAATCAAAAATTACTTAATTGGTGTTCTAATCACAATGCATCATCCTAAAAACATTAATCAACAACCAAATAACATCTGGGAATCATTAATTCCAAACTAAATCGATTCCAAGTTTTGACCCATTTTGATCCGAAAATTCAATCCATCAATTCTCTCTCAAAACTTAATCAATCTATCTAATTCTTTTTGTAATGAATTCCTCAATCATTTACCCATCTATTCCAGAAAAAATTACATCTTAATTCGAACTATATCAAAAACGCCCAAAATATTACCCTAATTCAAGAAATCCGAATTAAAACCTAATTAACAAAAATTGATGATGTTACTTACTTGTTTTGGTGCCATAGATGATCCTTCTACACTCCTTCAACACTTAATAACCTTCTAATGGTCGAATTTTTGAAACCCTAAGTTGGTGGATTGTGTGTGAGTGAGTTTTTGATGAAATTTGAAATTTTGGGTATATATATTTCACTCCATCCGATCAGTATTTTGCCCAACCGATTCGGATTGAATTTTTGCAAAAACTTCACTTTTCACTTCTTTCTCACTTTAGTTTATTTGCAAGAACAAGTAAAAATGTTTTTTACTCTTCTACAAAACATTTCTTTATAAATACTCATCCACACTTAATTTCCCAACTTGTTTTCCAAGTTTAACTCTACATCTTCTAAAAACTTAACTCTTAATACTTAATTAAAACATAAATTCATAACTTAATAACTTAATAACACCAAAAGATAAACAATAAATTGTTTTAACTTAAACGCAAACATTAAACTACTTGTAATGCATAAAAATTAAAAAGGAAAAACAAACAAACACTAGCACAAGCTTGTGATTTTATTCTTCAAGCTTCTCTTTTTCTTTTCATCCTTGAAAGTACTCGTGCCTCAAGATATCTTCACTTTGAAACTTTCCCGGCAACTTCCTATTAGTAATTTGCGTTTTAAACTATCTTGCAAAGTTTCTTCCATCCGGACAAAGTAAATCAAACTTCACATGCCAATCTCCATCTCCTTCTTCCTTCTTGTAAACACTAGCTCCTTCGGGTGCCCATTCCAAATTCTTTAATTGAACCGGTAGTGAACCAAGAAAATCTGTCAACTTGTTAAACACAAAAACATTTTTAAATGGATTATAAAAAGCCTCCATTACTAGAGCTCTTTCCATCTCATCTTCAATATCAAAATAACTTGGAACAACCGGCCCATATTTTGGCCTTCCTTCTTCATCTCTTCCTACTTCAAAACAACCCAAGTGGTCTTCTTCATCATCTTCATCATGCACTTCTTTCACAATCTTGCTTCTAGGTTTGGGATAGTAAGTATGCTTTAAAATTCCATCATTAATAGTCATCGTTCCTCGACCCATATCTATTATGGCTCCACACATTCTCAAAAACGGTCTACCTAACAACAACGGTAACTCCTTATCCACCAGAATATTAAGCACAAGAAAATCAGCCAAGAATGCTTGATACCCAATTTGAACTCTAACATTCTTTACTTCTCCCATAGCCTTTGCTCTTGAATTATCCGCCATAGTAAGATTATATTGATTTGGTTGAGGATTACCAAGTCCTAATCTCTTATACAATGGATACGGCATCACATTCACACTAGACCCCGTGTCTGCCAATGCATACATTGCATCCGTCCCATTCACTTTAATTGGTAACACAAAATTTCCCGGATCGCTCATCTTTTTAGGCAACCCATTTTCAACTATTCTTTCCCTTTCAACCTCATCAAAATTCTTATCCTCTAACCTAGCTCTAGCCATCATAACTGCATCCAACTTCTTGCGATAAGTCATGTAATTGTTCAACACATCAATTACCGGTTTCTCTTCCATAAGCTCCTTAAACTTATTCTCCAAATTCTCCAAAATTGCTTCCTTTTGCTCTTGAGTTAATGGTTTGACTATTTGTGGTGATTTGGGTGGTGAATTAGATGACGAACTTTCATTTTTAGGGGTGGAGGGTTGGGTAAGTTTGTTTAGTGGTGTTTTCTTCCTATTTGCCTTGCCCATCTTAACAATCTCTCCCTTTCCTACCTTTTCTTCCACTACATCTTCTATATCAATCCTCATATCTCCTAACGAAAAATCAATCCTACATTTAGTCTTAACCATGAAATCTCTTCCAAAAACAACCTCCGGTTCATCCGCATTTCCATATTCCAAGACAACAAAATCAACTTTGAAAATTTTCCCATGAATATTAACACTAACATCTCTAACCATCTTTCTTCCATAATCTTCATAATCAAGCCTAACAAAACCAAGTTTACCAAGCATTTCTTCCGTAATGTAATTGTCCCCGTATTCCATATTAAGTTGAGCATCCCAAGCTTTAACACCTTCCACACCACAAGGTGTAGAATACCTCATGAACGGTGCATCGAACTCCTTAGGTGGTGCTCGTGTGAAAACAACTACTCTCTTCTCCTTAGGTGAACTAACATTATTTTCTCCCACTTCTTCTTTCATTTCAAAACCAACCTTAGCTTTTTCCAAAATATTTTCCAAACGCTCCAAAGAATCACCCGAATCTATGAACATTTCCTCCAAATTCCTTAGGTATTCCGAAATATTGCTCAAACTCTCCATTCTACTTAAGTGATTAGCAACTATAACATAACCACAAAAACAAAGAAATCCAAAACTATTAGCGTTAAGGTTAGTCATAATCGAAATAACTTAGAAATTATATCAAAACAATCAAACTAACAAATTCAAACCTTCAAAACATCAAAACATCTAACAAGTAAAAATTTCAAAAATTTTACCGAGGCTTCCATCCGATCGGTTTAAGAGCCCATCCGATCGGATGGTTGAATCGTTAAAATTCAGATCTTCCCAACCGAATCGGGTGCGGGCAGCATCCGATCGGCTGGATCGATTTTCCTATTTTTTTTTAATTTAAATTAATTTTAAAAAACTTTATTTAATTAAAACTAACTTTAAAACTTTAAATATGAACTAACAATTAATATTAAGCTAATAAATGAAACTCATAATTATAAACTTAATTACCATTAAACTATCAATTAATTAATTTAATCATTAAACTACTTAATTAACATAATTAATAAAACTCTTACACTTCTAATCATTAAAACTAAATTAACTATATTTAATAAGACTTTAAAACATTAAAAACTAACTAATTAACCATATTAATTATCCCAATTAATCTATCACTTAAACACATTAATCATAACATTAAATAAGCATAAAAACTGAAAACTAAATTAAAACTTTGTAAAACTAAAAAAAAATTTCCGTAGCCACCAACTGATCGGATGGATGTCCATCGGATTCGGTTGGCTAAGAACCGAATTCTTTTTTTTTTTAACTTCTATTAAAAACTTATAACTGCCAAGTAAATTTGAACAATTCCTCGGCAGCGGCGCCAAAAACTTGATGTGTCGTTTTATGTGCAAGTTTTAAAAATTTATAAACACGATTTATCCTATTCTTTAATCAACACATACGAGCAAGTATACTCGTCCGTGGTAGTAAAGGTGGGTAAGTCGAGATCGTCCCAAGGGAATTGAGGTTGGTACTTAGTAAATAAGTTTTAAACAAAAAGGATTGTCAAGCCAATTTGGTTCAAATTTTAAACAAATAAAATTCAATCAAGTAAAAGCATATACTTATGTGTAATTACTTAGCAATTGTATAGAGTAACCTAACAAATTTGGTGTAACTTGTAGTGATGCACAACTTATTATGAAAGACTCACAATCGATGGTTTATCTTTTGAAAATCACTTCTAGGATTCAATCATATGGTAAGCTCCTTTCGACCTTTTTCTACCATAATGATAATCCTTTTTAGACTCATGGTTGTTATGAAAAGCAATTCTTATTTTATGAATTCCTACGAACTCCTTTCGGCCTTTTCATTCGTGATGAAATCGTCTCAAATCTGTTTTAATAAGTTAACATGATGCTTGTTACACACCATATCCCATTCTAATTCGTGCACTAACGTTTTGGAAAAAAAACCATAAAGAAAATCCTTTCGGTCATTCTTGATTCTTTAAAAGTGTTTTTGCCAACAAATTAAGCTAGATTAGATTCTACTTCAACAAACTCATTAAACAAGATATGTTTTCATACATCACTTTGAAATAAGAATACTCTACCAATTGCTACATCATACACACAAGTATACCAAAAATCACTCCATAGCAAATATCACAAAACACAAGTAACAAAACATTCCTTCATTCAACTTAAAGTAAAAGTAGTTCATAATAACTTTGAAACAAGAAATACCTAGCTTCGGAATTACAAGAACTAAAATTGTGGAACTATAGCAACCACACTCCTCCAATCGCCTATGATCACACGTAAACAACTCCACACTCGAACACAACTCTTGAGACTCTAACTCAAGGTTCCCTGGATGTTTTAACAGCAATTACAAGCTTTCGGGCAATGATAAATAGACTAGTAAGAACTTGGTGTAAGCCTTACTAGGTTTTGGGGTGTCACACTTTGTAAACTATCCAAGGGTTCCTTAAATGAGTGTAAGAACACTTACTCCACAAGTAAAAACGTCCCTCTACAGTAATTATCCAAGAAATGATAAGCCACCATGATTATGAGGCTTAAATTCGTCATTAAATGAAATTTTGTAACATCATACTCATCCAACCGATCGCTATTGAGATCCATCCGATCGGTTGGAGCTCTCGGTAAATCCAAGTTTCCCATCCGAATCGGATGCGGGCACCATCCGATCGGATGGGGCCTTCTGACTTTGAGCTTTTATTTTTTTTTCTTTCTTTTCTCGTCGCGTGCTTGATCCTTTGTTGTACCACTATTTCCTTCCATAGAACTTGCTCTTTTCTTGATATTAGAACATAGAAATCTTGACACAACCAAATCCTTGAGTTCTCACGTGGTTTCTTTCTTGTTTTCTTCTCGAAATCTTCCTATGTGCATAATTACTTCATTTCTTCATCTTTTTATTACTTTTTCCTGTACTTGGCTATATTCACTTGCAAATTCACTTTTTCCACGATTTAATATCAAACACATACAAATATAACCAAATATGATGCACAAAAGTAACAATAACGCGACTAAAAACATGTTAAATTTGAGCGTTATCAGTAATTTATTACTTTAAATTGTCCATTGTCGATCAATAATATGGGAGTATTGTTGAATTAAGGCAAATGTGAGAGATTGGTTATATTCTTTGAATACTAAGGATGTGTCCGCCAAACTCACATGTTATCCACGTGCTATGGATATTGGATTTCCCCAAACCTACGAGTCATCACTTTATGGATCGGCGTCATTAAGTGATATCTCGCAAATGGTTATTTTATTTGTCCTCTGACTTGAGATGCAAGCAGGTCTTGCATGTGTGGATCTTTCTTCTTGACTATAGTCAAACGCTATCCTGAACAAGGTGGTTATAAAGGCTATTCTCAGAAGTTGGTTGAAGCACATGAATGACACGTGTAGTCAAAATAGAATTTGTTCCTCCACTTGTCTTCTGGAGTATGATACTACTGGGCCCCTCGCTGAATTAATCAGATGTTTGCATGGCCGTGCCCAAAGTGTAAATCAAGATGATACTTGTTTTACGTTTGGTAATCTTGATTAATTTCTAAAACGAGAAACAGAATAGTTGAACAATATGGAATGACTTTGATCCATATCCATAGTTCAACAAGTATCTGAAACAAAAGGATAATTTAAAATTGTAAACCACACTCAGGTATTTCTGGGAGCAATGCGGTGTTGCTAGACGCTTAGCATTGTTAGTATATATTATTGTTTATGACGATCGCAAGTGGGAGCTGTTGGTTATGCGCTCGTCAAATCAATAGTTATACGGCTAGAAATTACGTGAGCCTATCGGGGCACACACGTATACATTTAGAGAGCGTTTATTAAATATAATTAATATGTTTAATGTATACTATTAATTATAATTAATATAATCCACGAAATATACATAACGGTCGTTAGTCCGTTAATGTAACGGTTAACGGTCGTTAAGTCCAAAGTTAACTTGTATTGTACATAGTTATTTCACAAGGACCAAAAAGCAATATGGAGGCCCATGTACCCCTAAGGGTGGCCGGCCATATTGGGCTAGGGCAAGAGGAGGTAGCTTTTTTCCTAAGCTACCCTATTAGTATAAAAGGAGGCCTCTGGGTCTTCATTTACACACATCTAAAATAAAAGCTTTCTTTGATCTTCTTTTCTTGTCTCCCAAAATCATCCAGCACCCCATTGTAAGGGAGTTGGCTTTGTTTCTTCTCTACGACTAGCATCCGTGTTTAGTTCGTAAGCTCGAGGGTTAAGCACTAGCATCCTAACGCTCTTTTAGACGTGTAGTGTGAGTTTTCGATAGAGATCAACTCACTATAGTTGATTAGGGTTTCGTGGTGATACGAGATCCGTTGGAGTGTTCGTGATCATGGTCAAGACTAGGTGGTTATCTATTTTTCAATAGATTCGAGGTTAGTATTTATTGTGTGTTTTAATTATGTGTTTTAATTCATAACATTAAATATAGATCCATCATCTGCGTACTCGTGGTATTGATGGTTTAAACAATATGAAACCCCTACAAAAACATGTAAAAACTTGTAAAAACATTCAGAGTATTAGATTAAAGTATTATTATGTATGGTCACTAGTGGCAGACAATTCTAATAGCAAAAGCATGTGGAGTATTTGAATAAGTATGGCAAAATCAGATTCTCCTCTTGTATAAAAGCACATCACCTAAACAATAAACTAAAACCACTACGCACTAGCAACCATTAAAGAACTGTTGTTTGGTCAAAAGTGTAAATTGGCAGGGACACCTCAACCCTGTGTACCATAATGGTACCCATCAACCCTACCCAGTAAAGGTTTGATGCCTGTGAAATACCTCCACCCAATACCCAACCATGCTGCGGATCGGATTCGAACTCGCGTCCTTTGTTTGGTCAAGACATCACATGGCTGGGCCCAGGCTTCTAAGGCAGCTGGTTGATATCATTAGAGCTTATGGTCCCTAAGTGAGGACTTCCCGGTCGGTCACCCAACCCGGTACTACTCTCACTTAAAGAACTGTTGTTGAGAAGGTGTAATAATAGGGTGTAATAATAACATTGACATATACCTTCGTGTTCAACATATACAAACCTTGTCAATTACGATGATGATAACAATGATTGTTATATTTAAAATGAAAATGTGTGGTGTATTGATTTTTCAGCCGTGTAGAAGACCTAATAATTTTCTCCCATTTTACACTTACGGAGTTAAATGTCGCTAGTTTATGCAAGGATTAAACGAGAATATTAGGATTATACGATTTGGATTAGGCTATCAAAACGCGGAGACTGTCGATATACAAATACATTATGATAATTTTCCTTCAGCCAAATTTCTATGTCAATTGAATTATCTCTCTAAATTGCAACTAATCCAATATATTTTTATGGTAGGAAAATTTTCACACAAATAAATAGCATTAATCTTACAATATCTAGGAAATATTTCGAACTAGACGTCAACCAACAATATCTTGTTTGATAAACTCACACTACAAAGATATTGTCTTTTGGTGACACTTAAAAAGGTGTCATTAAAAGGGTTTTATTTATTTTTATTTTTTTTTAATTTTTTTTAAAGTATTACTAAAAGTAAGAAAGTGTTTAACAAAAGTATAAAAAAGTGTCACTAAAATTTTTATGTGCTTCTCTTACACTTAAATAGTGCAGGTAGAAGTATAGTAGGTAAGAGTATATTTTGTAGTGACACAGGATAGATTTTTTTCTTTTAAGACACATTTTGCATATAAAAAATGTCATTAAATCTTTAAATTTTAAGTTTTTACCTATACTTTTTAAAAAATGTCATTAAAATGTTGAATTAGTACTATAAGTATATTTTCTTGTAGCGTCACTCACATGCCACTACCCAATAGGACACAAACCGTATGTAATTTTTATGTATTTATTATTATTTCAAGTTTTATCATGAATTACAATGCTTTGTATTACATGGAATTATCACGGGGTTGAAGGCGGCTCAGTTGGGTTTATATCACGCTCTAACCTCCTAGGGTGACCATCTCAAGCGAAACAATCCATATTTTCAAGTAATACTAGTGGTTCAGTTCAATATGTCTGCAGGGTTAGGGAAGCCTCGGGTTTACTTTCGGTTTGGGTTTCTCTACATTAATAAAAAGAAGAATAACAGACTCGTTCACAAAAAAAATATTTATCATATAATGATAGATTGGCTTTGTGGTCTAGTGGTAGATGCTTAAGCAATTAAGCGTGCCCAAGTGAGAGTAGTACCGGGTTGGGTGACCGACCGGGAAGTCCTCACTTAGGGACCATAAGCTCTAATGATATCAACTAGCTGCCTTAGAAGCCCGGACCCAGCCATGTGATGTCTTGACCAAACAAAGGACGCGAGTTCGAATCCGATCCGCAGCATGGTTGGGTATTGGGTGGAGGTATTTCACAGGCATCAAACCTTTGCTGGGTAGGGTTGATGGGTACCATTATGGTACACAGGGTTGAGGTGTCCCTGCCAATCTACACTTTTGACCAAACTAAAAACATGCCAACTTACAATTTTCATTTAAACAATTATCACACTTGTAAAAAAAAATTTTGAACGGCAAAATGAATTATATAAAAAAAGGTGAAACTAGCAAGATACTAGACACCTAAAAGGTACAATTACAACAAAGTCTAGAAATCTACAAATAATAAAACAAAACCTCTAGACTCATCTCGAGAACATTAACTGCGAGGATCACAAAAGGAGTGAAAAACTCGTGCCAATTACAGTGACCAGAGACACGAGAAAAACTCCCACACAACGAAGGCCGAGCCATCGGTTTTCACTTCGCGGTGTTTTTGGTGTGATCCCAACCATGCCTCGAGGACACGAACCAGCCAACAAAAAGCAGGAAACAAAAGAACATAAAATCCTAACCAAAATAGATACACCGTAGCAACCAAAAACCATCTCCATGCAACCCAACAAGAACCCCACAGAGAGATACCAAGACCAGACCATGCAAGATCAGCCATCTTAGCCATCTATCAAAGGACACACGATCCAATCGTTGCATGCGTAATGATGTTTCCTATCCCCGTTGGATATCCATAGGAAAGAAAGAGAAACAATAGACTGAAAGGTGTTGGCGATACTAGCGTTTTCATTATTGTGAATCGAGTTATTTCTTTCCTTCCATATAGGCCACCACCACACGAACATAATAGCTTCGATAACTCTTATGTGTTGATTTGAATTAGGTAAATCTTGATACCATTCCACCACAAGACTAGGTTCCAAGTCGGTGATTATCAGGTTTAACCAAGCACTGATATGAACACGCAATTCACATAGGAATGCACACTGATGAAAAAGATGACAGCCATCATCGATCCCGTTATTGCAAAGTTTACATCTAACCGTAGTCACATCGACACCCCGACCAAATAAATTTATAAGTGTAGGAAGACCGTTCCTTAGCATACGCCACACAAAAATGTTAACTTTTTTCGGGGTATACTTATTCCAACAAGAAGACCGATCCACTGAGCAAATGTAGTGATCTATGTGGTTCCGAACAGCAGCAACAGTGAAGCATGTGTTACCTTCAAGGTTCCAACTCCAATAATCTTCACCACTTTCAAGAGTATTCGGAAGCATCTGCAACAAGTCTTGAAATTGATTTTGTTCATGACCATCTCTTAAATCTCTTCGCCAGTTCCAAGCCCAAACCGAGGAATTGTACCTGTCAAAAACTAAGCAATCTTTTTCCAATTCTAAAGCAAAAACTCTCGGAAATCTCTTGTCAAAAGCCTGATCTCCACACCAAATGTCTTTCCAAAAACGAGTATTATGGCCATTACCAATCTTTCTAACAATCACATTTTTTGGTATAAAATGAGAGGAATGACAAAGGTTGAGAGACGTCGTTATGTGATTCCAAGTACCTTTGCTTTTAGCCGACATATTATAGAAACAATTCCTACCGTGAATCTCCGATAAAACTCTAACCCAAAGACTTTGATGATTACTCATTCCGCGCCATCTCCACTTATACAATAGAGACAAATTCATTGCCTTTAAACTACCAATACCAATTCCTCCAGAATCGAAGCTAGCCATAGTCGAGTCCCACTTAATCCAATGAATTTTTCGATTATCTTTCGACCCTCCCCAAAAAAACGAGGCCCTTAAACCTTCCAAAGTCTTATTAACAGCTTTAGGCATGGGAAACAAAGAAAGAAAGTAGTTACCCAAAGAACCAAGAACCGATTTAATGAGAGTAGTCCTCCCCCCAATGGAAAGAAGATTCGCTTTCCAGCCCGACAACCTTTTCTTGAACTTATTAATAATCGGCTCCCAAAAAGAAATGCGTTTGGAACTACCTCCAATAGGTATCCCCAAATATTTGAAAGGCAAACTTTCAGATTTACACCCAATCAAAGTAGCAAATCGACCAACCTCATCAGAAGAAACTCCAATACCAATAATAGAGGACTTTTGAAGATTAATTTTGAGTCCCGAAATACCATAAAAAAATCTTAAAGCATTAGAGATATTAATTAAGTTATTTTCATCCCAAACCCCAGTAATCATCACATCATCAGCATAGAAAAGGTGAGAAAGCATGACCTGATTAATCTTGACCCCAGAAAAAATGCCATTGTTAACTAGGTTGTCTATAGCAATGTGAAGGCCTTCCATAGCAATAATAAACAAAAATGGTGCCATAGGGTCTCCTTGGCGCAATCCACGATGAATACCAAACTCTTCAGTGGGACTACCATTGACAAGAACCGAAGACCTAGCGGAAATCAGACAGGCCTTTATCCAAGGTATCCATTTAGAACCGAACCCCATGATAGAAAGCATATGTAGCAAAAAATCCCAAGATAATGAGTCGTATGCTTTAGCAAAATCAATCTTGAGTAACATCATCTTCTTTTTCATGTTTTTATGCCAATCTATAACCACATTTAATAAGAGAGGTCCGTCCAAAATCTGTCTACCTTTAATAAAAGCCGATTGCTCGATGCTAACAATATGGTTAATGACCTTAGCAAGACGATTAACAAGAAGTTTGGCAATTATTTTATATTGAATACCAATTAAGCTAATAGGTCTAAAATCGGACATAAGGATAGGATTACTAACCTTGGGAATGAGGGTGATGAACGAAGAGTTGCACCCGACAGGAATGTAAGCCCGCTCGTGGAATTCATTAACCATGTTAACCACATCATCCTTCAAAATATCCCAATACGACTTCACGAACGCGAAAGAAAAACCATCAGGACCCGGGGCTTTATCCCCCCCACAACACCAAATGGCGTTTTTAATTTCTTCAACAGAAAAACGAGCTTCAAGATGTATAGCTTCATCCGTAGGAACAGTACGGACAGAAGCTGAATGTAAACTAAACCGAGCACCCTTGAACCGTTGGAATTTGTTGGCAAAATACTCCCTAAAGCAATTCTTGACACCGAGAGGTTGATCAATCCAAACGCCATTATGTTTAACACCTTTGAGAAATCCCGACTTCCTTTTAGCGTTTATGATTGCATGAAAGTATTTAGAGTTTTCATCACCTTCCAAAGCCCATTTTACTTTCGCTTGTTGTTTCATATCCTTGTTAACCCGCAAATTAAATTCACGAAGCTCATGAGACAAATCTTTGCGCCTTTTAGCCAACTGCTCCTTATTATTTGAATTAGAAATTTGGCCATCCACCTCCGCAATCTCACGGGTGATATTCTCTCTATTACGGCCACTTAGTCTTTCTTTGTTCCAATCTTTAATCACAAGTTTAAGACATTTCAACTTATGTTTGATAATGTTGAAAGCGCTGAGATCCCCATTACTTTTCACACTACCCCAGTTATCCTTCACCAACTTATCAAAACCATCGATCATAATCCAAGAATTGAAAATTTTGAAAGGGCTAGGACCAAAGTCCATCGGCTTTTGTTTGAATAATAGAGGTCTATGATCCGAGATGATATCGTCAAGAGCTTCCACCATTAAATCCGGAACCGAATCTAACACCAGCTTATTCACCAAAAATCGGTCTAATCTACTAGCTTTGAGGCCATCAGGAGATATTCGGGTGAATTTGTGTCTTCCCATTTTCAAATCAATTAAGTTGCCTCTAGAGATGAAGTCATTAAAATTGCTCGCATTTTGAAGAGAAAATGAGGAACCCATTCTTTCATCGCTATTCCTGGTTGAATTAAAGTCTCCACACAAAACATAATTACCCTTGTTAGCATTCATGAAATCTACCATTTTATTCCAGAGCTCAAGTTTTTCACGTTCCGATTGAGGAGCGTAGATATTAACCACAAAGCAATCAAATTTAGCTGCCACCCACGATCCCTTAGTAACCACAAAATTTTCGAACACAAAACTCTTATCCAGCAAAAACACATTCGGATCCCAAATTGAAATAATACCACCCGATCTCCCATTTGCCAATGATTCTACATACTCATAATTATAATTACCCCAGATGCTCTTGACCCGAATGTTATCAGAAACCGACATTTTAGTTTCCTGAATACAAAGAAACTGAACCCGATACTTACCCAGGATGCGATTTAAAGATTTTCTTTTAATTTCGCAACCTGTACCACAAAGATTTATGGAGAGAATATTCATTGGAAACCTTTATCGGCACTCATCCTACTCACAATCTGACCAAATGAGCGTGAATCTTCTTTCACCTCGAATCCCATGAACTTTCCCACCTCCAAAATCTCATTTGCTTTATCGACTACATTGCTAGACTCCATGAACGAGCATGAGGAACCATTAGCTTTAACGTGGACCTTATCAACCCAAGTATCCAGCTGGTCATTATCCATGTTCTCATTTGTTTTTAAAAACACACCCTTAATGAAACCAGGTGCCCCCGAAGATTCAGAGGAACTAACTTGGCACGATCGAATCACAGGGGGAGATTGATGCCCTTTATCTCGGTGCTGTTCTTGTTGAATTAGCTTGTCCAGCGAAAAAATATCATCAGAATTGTTGATATGTTGAGTTTCATCAATGACCTCCTTGTGCTCTTCTTCAATAGCATCATCCTTTAGCTTATTACTTGGAGAAACCTCCGGGTCAGAACCCGAAGGGATTTTACACCCCACAGTATCGTTGCAAACAATCTTCTCTTGATCAGTTACTTGACATTGGTTATCGGTTTGATTATTCACTAACGCGTCCCCTGTATTGTCTATCTTCTTCTGATGAAGACTCTCCTCTTGTTCATTATAAATCGGATTAGAATCAGGAATGATCTTAGTGTTGAAAAATGAATTCTCATCAGGTGGAGAATTCGAATTATCAATAGAATTTTCTGATTTTTCAGCACATAAATTTGGGTCAAACTCTTCACTACGACCATTTTCATCATCTTCCGACTCGTCATTTTCGTTATCATTATCAGATTTATCCGAGTTATCGTCACAAGACTCTTCATCACTCGTTTCCTCACTGCCTGAAGAAGCATAATGTGGCTGTATAATCTTGGGTTCCCAAGGGGCAAACTCTTTTAACCACACTGTAAACGGCTTTTCATCCATTGAATCAGTGAGTTCCTCGAATATAAAGCTTTTTGAATGAGACAACAAACACACCTTTGCCACAGAAAAATCCGAATCCCATTCACAGTCGAAGAAAATGCCTTTGCCCCAGTTCTCAGTGATATCGACAATAGTTTTTTTTATGACAAGCACCCTTTGGGATACCGTGAATCTCCACCCAAACCATACGCTCATCTGGTGTGAAGGAATCACAAGGAGCCTTTATCGCCATAAACCTGCCTTTTAGAGTATCATTGGCCGTAAACAGGCCTTTAGCAACCGATGTACCAAAAGAAACATCTATCCAACGACCACCTATGTAGCAAACATTCACATCAAAGAATCCCTCCGTGTGAAACCATTGTCTCACATACGGAATAGACGCGGGATCATTCACTTTAAGTAAAAGAGATAAATGATCATCTATATCATTCTCTGGAATAGAACTAACCTTAACAATCCGACGTTTGATAGGAGCATAGATATTCTCATTAGAAGCAGATACTGCCGCCGCATAAGATTTCTCATTAGGCACAGTTGTAGTTCCAGGCCCAGGTACCTTCGCAGGAGGATTATCACCCTTA
Source organism: Artemisia tridentata subsp. tridentata (assembly GCA_021014915.2). NCBI lineage: Eukaryota > Viridiplantae > Streptophyta > Magnoliopsida > Asterales > Asteraceae > Artemisia > Artemisia tridentata. The sequence goes on along the minus strand of CP139505.1, from coordinate 2,260,778 downwards.
GTACTCACCGGAATCCTATTGTTGAAAGATCTGTTGAATTTTACCACGTCCGCATAAAGCTTATACTTAGCAATCCACATCGAGTTAAGATTCAATAGCAGCAAATTCGCATCAGAAACCTTAATAAAACGAACAAAAGCAAATCTTTTCCCCGCCTTAGACAATCTATTAGCAATGAATACGTCAACAACTGTACCCCAAGCCGAACACTTATTCCAGAGATCCTTATTCGTTACGTGATGAGGAAAATTAGTGACATAAAATGACATTGACATTCTATCCAAGATACTAGTTTTAGGTTTAGGGTTTCCCCCATAATTACCTCCGTTTGCATGCATGGTATTATTACCTCCCAATGATCGATGATAATTAGATCCTTTCTTGTGAGTGACCTTGATCCATTTTCCTCCATGATCTCCGTCTTTGTCTTGCCCAGTGTTCGCCGCCGCCATGAGTAACCCTCACTCTTGAATTATAGGGTACGCTATTTTATTTTTCATACTATACTTATATCATGTAAAACAATGATGGTTTCAACATCATCTACCTCATCATCTAACACTACATATATTAACATATTGGCTTTTGGGACCATTCAACCAACAAGGCTGAATTAGGAACTTTTATCGAAGTTGAAGTGATGTAGGCATGAGATGAAGAGAAACTCAAATACAAATAATTTTAATAAAAACTTGATTAAATGTACATCAGTAATATAACTCATTCAAGTATTAAAAGAAAACGGTGTTTAACTTTAGTATCAATGGTTGTTATGGGCATAGAATTGTTATAAAAACAAATGTAAACAAATTAATAACCATAGCAAAATTTGTAGATCGACTAATAGGATATAAAAAAGGACGGTGGGTGGAGGCTGCCTCTATATAGATTATCGTATGTGATAAATCGTGTAGAAATAAATAACTTTTGTGGTTGTTTCAAATTAAATGTAAATGATGAAGGTTCAATTGTATTCACAACGTCAATGAGAATGATATAAATAAAGATTAGCGTATAATGACACATGAAATGACTAACTAATCAAAATATTCTATTGATAGTTGGCAAGTTTTATTATATCTAAATTTATTACATTATAAAATTTGTTTACATGTTCTTATGTTTCCTTTGACTTTTTCTCTTTCTTACAATCATAAGCAACACATCCTGATCGTTGACTAAATGAAAAGATGACTTTTTGGCCAGTGTTCTGCTGTTATTAAGAGCAAATCAAGTAAAGTATGGAAATTAAAGGTTTACAACCATATTCAATTTACGTTAAAACAAATTTTGCTTTTTTGTCCAAAACTAAATTCTTGATCATTTTATGATTATCTAGTAAATAAAATACAATCCGAAATTAGTTATAATACTACAAAACTTGTAGAAAATTATGAATGAAGCATGTTCGGCTATTCACTCATACAAATAGGCACCGGTTTAACAAATAAAAAAAGTCAACTAAAAATGTGTGTGAACTTACAATTATTTATGGTCATTTTCTAATAATAACGTGCCAACTTACAATTTGTATTTAAATAATTTACAATATTAAAACAAATTCTAAGAAAATATCTTACCAAAAGCAGAGCGATAATTAAGTCATGTTTGAGTTAATTTATTCGGGTGAGTAGCTTGGCGGATCAACATTGCGTCAACCCAAACACAATGGCTATTTAATACTCCCTCCGTCTCAAAATTATTGTCTCCTATTGACTTTTTTGGTCTTTACTTTTAAACTTTGACCTTAGGTATTTTTGTTTATATTACATAATACTTGATGCAAAATATATGAACAAATTGAGTTTTAAATGTATTTTCATTGGTATAATTTTTGTTAAGTATTGTATAACACAAACAAAAATATTTATTGTCAAAGTTGAGAAAAAAAGAGCTGAAAAAATCAATAGGAGACAATAATTTTGGGGCGGAAGGAGTAATTATGTAAAGCATCTCAATCCTAATCCACCCATGTATAACACATATGACCAGTTTATAACCGGTGTAACATGTTAATTTAGCTATATATGTTAAGTGGATTTATAGGTCGATAGGTTAATGTTATAATTTATTTATGTCCTAAAATTATATGTTGTTCAAATTGATTAAAACATATATAAACTGATAAACCACGTATATACTTTTAAAAAAAATTTAAAATTGAAACATAAAATCCATTTAATTATGGTACAACCAAACTATATTTTTATAACTTCGGCTACTCATATTTAGTTTTCAATATTTATTGTTAACCCTAAATAACTATCCTAAAACATACAACTAATCACTAAGTAAGATCAAGATAGAGAGTGGATCATGAAATAGAAACTTTATTATTCACACTAATCTCAAATGATACAATACCTAGATAGTGAGAATACCACCTAATGACCAACCTTCCAAATGAGGAGGAAAGTCATATTTATAGTTTTTCTTGATGGATAGGCTTTGGGCTTGGACATGGGCTTTTCTTTTACACATAAACTTAACCTATTAGCTTAACAAGCCCAAAGCCTTTTCTAATAAAATACACAACGACACACGTTAATAAAATATTACAAACGACATATGACCATCACCTTTTATAAATCCTAACAATCTCCCCCTAAGGGATGGTCATTCAAATGATGCTCGGAGTGATGAGGTCTTTCGTCTTCATTGCCTTGTGCTTTGTGTGTCGTTGTAGAATAGTCTTTGTTCTTCATTCCTTCATGCTATGTGATCTTCAAAGAATCGTCTTTGTGGTTGTTCTTGCCTTCGTTCAGCATCTTCATGTGATTATAACATCGTGACCTCCAACATACTCATACCTCTTGAGCTTCATACTTATGTCTTCCTCACTTGATACTTGAACTTGTTCTTGACATCTTGATTAGCTTTTTGACTTTGTCTTTACACTTTGTCTTTAACTTGATCTTTTGTCTTGAACTTTTACACTTGAGCTTTGTTGAGGATGATCTTCATAAGTATGAGTATGTTGAGGTGAAGATGTTTGATATATGTGATGATGGTTGATGGATGTTTATAGGTAGCTGCATAAAACCGTTAGTGATAAATCATCCAGCACTTACAAGTTTGGACTTCGAGATTGTCAACAGCATAGTGTGAAGACGTTCTATAATCCTTACCCAGGCCGTTCTGAATTGATACCCCCGAAAGGGCTTACACAGACACACGAAGTGCACCCACGATTTAGTGAGTCGTTGGAGATCACCCTACGACTGTAGACCTTTTGAAGCACGTGACCATTATGATATAAAAGGCAAGATCCGAAGATCTCATTAAGACTCTTGTACACCTTGTGTCCTTTTTGGTGAACATAAGGGTATTATAATGGAAGTGTTCCTAAGAGATTTTTGATGAATCTCATGGCTCTAGACTCGATAGTGCATTTTAGTTTTAGTAGTCGGAGGCACAAAGTAGAGTGCAACCTTTTTCAATATCAACACATCTCAGAATGAGAGGTCGATAGATTATGTAGTGTTCTCCGTGAGAATGAAACAAATATCTTTTGAGAGATATCTGAGTGGCTAGGAGGGGTGGTGCGGCGCGTCACTGGGTCTATGACATCTTGTCTTCAATATCAGTATCACCTTAGTGAATACCGATAGCAGATGTATTGACCCGGTTTTTGCCCTAAGTTTTCGTGGAGGGCTATTTCTTTTCACCCTTTCATTAAACTTTTCTTTTTCATTCTTCAACCCCTTCTTTCTCCTTTCTCATTTTACTCCATTTTTAATCTTTCCAAAGGGCTTCTAATTCTAATCTATTGGAATTGTCCTTGGGTAGATCCCTTTGGCTCTGGCGGATCATAGGACATAACCTAACCATAATCACCTTATCACTCCATGATTATCCTAGGTTTGTTGATCACTTTTCCATAAAACCTTATGAAAATCTCTCAAAGTGTTTATGAATAAACACATTGAGAGTTTTGCATTTTTGAAATACTCTCCCTTCACATGTGCTCATGCATTTTTGATATAAATTTGCACATGTTGGGTAGAGTTCGCACTTTTGAATGATCGATTTTCAATGAACATGACCTTTGCGAGACACGTTTACATCACTAGTTAGACTAGCTTGAAATTATTACCCGTCCCGGTCATATTCAATGATCATCTCTCGAATTGGTACATTCTACTCAGACAAGTCCTGTGCGAGACATGTTTACATCACTGGATAACCAGCTTGAAATTATTACCCGTCCCGGACAAGTCTTTTCGATAACGGACATTTATTTTCGTCAATTCGAGGGTTAATACTGAGTCTATCTGGTGAGATCCTTTGAGATTCAATTCCACGATATTTGATCACATTTAATCACGTCTTCTCCCCCTCAAAAATAGCATGTAGTGATATTTTTGATATCAACTGATTAAATGAGTGTCCTTGTGAAGAGATAGACGGATTTGCATGAAGGTTGGTATATTTTGTCTTTGATTACGAGTCCTGATCAGCAATAATCAGAAGTCTTCCTTTAGGTGCGGGTTTCGTACTGATATATACGAAAGCCATCGTTGGAGTGCGGGTTTCGTACTAAAGTATACGAAAACTTGGCTTTGATACCACTTGTTAACCCTAAATAACTATCTTAAACATACAACTAATCACTAAGTAAGATCAAGAGAGAGAGTGGATTATGAAATAGAAACTTTATTATTCATACTAATCTCAAATGATACAATACCTAGATAAAGAGAATACCACCTTCCAAATGAGGAGGAAGGTCCTATTTATAATTTTTCTTGATGGATAGGCTTTGGGCTTGGACATTGGCTTTTCTTTTACACATAAACTTAACCTATTAGCTTAACAAGCCCAAAGCCTTTTTCTAATAAAATACACAACGATACACGTTAATAAAATATTACAAACGACATATGACCATCACTTTTTATAAATCCTAACATCTATATATTTTTATACTTTTATTGGTTTATGTAGTTAAATGTTTTGATGGGTTGACATGAGATTACTCTAGAAAAAATGGCAATAACGATTAATGCATCGTAAAAAAGTAAATATATTTCATTTTAGAATTAATATATTGTAGCAAATATGAAATATAAAGCTAACATGCAATTGTTAAACTAGATACCTTGAATCGATATATTTATTAGTGTTAGTTGTGTTTTATAGTCTTTATATACTTTATTTGAAGGCTACAACGTTTTATTTTAATTGGTCAACGCAGACTATGCATATTATATTTCATGGTATCATCATCTCCGGCTCATTTTGCAACTAGACAACATGTAACTAATTAAGCCTATAAGTTGAACCGTCTTAAGTATCACCGTCACTCACATGATTAATTTCAAATGATTCTTCTCATACAGTGGCGGACATGCACAACCGCAAAACTAAGGTGGTTTCCAATTGGGATGAGTTAAAAGCACGGTGGCTATATTTTTAGTCCCACGGTGCCTATGAAAAGGTGTACTTTTTTATTAATTTTTTTTTTGACTTTTTCTTTGTTTTGTCGTTTAGCGTCGGTTTTTTTTTTTTTTTTTTTTTTTTTTTTTTTTTTTTTTTATTTTATGTATAATATTTTGTATGTTTTTTTTGTATATGTATAATATTTTGTATGTTTGTGTTTAATAATGTTTTGTATAATTATTTTGTTTGTATAATAGCACGTTAAATATTACCACATTAAATAATTGCAACAACAACTGTTATTATTAAATTAAACGACAACGTTATACATATTATTTAAAAAGAACAACATCTATGACATATGAAGATAATTCATTTCATTTAAAAGATCATGGAGCCTTGCACCCGACTGACAAGCGTGATCCTCAGGATTCCTTGCCAATTCTAACTCCATCTCCAACATCTGTATTCTTGTCTTCAACAGCTTGATCTCATTATCTTTAGCAACGCAGTTTGAGCATTGCGTTGAAGATGAGGCTTGATTAAAGTACGTGTTTTCAAAAGCATCTTTCCACATGAAGTATCCACACCCATAGTCTTTTGTACCTGGCTGTTACATGTTAAGAAAATTATAAGAAATGTATTTTTAACAGACAAATTATTTACATAACTGAGCAAAACGTATGATTATTTACCACTGAAAGAGGACATGCATAATATAGTCGCCCACGGCTACCTTCTTTCCTGGATTTACGTTCTTTAATGAATCCTGTATCACATCGACACCAGAAAGGATTTCTTCGAACCACCTGGCCAAAGATTTTGCATAATAATTTACAACATCAATCAATAATGTTATTATTAATTTTAATAAATTTTCAATCATTTGCGATATAATAAAAACAGTTATTTACAACATAAATCAGTAATCATTCACAATGTTTTGTCTGTATAATTATTTACAACATAAATCAATAATTATTTACAATGTTTTGTCGGTATAATTATTTACAACATAAATCAGTAATCATTTACAATGGTTTGTATGTATAATTATTTACTGCATTAGTCGATGTTCATATAAAGTTTCCCATGCGGCTGCAACTGGCTGTCTGAAATACCTCCATTGTGGGTGGTTACGCGGAAGTGGAGAATTTGGGTCTAGCGTCGGTACAATGTAGTGAGCACCCACACGGGCAATCACAATGGGGTCGGTTTCATGTGATATGTTTGGCCTGGTAAAAAGCGGAAAACATGTGTTCCAACCTTGCTCGGATATAAATACAACAGGCCGGTTAATTACTGAAGCGATAACCAGCCCCGTCATTGGCATCAGCATCCAGCGATCGATAGGTGCGGGTCCATTGAACCAGTCTATTGTATACGAAAGTAGGTCAAAGTCATGTTGCAGGAACATACTCATGTACGTTTGCGTATGATAATCTAACTCTTGCAATAACATACGTCTGACATCGGCCCACCTATTTTCGTTTTGAGTAAGACTGTGGGCAACGCACCGAAACCCACAATTTCCATCAGGCCGCACATTATGTATGCTTATTACGTGTGGACGGAAAATATGTGGAATACCCTCAATAAACTCATTGCTCACACTATCTCCAGCATAAAATCTGTGGCGTAGACTTTCACCCGTGTAAGAACTGTGTCTTGGAGGTTCTTTCCGCATAAAATTTGTAGATCTTGAATTTGTACTTCTTCGGTGATCTACGATTGGTACGTCATTCAAGTTAGGAACTTCATTCAAGTCCGGGACTTGTGTAGCCTTGCCCTTTTTGTCCTTTGCGCTCGGACGTCCACGGGTATTTTTTTGAATAGCTGGTTCACGTGTGTCAACAGCTTCAGGCTGGAATATATCTCTTAACTTCGTTAACATATTTTTCTTGACAAATGATGTTGATCTGCTAAAAATATTCTTGAATTGTCGCATGCCATCGTTAAACGAAGTATCGTCATCATCATCATCATCATCACCATCATCACCAGGTTCGCTGGAAGAGCCATCTTTAGGCGGGGGCCTATTGATAACAGGCCACGGAACATATAGGGTTCTCCAAAAAATATCAACTCGTTCCAGTGGAATGGGGCATCCTGAATTCAATTAAAGTGACTTGTATAAATTACTGATATTAATGTGGAAAACAACTTGATAGTTATAAATTTAATATACTTACCATGATATACATAGATTTGCATCTCGTGAAAGCATGGTAGTCCAAAAATTGCCCGCAACTTATGGCTACATTCTTCTGGGGTGATCGACAGGTGGAGTTCTTTGTACATGAGGTTCAAAGCATGTTTAGAAACTTTATACCACAATTCTTGAAATAGTGGTACATCACACTTAATTAGTTTCTCGTTGATGCTTCTATTGAAAGTCTCTTTTATCGCATCTTCTTGTGTAATGAGAATCTTATCGATCGACCTCAACAACCTGTCTAATTTGGACTGTGTGCCGTCCAAATATAATTTCAACAACGCGTGGTGAGCCTCAACTCTGCATGTTGTTGTCTGGCCGTTAGGATTTATATTGGTCGGTAATATACGAGACAAACATGGGTGCGTAATCTCTCAACCAGTTATCCAGATACAAAGCGACATCTGAAAAAAACAATGAATTAATAAAAAGGTCATTCGGGTGCTTATTTATTAAATAATTAAAAACAATTAATTAAGTACCTCGATGGTTGACCAATAGCTCTTGCAGGCGTTGATAACGTTGCTCGAACGATTCGAATGTCGGAGCTTTAACCATCCAATCCCATCGGTGTTTAACGGACTCATACTCATTTAACCCCCCATCGGTGAATTTATTTCTGCAAAACTTAAGTATATTTTGTTGTATATGCCATCGACAGAGTAATTTGTGAGCGTCAGGAAATTCTTCTCTTATTGCCCTAACCAACGCTAAATCTCTGTCAGTGACGATAACACGTGGGTAATATCTTTCGTCTATAACTTGCTTCACACGTTGCAATACCCATTTAAAATTATGCCCTTGTTCACTGGATAAAAAGCTATACGCCATTGAAAATGTTTTATTTGTTGAAGTTACTCCAACAATTTCCAACAACGGCAATTTAAACATCGTGGTATTGTACGTGGAGTCCATCAACATGACTTCAGGGAATGTACACCATAGAGCATACGATGTTGGGTGCACAAAAAATAGCTCCTCAAGCTCGTTGGTATGCTCATTTACCCTCGGGTACCATGTATACCCTGAATCCTGCAAATGCGAGTAAAGGACTTGAATTGGAGTTCTATCACCTACTATGGCTCTCCGGAACTTATCTTGTGCGTTATATATAGTTCTAACGCTAGACACGTTATCCGGATTACGACCCTTTATTGTCGAAAGTATATTAATTGGTCGTACGTTATAATCTGTCAATTCTTTGACCAAACCCAACTCATCATCCTTTAATCGCATTGCATATGGCACACCATGCAACGACTCTAGCATATCATGATTATGCGTATCATCCTTTACCCTCAAAACCCAATAATTTTTTGTTCGATGATATTTCGCAACTAATCTGAATGGACAATTGGTTTTATATGTTTTGGTTTTCCGTCTTCCACTACCTTGAGGTTCATACGTCCCACCCTTTGTACAAATGTAATTGATTTCGTTCATATGACCATCTTTTGATATGGTTCTACTTTTAACAATTACGAAACCGAGCGCACGAGCTATATTTTGCACCCAATCAGTTACTTGCTCGTGAGAACCGAAAACCTGAAAATACATAACATTTTGAGTAACGTACTTTTTTTAACTAATACTTTTATAACTATTTTTTACAACTTTTATTACAACCTTTTTTTTTACAACTTTTACATTTTTACATTTTTAACTAATACTTTTATAATTTTTTTTACAAAAGGGTTTTTTTTTTTCACAATACTTTTCACAATACTTTTACAAAACTAATACAAATTTTACCAACTAATACAAATTTTAAAAAAAAATAAAATAAAAAACGCGTATTCATTCATTTGATATCAGCTAACTCACACACACACCACACACTCACAAACTCTCTCTCTCTCTGTTGCTCTCTTTTCTCTCTCTATTTTTGGATCTAAAAACGTTTTTAGATCTAAATTCAATAATATTATGTGATGTTATTTGTGATTTGTGAGAGAGTTTGTAAGTGTGTGGGAGGCTTGTGATATCAAATGAATACGCGTGTGATTGGGGGTTTCTAATTAGGGTTTCGTAAAAATAATTTGGGGGTACGTGACTTTTATGTGATTAATTGTTAGATACGTGACTTTTATGTGATTTATTGAATGTTTTCTTGTTTAATTTATCAGATCTATTAATTTTTTAAAAAACGCCTAAATTATAAAAATTAGGGTTTGGGTTTTTTGGGGTCTGTGGTGGGTGATTATGTGATTTATTGAATGTTTTCTTGTTTAATTTGTCAGATCTATTAATTTTTTAAGAAACGCCTAAATTATAAAAATTAGGGTTTGGGTTTTTTGGGGTCTCTGGTGGGTGATTATGTGATTTATTGAATGTTTTCTTGTTTAATTTGTCAGATCTATTAATTTTTTAAGAAACGCCTAAATTATAAAAATTAGGGTTTGGGTTTTTTGGGGTCTGTGGTGGGTGATTATGTGATTTATTGAATGTTTTCTTGTTTAATTTGTCAGATCTATTAATTTTTTAAGAAACGCCTAAATTATAAAAATTAGGGTTTGGGTTTTTTGGGGTCTTTGGTGGGTGATTATGTGATTTATTGAATGTTTTCTTGTTTAATTTGTCAGATCTATGAGGTTGTGGTGGGTGAATGTGATATGTGATTAAGTTGGTGGTTCTGTGGTGATGAATACCTGTGGCTGTGGGTTGGTTAACACCTTGATCTGCCACCAATGAGTGGTATGAATACCTGCTCTGGCCTACCCCACAGTCCACAGGTATGTGATATGTGATTATGTTGTGCTCTGTGGTGATGAATGTGATATGTGATTAAGTTGGTGGTTCTGTGGTGATGAATACCTGTGGCTGTGGGTTGGTTAACACCTTGATCTGCCACCAATGAGTGGTATGAATACCTGCTCTGGCCTACCCCACAGTCCACAGGTATGTGATATGTGATTATGTTGTGCTCTGTGGTGATGAATGTGATATGTGATTAATATGATTGATAAGCAGTTTGTGATGAAACTGCTTATCAAACTGCTTATAAGCAGTTTGATTTGAAACTTGGTTTAAGCAGTATGCTTTTGAAACTTGATAAGCACTTTGATTTAAGCAGTTTGTTTAAAAAAACTGAGATACGGCGATGATGATTTAAAAAAAAGGTTTTGATTTTGGCATGGCATTACCAAATGGACAGGCAAAAATAATATTTTTTTTTGCCACCTTTGAAGTTGCAGCCTAATATGATAAAACTTGCTTATGTTGCACCAATATATAATCTGAGCCTTATGTTACCTCTGTTGTGTTAAATGGTGAATTAGACATTTCGGCAGCCTAAGATCTTTGTTGTGTTTCACTTGAGCCTTTCACTTGCTGCTTGTGTTTCACTTGTGTGCAATCTGCAAAGAAATGGTTTGTTGTGAGGGTTAATCTAACCAAATACCCCCGTAATTATAACCCACCCCTTTACTTACTGATTGTGGTGAAGTAGCTTTCACTTGTGCAATCTGCTTTGTTATTATTGTGATATTGATTGTGGTGAAGTAGCTTTCACTTGTGCAATCTGCTTTGTTATTGTTTTGATATTGATTGTGGTGAAGTTGCTTTCACTTGTGCAATCTGCTTCTTTGTGAGCCTTGTTTATAATGGAGCCTTTCTTGTGAGTTATGAGCCTTTCTTGTGAGTATTTGCAGGGAATCTGCACTTTCTTGTGAGTATTTGCAGGGAATCTGCACTGTTGGTAATTGGACTGAATCTTTACTGTTGGTACTTGCATTATTGAATCTTTACTGTGGAATGTGAGACTTGTGTTTCACTTGTGGTTCACTTGGTTTGGGTGCAATCTGTGCACATTTGGGTGCAATCTGTGCACATAAAAAGGCGATGACGAATGGTTTTCTAAAAACCGAATGGCATGGCAAAGTGATATTTTTATCACTTTGCAGCCTTCATATCCGAGCCAAACACTTGTTTATATATTTTTTTCTAAATCTGCTTGTGTGCTAAATGCTTGTGTGCTTATGCACTTGGACAAAAAAATTCTAAATCGGCGATGATGATTATGTTAATCTGAGCCTGATATCTGCTTGTGTGCTAAATACTTGTGTACAATACTGCTTGTGTGCAATACTGCATATGTGCTTATGCACTTGGACAAAAAAATCGGCGATGATGATTGTGTTAAATCTGAGCCTATGTGCTTATGTGATACTGCATATGTGCTTATGCACTTGGACAAAAAAATCTGCTTGTGTGCTGTGCAATACTGCATGGGATGGGTTATACCCACGGTGGCTATATTTTTATACCCACGGTGTCGAAATGAATAGGTGTACTTTTTTGCTTGTGTGCAATACTGCATATGTGCTTATGCACTTGGACAAAAAAATCGGCGATGATGATGGTGTTAAATCTGAGCCTATGTGCTTATGTGATACTGCATATGTGCTTATGCACTTGGACAAAAAAATCTGCTTATGTGATACTGCATATGTGCTTATGCACTTGGACAAAAAAATCTGCTTGTGTGTTGTGCAATACTGCATATGTGCTTATGCACTTGGAAAAAAAAAGACATGGGACAAAAATAATACTGCACTTGGACAAAAATACATGGGACAAAAAAAAAACAATAAACAGACACAAAAAAATAAATAAATAAAAAAAAAAAAAAAAAAAAAAAAAAAAAAAAAAGAAAAAAAGTACCTGAACAGTAATCTGACATGAACAGTACCCTAATGTTGCAGGCACGGGGGTAGACCCCGTGCTTATAGTATAACCCTTCCAATTTTGTGAAGTCAAAAAAATCAGTTGATCAATCATCAATCCAATGTGTCGGGTCAAATCATGTCAGTTAGGTTCCATTTCTTAGGAATGACAATAAAGTCATTCCGTATCTTAAGGTATCTTTTATTGAATGCAATTTTTGAGATGGGACACACTATATAGACGGGTCTAGTTTGACCACCGTCCATTGCCTTTTTTTTTTTTTTTTTTTTTTTTTTTTTTTTTTTTTTCTGTTTTTGTCCTATGCTGTCCTTTTTTTTTTTTTTTTTTTTTTTTTTTTTTTTTTTATTTGTCTTTGTATTTTTTTGTCCATGTTTTTTTTGTCCAGAAGTCCAACTGCAGATTCCACAGTCCACACACACAAAAGTGAAACACAAATTAAGTACCATTGTTCAAGTGCAGATTCCACACAAACACAAAAGTGAAACACAAAGTCTAAACCAAAAGTGAAACATAAAGTTAAAAGTGCAGATTTCGTCATCGCCTTATAGGCTCAGATTTGAAAACGTAATAGAAAAAAATGTAGATTTTTAGTAAGGCTCGGATTTGAAGGTTGCAAAGTGATAAAATATCACTTTGCCATGCCATTCGGTTTTGAAGGTTGCAAAGTGATAAAAATATCACTTTGCCATGCCATTCGGTTTTCGTCATCGCCTTATAACCAAAAGTGAAACACAAAGTTAAAACCATTGTCCAAGTGCAGATTCCACACAATTGCACACAAGGGTTATATCCAAATAGGGGGGGGGGGGGCTAGATATTACAGATTGTTAACACAATCCACAAAAGCAGATTCCACAATCCACAAAAGCAGATACCACATATTGTTAACACAATCCACAATCACAAATTGATACAAGCATGTCGCAAAACAGTAAGATTCCCAAACTGCATGCCCGTAAAAAAACAAACAAGCCCAACAGTAAGATTCCCAAACTGCAGCTTTGCTCGATTATAAACAAAGCTCAATCACAAGCAAAGCTCACAACAAACACTACAACCATATCAACCATATCAAAAACAACCACAGAAACACAAACACTACAACCATATCAACAACAACCACAGAACCACCAACTAGAATCCACCAACACATAATCAACCACCACAGAACCACCAACCATAATCCACCATCACATAATCACCCACCACAGAACCACCAACCATAATCCACCATCAAATAATCACCCAACACAGAACCACCAACCATAATCCACCATCAAATATTCACCCACAACAGAACCACCAACCATAATCCACCATCAAGAAGTACAAAAAGTACAAATAGCCACAAATAGCCACAAATAGCCACCGTCCATATATAAAAATAGGGCCCGTTGATACAACCATATCAACAACCACAGAACCACCAACAAGAGTCAACCAACCATAATCCACCATCAACAAATGTCGAATTCACAATTTTACACAAATCAGGTAAAGGCTCAGATTTATAACAAAACTGCTTTCATATTTGGCTGCAACATCAAAGGTTGCAAAATCATTTTTTTGTTTTGCCGTCCATTCGGAAATGCCACGCCAAAATCAAGTTTTTTTTTTTTATAAAATCATCATTGCCATTGCCAAAATCAAGTTTTTTAAAATAAAAACAGTTTCATCACAAGCCTGTGGGGAATGGGGTAGGCCAGAGCAGGTATTCATACCACTCAAAGTGGCAGATCAAGGTGTTAACCTACCCACATAATCACCACAGAACCACCCACAACATCACAACATATCACATATCACATAATCACCCACCAAATAAGATAATAAATAAGGCCTGTGATATCCACGCCCCACCTAAATGGTTATCCATCACATAATCACCCACCACAGAAACACCAACATCACAACATATCACATATCACAGAACTATCAAGAAACCATCACAAAGTATCACATATCACATAATAACCCACCACAGAATCACATAATCACCCACCACAGAACCACCCAACCCAAACCCTAATTTTTAAAAATTAGGCGTTTCCAAAAAAACTTATAGATCTGCTCAATTAGAGCACGTATCTTACAATTAAGTATGTTTAATCGTAATAAATCAAACGATTTTAAGAAAACCCCAAATTTTTTTAGAAACCCTAATTTTTTAGAAACCCTAAAAATCACAGATCTAACAAGAAACCATCACGAAGAATCACATATCACATAATCACCCACCACAGAATCACATAATCACCCACCACAGAACCACCCAACCCAAACCCTAATTTTTAAAAATTAGGCGTTTCCAAAAAAACTTATAGATCTGCTCAATTAGAGCACGTATCTTACAATTAAGTATGTTTAATCGTAATAAATCAAACGATTTTAAGAAAACCCCAAATTTTTTTAGAAACCCTAATTTTTTAGAAACCCTAAAAATCACATATCTAACAAGAAACCATCACGAAGAATCACATATCACATAATCACCCACCAACGTATCACATAATCACCCACCGGAGAATATCACATATCACAAATCCAAAAAACTACAGAAAACATAGAGAAAAGAGAGAGATAAAACGCTTGTTTAGATCAGAAACAGAATATCACATATCACAAATCCATCACAACAAATCCATCACAACAAAAACAGATCTAAAACTTTTTTAGATCTAATAAAGAGAGAGAAAAGAGAGAGAGATAAACGCGTTTCACACACACATGTGTGAGAAAAAGAGAGAGAGAAAATGTTTTATACCCCGGTGGGAAAACGCTTTTTTTCGTATTTATCGTTTTTTTTTTTTTTTTTTTTTTTTTTTTTTTTTTTTTTTTTTTAATTGTTCTATTAAAAAGTGTAAATGTTAAAGATGTAAATGTTAAAAAAGTTATAAAAAAATGTAAAAATGTAAATGTTAAAAAGTTATAAAAGTATTAGTTAAAAAAATATATGTTATAAAATTTGTTATGTATTTTCAGGTTTTCGGTTCTTTAGAGGAAGTAACTGAGTGGGTGCAAAATATAGCTCGGGAGCTCGGTTTTGTCATAGTTAAACATAGAACCAAATCAGAAAATGGTCAGATGTACGAAGTCAATTATATGTGTACAAAGGGTAGGAACTATGAACCTCACGGTAGTGGAAAACGGAAAACCAAAACATGTAAAACCAATTGTCCATTCAGATTAGATGCGAAATATCATCGAACACAAAATTATTGGATTTTGAGGGTGAAGGATGATAGGCATAATCATGATATGCTAGAGTCGTTGCATGGTGTGGCATATGCAATGCGATTAAAGGAAGATGAGGTCGGGTTGGTCAAAGAATTGTCAGATTATAACGTACGACCACGTAATATACTTTCGACAATACAGGGTCGTAATCCGGATAACGTGTCTAGCGTTAGAACTATATATAACGCACAAGATAAGATCCGGAGAGCCATAGTAGGTGATAGAACTCCAATTCAGGTCCTTTACTCGCATTTGATGCATTCAGGGTATACGTATTACCCGAGGGTAAATGAGCATAACGAGCTTGAGGAGCTATTTTTTGCACCCCACGTCGTATGCTTTATGGTGTACATTCCCTGAAATCATGCTGATGGACTCCACATACAATACCACGATGTTTAAATTGCCACTGTTGGAAATTGTTGGAGTAACTTCAACAAATAAAACATTTTCAATGGCGTATAGCTTTTTAAACAGTGAAAAAGGGCATAATTTTCAATGGGTATTGCAACGTGTGAAGGATGTGATAGACGAAAGATATTACCCACGTGTTATCGTCACTGACAGAGATTTAGCGTTGGTAGGGGCATGCAGAGCAGAATTTCCTAACGCTCACAAATTACTCTGTCGATGGCATATAGAGCAAAATCTGATTCAGTATTGCAGAAATAGATGCGGTTCGTTAAAAGAGTATGAGGCCATTAAATGGAGATGGGATCAGATGGTTAAAGCTCCGACACGCCTCATGTTCGAGCAACATTATGTACGCCTACAACAGCGATTGGTCAACCATGAGGGTAATTAATTATTAATTCATTGTTTTATATTATTTAATAAATAAGCACCCGAATGACCTTTTATTAATTCATTGTTTTTTTTCAGATATCGCTGAGTATCTGAATAACTGGCTGCGAGATTACTCACACATGTTTGTCTCGTATATTACCGATCGATATCGCTCCTACGGACAGACAACAACGTGCAGAGTTGAGAGTCACCACGCGTTGTTGAAATTATATTTGGGCGGCACACAGTCCAGCTTAGACAGGTTGTTGAGTTCGGTCGATAAGATTCTCATTGCGCAAGAAAATGCGATAAAAGAGAGTTTTAATAGAAGCATCAACGAGAAACAAAATAATTGTAATATACTACTATTTGAAGAATTGTGGTATAAAGTTTCCAAACATGCTTTCAAACTCATGTTCAAGGAACTCCACCTGTCGATCACCGTAGAAGACTGTAGCCATAAGTTGCGGTCAATTTACGGACTGCCATGCTTTCATGAAATGCAATACTATGTATATCATGGTAAGTATATTAAATTTATAACTATCAAGTTATTTTCCCCGTTAATTTATATAATTCACTTTTAATGAATTCAGGACGCCCCATTCCACTGGATGAAATTCATATTTTTTGGAGAACCCTGTCTGTTCCGTGGCCTATTATCAATAGGCCACCGCCTGAAGATGGCTCTTCCAGCGAACCTGATGATGATGATGATGATGATACTTCGTTTCAAAATGACATGCGACAATTCAAGAATGTTTTTAGCAAAGCAACATCGTTTGTCAAGAAAAATATGTTAACGAGGATGAGAGCGATATACCAACCTGAATCTGTTGACACACGTGAACCTGTTATTCAGAAAAATACCCGTGGACGTCCGAGCGCAAAGGACAAAAAGGGCAAGGCTACAAAAGTCCCGGACTTGAATGAAGTACCAACCGTAGATCACCGAAGAAGCACAACTTCAAGATCTACAAAAGTCCCGAACTTCAACAAAGAACATGCAAGACATAGTTCTTACACGGGTCCTAGTGTTCAACAAAGAATAAGACACCAGTTGTACGTTGGAGATGTAGATAACGAATATTTTATGGAGCAGATTCCAGAGAGATGGCATCCATACATAATAAGTATATATAATGTGGTAGGTGATGGAAATTGTGGGTTTCGGTGCGTTGCCCACGGTATTTGTGAAGACCAAAATATGTGGCGCGAAGTTAGAGAGATGTTATTGCAAGAGTTAGCCCTACATAGGGAGGTTTACACAAACATGTGGTTGCAAGCTGGCTTTAACAGAATTTGGTATTCAGTAAACTGGTTCGGAAATGGAGCTGCGCCTGAAGATCGCTATATGATTATGTCAGACACGGGGTTGGTTATTGCATCACTGATTAACCGACCTGTTGTATTTATATCTTGGCAGGGTTGGAATACGTGTTTTCCGCTTTTTTTGGGTCCAAACTTCTCACAAAGAACTGACCCCCTTGTGATAGCCCGTGTGGGGTCAGACGAATGTGGTCACTACATTTGTCTGACGCTAGACGGAGATTCTCCACTTCCGCATCTCCACCCACAATGGAGGAGGCACAGAACCCAAGATGCATCCCAATGGGAAACATTATATTACGATCGACTAAATAAATCATTGTAGTATCTTAGAACTAACTATTGACGAGCTTGTAATTTTGTGAACACCCTATCTTTTGATGTATAAATTAACAATACATTACTTATTTATGTTTATGTTGTAAATAACTGTTTGTATCATTTGAATTAATTATTTGGCCAGGTGGAACAAAATACTCCTTACATGTGTCGCTGTAAGAACGGATTCATTAAAGAGAGGATATCCCGTAAAGAACATAGTTATGGTCAACCGTATTACGCATGTCCTCTTTCAGTGGTAAGTAATCATATGTTTGCTTAGTTATGTAAATTATTTGTTTGTTAATAATACATTTCTTATTATTTTCTTAACATGTAACAGCCAGGAACAGATGACTATGGTTGTCGGTACTTTATGTGGAAGGATGAGTTTCAAAAGAGGCACTTTAGTCGAGCCTCTTCTTCAACGCAGTGCTCAGACTGCGTTGCTAAAGCTAATAAGATTGACCAGCTTGAAGCAAGAAACAAGCTGTTGATGACAAGAATAAAGACGCTGGAGATGGAGTTAGAATTGGCAAGGAATCCTGAGGATCACGCTTGTCAGTCGAGTGCAAGGCTTCATGATCTTTTAAATGAAATGAATAATCTTCATATGTCGTAGATGTTGTTGTTTTTAAATAATGTGTTGACGTTGTCGTTCAATTTAATAATAACAGTTGTTGTTGTAGTTATTTAATGTAGCAATATTTAACGTGCTATTATACAAAAAAATAATTATACAAAACATTATTAAACACAAATATACAAAACATTATACATATACAATACATTATTATATATTTCTATTAAAAAAAAAAAAAAAAAAAAAGGAAAACGACAAAAACTGACATAAATAGTACAACAAGTACAAATAGTCAAAATAGCCACCGTTCATATAAAAATATAGGGCCCGTCGATATAACACTAGCCTTTTGAGATATCTTATATCTAATGAATTTAGTTTTTAAAGCAAGCTATTTTAGTTAATAGTAGTTACTAATTTATCTTAGATGTATAACAGTATAATTGCAAGTTTGCATATTGATATTAAATATTTAGAAATATTTAAAAAGTGAAACTGAAGGGAAAAAAAACTATTACTGGCCATTTGCACTCTAATTTTCACTCAAAATAATTAATTTGTTTTTCAATTCATCTTTCCCAAATATCTCTCTCCTCTTCCTCCATTTTCTCTTTCTCTTTTCTTCTTGTTCACTTTTTCTTTCTTTTCATTTTCACTTCTTTCTAACTCAGTTTCATCGCAAGGTGGTGCCTTACATTTTTCTAAGATAGATTTCTAAGGCTCTTCTAGGGCACCACCTACCACAAGGGTAGGTCCGCCTCTGTTCTGATAGATAGTTTATGAAAACTAGACGAGTACTCGTGCATAGCAACAAGATTTTATAGTGACAGTTAGTTGTAGTAATAAATAAAAAGTCTATGGGTTATAAACGAAAAATAACCAGGTTCGACCCGGACGCTTCCACCGGTGGAACCGGTTACGGTCGAAAAAGGGGGTCAAATTAAAATGTTTTTTATATTTTCAAAACCCAATTAGACCCGCCGGGTTTGAAGTGACTCAGATCAACCCGGTTTTTGAGATATGTATATACTTTTTTTGTATCATTCCAAATATATAAAAATTTAATTTTTGTGGAAGACCGGGTTGACCCGGTGACCCGATCGGGTCGATTAGAGACCCGGTTTTCAAAACATTGATTAAACACTAACACTATTTAAACCGAATGAAAATAAGATGGGTTATAAACGAAAATACTAATAAAAGTTTATGATTTTCATCAATAGTTTACTTAATTTTTTTATTTTTCCACTTTAAGGGTTTTTCCTTTATAATAAAGATATTTTTAGAGAAATAGGGTGTAATAATAACATTGACATATAATGTACCTTCATGTTCAACATATCAGGGGCGGAGGCAGGAATTTTTATTATGGGAGGCTCGGATATTTTAAGATAGTAATAACGTACTTTTAATGTTTTTTCTTTGCGAACCAATGATCGAACCGACAAACATGTTTGACCTCAAATGATGGACTTGCATAATTAGAAGTATGTCTTTATCTTTATCAAAGTTTATAAAACTTGAAGCAATTGTCAAACATTGGCGGACTCAGCCATATATCTAAGGTGGTTTTTCTATTTAGTCGAGCCAAAACAACAAATAGTTAACCGACTAATATACTGGTTCGGGTCGGGTAATTTTTACATTGTTGTATTTTTTATATAATAGTTGAAAGTTATTTACGACTAATAGAGTCACAACTTTTTAAAAAAAATTCTTTTATTAAATCATCAATACGAACTAAATGTTTCTTTTAAGAAAGAAAAAGAACAAGATATGAAACGTTTGAAATATATATTTGAAAACAAAACTACCTTAGTTTACCAATAAAATGGTACAATAACTTCTCAACTTTTTACATATGTACCCTACTCTCTTTTTACTTTAAAACTATTAACTACTCCACTCATTTGTCTTCTTATATCACCCATTCCAATAAAAAAAAAATGTTTTAACTAATCTAAGAGTGCGTTTTGTTTGTAGATCGGGTTGGATTCGGATTTGGATTTGGAATGGTTTGAAAAAAAAGGATGAAAGAGAAAATTATAATGATTATAAATTAAAATTATATTTATAAATGTTATTCAATATAAAAACATTATTTTATATAAAGAAAAAGGAAATATAGCCATAGTATAGCAACTTGTGTGGTCTTAAGTTGGAGAGAGAGTGTAGTTCTCTAAATTTCTCAGTAAAGTCACCAAGTAACGTAGGAATGGATCTAAGGGCATTATTTCATCGATTGTAATCAACAAAATAAACCAAACAAAGTTTTTTGTGAAATAATTCCATTCCTTAAATCAAAAAGCATATAACAAACGGGCCCTAAAAGTCATCTTCTTCATCACGTACGTCCATTCTTCCTCAGATACGTCCGATCACCATTGCTAAGAGATTTGAGTCTTATAGTAGGTGCCAAATTAGAAACTTGATGAAACATAGCCTGAAGTTCAGACTATAAGCCGGAGAAGTTGGTCCAGTTGGTGGGGGTGGCTGAGCACGCGCCTGCTACCCTATTGCCTCTGCCTCTGCAACATATACAAATCTTGACAATTGCAATAATGACGATAACAATGATTGTTATATTTAAGATGAAAATGTGCAGTATATTTGTTTTGCAGTCGTGTAGAAGACCTAATATTTTTCTCCATTTTTACACTTAAGGAGAGAAATGTCGCTCGTTTATGTAAGTATTAAACGCGAATCTTAGGATTATACAATTGGGATTAGGCTATCTTAACGCAGAGGCTGTCTTTATACATATACATGATGATAATTTTCCTTCAGCCAACTTTCTATGTCAATTAAATTATCCTTCTAAATCGCAACTAATCCAATATATTTTTTGGTTGTAAAATTTTAACACCACTAAATCGCATATATTTTGCAATATCTCGGAAACATTACGAACTAGACATCATGAACCAACATCTTGTTTGATGAACTCACTTAGGCTTGTCACAGTGGTGATCTGCGACGACCATGCCACATCAGCTTTCTCTCTCCGACGACCTGATGACGATCAAATTGCCATAGTGGCGACCAAGTTAATTTTTTTTTCTTTTTAATTCAAATATTTTAAATATATATCTATACGTGTACTATACATGCATGCAACTATACGTGTAATACATGCATCATCTTTGATAAACCAACATACGTGTAAACCATACATGCATCATTTTTTTAATACATGCAACTATACGTGTAAACCATGCGTTCTCTCTTCTCATATCTAAACATGCTTTCTCTCTTCTCATACACACTTTCTGTGTCTTTTTTCATATAAATCAACAACTTTGATAAACCATGCATCATCTTTGGACGTTTGTGTGTGTATTGAATTCGGTCGGATAAACGACCCAATTGTGGTTTTGGCCAACCGACGACCGATCGAGACAAACTTACCACAGTGGCCACGACCGATCGTGACCGACGTCGACCGATCCAAGTTGACCGACCACTGTGACAAGCCTTACATGCCACCACCCAATAGGACAATAGGACAGAAGCCTTAAGTATTTACTCCGTAATTTTTTTATGTCAATGTTTATCATGAATTACAATGTGCTTTGTATTACATGAAATTATTATGGGGTTCCGCTCAATTGTGCTTTCAATTAAAGTATACATGATATATGTGCTTATAGTATTACATACAAACGTATTTATAAGTTTACAATGATAGTGCTTTGCAATTTTGCATTAGTTACCCACTTTCGTGTATTTCATTACTTCTGCTTTCATCCACTCTCCTTAATTAACCCGTGCATTTTACCATATGATATCAAATGATCAAATTTGTTGCTATTTTTTTATTTTTTTTAAACGACAATTTTAGCTATCTTATAATACTAACATTACAAATCTAGCTCACATGTCATAAGCAGGACTTGAACCCACAACCATTTGGTTAGGAAGCTTCGCACACACCATAAGGTATCATTGGGACACAAGTATTTCCGTAATCTTTTGTCAACGTTGATATACTTAGAAGTGCCCAAACTACAAAATATGACAATGGATGATAATATAATATTACAAGTTGGGTAATGTAACACACAGGTCTATAATTTAAGTTTCTAACAATGTACGTTTACCAAATTTGTTCACATGTTCATTTCTCCCTAATCGATCTCACACGTAAAAAATCCTAGAAAGCTTGCATGTAGAGTGAAATTAATACTTTTGAACTTAGCCTGTTTCGTTTTAGCTTGAAGTTGGTTTTTGGGACTATTTTACCAGCAAATTTGAATTTGGAACTATTAAAGTGTTGTAGGTATGAGAAAAGTAGAAACTAAAATACAAAGTAATTTGAATAACAACTTGATTACATATGAATTTCAATAAAATAACTTATTCAAGTTTTCAATGATATGTTCAATTGTTGTTATGGATCTAGAATTGTTAAAAGAAAAAACTCATATAAATATATTACAATAGCCATACTAAAATTTCTAGATCTACTAATAGAATTTACGAAAATAGGCCGGTCGGTGGTGGAGGGTTTCCTATATATACATAATATACATACACGCATCAGTTGGTACTACTCTTTTGTTTAAACAAAATAACCTCTTTCTTCCTCACATCCTTTTGTAACCCAAAGGGCCTTTGATAAAACAGAAACATAATGTCTTCAGTCAATCATGACGACTTTGCTCACTTAAAAATCCCCCTTGAAAATATAGTATCAGCCACCAATAACTTTGCTAAAGAAAATTTCAGAGGCGGAGGTGGATTTGGTAATCATTATGAGGGACAGCTCTTGTGGTCCGGTGAGTTGATTAAAATCCATGCTCAGAGGTGGAATAAAGAATGGGATGAAAAAGAAGAACAGTTTTGGATGGAGATTTCCATGCTTTCTAGTCTCAAGCATAAAAATGTGGTTTCTCTTGTTGGGTTTTGTGATGAGAATGATGAGAAAATCATCATTATCAAGCTTGAGACCATGTTTAGTCTTGATAACTATTTAGACTATACAATGATGTTGACATGGGTGCGAAGATTGGAGATATGTATCGGCCTTGCGCATGCATTGAGCTACATTGATTATGACGAGCACCGTGATTTTAGCGTTATACATAGAAACATCGACAGTGAGACAGTTCTAATAAATGATAACTTTGAACCCAAGTTATCTGAATTTAGACTTTCCATGAAGATTGAAGCATCCGGGAGGCATCATTCATTCCAAGTTAATAAAGTTTGGGATATCGAGGGGTATACAGACCCGGCATATATAGAGACTAACAATGTAAGCCACAAGTCAGATATTTACTCCTTTGGGATAGTAATGTTTGAACTACTGTGTGGTAGGAAATCAATAATCACCGACGAGGGTAATAAGTATTTGGCTCCATCAGTCATTCTCCATTATAGAGAGGAAAAACTAAATGAGATAATTTATTGGGATCTACAGAAACAAATTGATCCACAGTCACTCAACGTTTTCGCTGAAACGGCGTATTCCTGCTTGAACGAAGAACAATCTCAGCGTCCAAATATTGATGAGATTGTCACAAGACTTGAGAAAGCGTTGGAACTTCAACTCAAGCATCATAATGAGGTAATATGGTTTTTCCTCTTCCATCTTTTTATCATAATAAGTACTACTATCTGTTTCTTTGAGTGCAAATTGGCTAATAAGTATGGTTATACTATGTGAGTTTTAGTGACAAATTTTATGAATTTCTTTTATTTACCACTTTCTAAGACTTTACGTAATTTGTTTTTCTTGTAATTAAATATATATCCATAACAGTTATATTATGTAACTTAATAGTGACAATTTTTTCATATGAATTTAAAATAATAATAATTAGTCGTGTTCTATTACCAAATTATTATTTAAATTTTCGTGTAATTATCATTTATATTGTATGAATAAAAATAGTTATTGACGAAGATGACCATTATGAATTATTTAAACTCCGTAATTATGAATAAAAATAAGCAAATATATAGTTTATAAACCCCTTAAGTGTGACTTATGTCACAATTGTATATGAAGAATAAGAAAGAGAATATGAATATGGATGGTTAACTTAATCCAAACCCATATTATTTGATCCGCCACCCAAACCAAAGCTTATTTGCTAATCACCCATTTTACACAAAGAAATGGCTTAGCAACTAAGCAACAACAAATTGTTTTTGGTTAGTTTTCATTCTAGCATTCCAACCAAACGGGTGTGTGAAGAAAAAAGATTAGCGAGAGTCTTAATGAGAACCAAAGTCACCTACAACTAGCATATAAGGAAAAAAAAATGAAAATTTGTATTAATCATAGTCAACTATAAATAACAACTTATAGTTTATATAGGAAAGTAATAAAATCCTAACAAATAAACAAAAAAAATAACGAGCCTAAACTAGTGCAAACCCAGATGTCTTATTAAACAAAAGAAACCTACTTTACTTTGTTTTCTTTGGTTGTTAATTCATCATTCAATCCTAGTACCTTACTAGCCTCTAATCAGTTTCACAATTAGACCATTCGACTTGCAGAGAATATCCTGAATCAAAGAGTATAATATCATGCTCATGCTCTGTTTACAACGCTTTTAGTCTCATTTAGAGTTTTAACTCTTAGGAACTATTCTAAGATTAAAGCATATATACCTGTCCAAACATCAAACTTTCTGATGTCCAAACAGCATGTAATTGCTCTGATAAACAGCATACAAACCTTTAAAAGTATCTAATTGCAAATTGCTGTTAAAAAACAGCATACAAAGTTACAAACATGTACTTGGTGCAAGAAAAAGAACATGGTTGCT
This sequence comes from Artemisia tridentata subsp. tridentata, assembly GCA_021014915.2. Taxonomy (NCBI): domain Eukaryota; kingdom Viridiplantae; phylum Streptophyta; class Magnoliopsida; order Asterales; family Asteraceae; genus Artemisia; species Artemisia tridentata. Next base: position 2,235,460 of record CP139505.1, on the reverse strand, counting down.
GTAAAAAACTATGTTGGAACAGCATACAAAAGCTGTAATTGCTGCTAAAAAACAAGATACAAATATGTAATTGCTTTTAAAAAAAAGAGCATGTAATTGCTGCAAAAAAACAACATACAAATATGTAATTGCTTTTAAAAAAAAGAGCATGTAATTGCTGCTAAAAAACAACATACAAATATGTAATTGCTTTTAAAAAAGAGAGCATGTAATTGCTGCAAAAACTTGTTTCCAAACAGCTATGTAATTTAAAGGTTATGTCCAAACAACATATAAAAGCTGTTAAAACAGCATATAAGCCTGTCCAAACAGCCCATCTTTCTGCTGTCCAAATAGCATATAGAAAGTGTTTAAAACACCATAGTTTTTCCTGGATAGTGGATACCACTTTATCAACTTATCTTGAGTATTCCAATCTACTTTATCACCTTCTACCCTTGAATCTTATGCAATCTTTTAGCAATTTCTCAAACTCAGTACTCTTTTGTGCCAGCAGTCTTTATTGCAACTCAAGAAAAATTTATTGCAACGTTAAACAATTTACTGTTACACAAAGCACATGCCATAGTTTTTTTTTCTTATGAATACCACTTTATGAACTTATCCACAAGACAAAAACATGTCTTTGAATGCAATGAGGGAACCAAACAATACAATTCCAATCCATATTATCCCATCAAAACTGCATCGGGTAGACAAAGTATCGCCCATGTAGTCCATACTTACACCATCTGATTATGGACCAAATGCTTTAAAAGCACCTTAGGAGCAAATATTGACTACATTAACCAAGACTATATCTCAACATGAAGTCACTAATAAAAACAATTCAACTTAATAAGACCATTCACTTCCTAAACATGTAAGAATGTTATATTAATTACTATCCACAAACATAATAACTACTATAAACTAGAAGATATTATGCAGAATTAGACCTAACATATCTTAGACATGGTTCAGGAATTTTATCAAACACTTTGTAGGCATTATTATACTCCCTTTTTCTAACTCACATTTTAACTTGACTATTTTACAGATAAGGAATGAATTTGCTCACCTCAGAGTCCCCCTTGAAAATATCCTTTCTGCCACCAACAACTTCGCTCAACAAAATGTCATCAGAGAAAATGGGTTTGAACAGAGATACAAGGGACAGCTCTTGTGGTCCGGTGAGTTGATTGATATCCATGCTCGGAGGTTTAATAAAGAAAGGAAGCAAGTAGAACAAGAGTTTAGGATGGAGATTTCAATGCTTTCTAGTCTCAAGCATAAAAATCTGGTTTCTCTTGTTGGGTTTTGTGATGAGAATGATGAGAAGATCATCATTATCAGGTGTGAGATGAAGGGAAGCCTCATCCAATATCTAAGTGACCCGATGTTGTTGACATGGGTGCGAAGATTGGAGATATCTGTCGGTATTGCCCATGCATTGAGCTACATTCATTATGACGAGCCACGTGATTTCAGCGTGATACACCGGCTCATTGCCAGTAGCAGAGTTCTATTAAATGATGACTGGGAACCCAAGTTATCTGATTTTGAATGTTCCATGAAAATTGAAGCATCTCAAAGGCACCATTCATTTCATACTAATATTGCTTTTCATGAGGAAGGGTATGGAGACCCAACATATATTGAGACTAAAAGTGTGAACCACAAGTCAGATATCTACTCCTTTGGGATAGTATTGTTTGAACTACTGTGTGGTAGGAAAGCATTAATCGACAACGACCGAGATAACCAGTATTTGGCTCCGCTGGCCATTACCCATTACAGGGAGAAGAAACTCAGTGAAATAATTGATTGGGATCTATGGATTCAAATGGACTCTCAATCATTTAACATTTTGGCGGAAACAGCGTATGACTGCTTGAAGGAAGAACGATCGCAGCGCCCAAATATTGATGAGATTGTCACGAGACTTGAGAGAGCGTTGGAACTTCAACTCGAACATCAAAATGCGGTAAGACAGTTTTTCCTCTTCCATCATTCTATCATAATAAGTACTACTATCTGTTTCTTTGAGTGCAAATTGGCTAATAAGTATGGTTATACTATGTGAGTTTTAGTGACAAATTTTATGAATTTCTTTTATTTACCACTTTCTAAGACTTTACGTAATTTGTTTTTCTTGTAATTAAATATATATCCATAACAGTTATATTATGTAACTTAATAGTGACAATTTTTTCATGTGAATTTAAAATAATAATAATTAGTCGTGTTCTATTACCAAATTATTATTTAAATTTTCGTGTAATTATCATTTATATTGTATGAATAAAAATAGTTATTGACGAAGATGACCATTATGAATTATTTAAACTCCGTAATTATGAATAAAAATAAGCAAATATATAGTTTATAAACCCCTTAAGTGTGACTTATGTCACAATTGTATATGAAGAATAAGAAAGAGAATATGAATATGGATGGTTAACTTAATCCAAACCCATATTATTTGATCCGCCACCCAAACCAAAGCTTATTTGCTAATCACCCATTTTACACAAAGAAATGGCTTAGCAACTAAGCAACAACAAATTGTTTTTGGTTAGTTTTCATTCTAGCATTCCAACCAAACGGGTGTGTGAAGAAAAAAGATTAGCGAGAGTCTTAATGAGAACCAAAGTCACCTACAACTAGCATATAAGGAAAAAAAAAATGAAAATTTGTATTAATCATAGTCAACTATAAATAACAACTTATAGTTTATATAGGAAAGTAATAAAATCCTAACAAATAAACAAAAAAAATAACGAGCCTAAACTAGTGCAAACCCACATGTCTTATTAAACAAAAGAAACCTACTTTACTTTGTTTTCTTTGGTTGTTAATTCATCATTCAATCCTAGTACCTTACTAGCCTCTAATCAGTTTCACAATTAGACCATTCGACTTGCAGAGAAACCTACTTTACTTTGTTTTCTTTGCTCTGTTTAACACGCTTTTAGTCTCATTTAGTGTTTTAACTCTTAGGAACTATTCTAAGATTAAAGCATATATACCTGTCCAAACATCAAACTTTCTGATGTCCAAACAGCATGTAATTGCTCTGAAAAACAGCATACAAACCTTTAAAAGTATCTAATTGCAAATTGCTGTTAAAAAACAGAATACAAAGTTACAAACATGTACTTGCTGCAAGAAAAAAAACATGGTTGCTGTAAAAAAACTGTGTTGGAACAGCATACAAAAGCTGTAATTGCTGCTAAAAAACAAGATACAAATATGTAATTGCTTTTAAAAAAAAGAGCATGTAATTGCTGCAAAAAAACAACATACAAATATGTAATTGCTTTTAAAAAAAAGAGCATGTAATTGCTGCTAAAAAACAACATACAAATATGTAATTGCTTTTAAAAAAGAGAGCATGTAATTGCTGCAAAAACTTGTTTCCAAACAGCCATGTAATTTAAAGGCTATGTCCAAACAGCATATAAAAGCTGTTAAAACAGCATATAAGCCTGTCCAAATAGCATATAGAAAGTGTTTAAAACACCATAGTTTTTCCTGGATAGTGGATACCACTTTATCAACTTATCTTGAGTATTCCAATCTACTTTATCACCTTCTACCCTTGAATCTTATGCAATCTTTTAGCAATTTCTCAAACCCAGTACTCTTTTGTGCCAGCAGTCTTTATTGCAACTCAACAAAAATTTATTGCAACTTTAAACAATTCACTGTTACACAAAGCACATGCCATAGTTTTTTTTTTTTTTTTTTTTTTCTTATGAATACCACTTTATGAACTTATCCACAAGACAAAAACATGTCTTTGAATGCAATGAGGGAACCAAACAATACAATTCCAATCCATATTATCCCATCAAAACTGCATCGGGTAGACAAAGTATCGCCCATGTAGTCCATACTTACACCATCTTATTATGGACCAAATGCTTTAAAAGCACCTTAGGAGCAAATATTGACTACATTAACCAAGACTATATCTCAACATGAAGTCACTAATCAAAACAATTCAACTTAATAAGACCATTCACTTCCTAAACATGTAAAGAATGTTATATTAATTACTATCCACAAACGTAATAACTACTAGAGTAAACGTCTTAAATCGTCCCTGTGGTTTACCGGGTTTAACGAAATGGTCCCTAAACTTTTTTTTTCCCGGATCCAGTCCATGTGGTTTTGACCCGTAACAAGTTTGGTCCCTTGACCGGGTTTTTTGTCAGTTGACCATTAATAATTTCGTAAATGACATAAATACCCTTAGTCCCTTTGGTTTGTCTAGTATAACAATTTTAGTCCCTATGGTTTTATTTTTTATTTTTTTTATATTTAATTTTCTTGTCTGAATTTTAAAAAATAAATAAATAAATAAATAAAATAAAATGAAAATAAGTTCAAAATTTCTTGTCCGAACTTTTTTTTTAATTTTTTTGTCCGAATTCTTTAAAATTTTATGACAAAAGTTTTTTTTTAACTTTTTTTAAACAGATTTTATTTTATTTTATTTTTATTTTTTATTTATAAAATTTTTTGAATACTTTTTGAAGGAGTTTTTTTTATAAAATTTTTGACAAAAAAATTTTCACTAGATTTTTTTTAGATTTCTTGGCATGATTTTTTACAAGATTTTTTTTTTCTTTTTTTTTTTTTTTTTTTTTTTTTTTTTTTAATTTTAATTTCATATAAAATTTTGACAGAATTATTTTGTACGTTAAAAAAGTATTCAAAAAAAATGGTCATAATATTTAATTTTTTTTTTGACAATTTTTATTTTTATCTATTTTTTTATTTTTTTTGAACTTTTTTGAATACTTTTTAATGGACTATTTTTTTTTTTTTTTTTGTGACCAAAAAAGCTTTGACATAATTTTTAATATTTTTCGCATAATATATATGTATATATATATATATTTATTTTTTTTTTTAAACAAAATCGGACAAAATAAAAAATTCGGACAAAAAATTTTGAACTCTTTTTATTTTTTTATTTTTTTTTTGTTTTTTATTTTAAATTCGGACAAAAAAAAAAAAAAAAAAAAAAAAAAAAAAAAAAAAAAACGTAGGGACTAAATCTGTTATAGTAGACAAACCACAGGGACTACGGGTATTTATGTCATTTTCTGAAATTATTAACTGTTAACTGACGGAAAACCCGGTCAAGGGAGCAAACCCGTTACGGGTCAAAACCACAGGGACTGGATCCGGGAAAAAAAAAGTTTAGGGACCATTTTCGTTAAACCCGGTAAGCAACAGGGACGATTTATGACGTTTACTCTAACTACTATAAACTACAAGATATTATGCAGAATTAGACCTAACATATCTTAGACATGGTTCAGGAATTTTATCAAACACTTTGTAGGCGTTATTATACTCCCTTTTTCTAACTCACATTTTAACTTGACTATTTTACAGATAATGAATGAATTTGCTCACCTCAGAGTCCCCCTTGAAAATATCCTATCTGCCACCAACAACTTTGATGAAGAAAATTTATGGGGAGAAACTGGGTTTGATAAGACATACAAGGGACAGCTCTTGTGGTCCGGTGAGTTTATTGATATCGATGCTCGGAGGTTAAATAAAGATTTCATCGGAGAAAATGGGTTTGAAAGGTTTTGGATGGAGATTTCAATGCTTTCTACTCTCAAGCATAAAAATCTAGTTACTCTTGTTGGGTTTTGTGATGAGAGTGATGAGAAGATCATCATTACCAAGCGTGAGATCAACAAAAGTCTCAGCAACTATCTAAGTGACCCGATGTTGACATGGGTGCAAAGATTGGAGATATCTGTCGGTGTTGCGCGTGCATTGAGCTACATTCATTATGATGAGCCACGTGATTTCAGTGTAATACACCAGTACATTAGCAGTGCCACTGTTCAATTAAATGATGAATGGGAACCCAAGTTATCTGATTTTCAATGTTCCATGAAAATTGAAGCATCTCAAAGGCACCATTCATTTCATACTAATAAAATTAAGGGTGTGGAAGGGTATGCAGACCCAACATATATTGAGACTAAAAGTGTGAACCACAAGTCAGATATCTACTCCTTTGGGATAGTTTTGTTTGAACTGCTGTGTGGTAGGGAATCAACAAGTAAGCATCCAGATAACAAGTATTTGGCTACACTAGCTATTTTTCATTATAAAAAGAAAATACTAGATGAAATAATTGATCGAGTTCTAAGGAAACAAATGGATACAGACTCATTCAACGTTTTCGCGAAGACAGCATATGACTGCTTGAATGAAGAAAGATCTCAACGCCCGGATATAAGTGAGATTGTCACAAGACTTGAGAACGCGTTGAAACTTCAAATGGAACGCCAAAATGTTGTAAGACGGTTTTCTCTTTCATCTTTCTATTTTTTTTTATTTATTTATTTTTTTTTTATTTTAATTTTATTATTATTTTTTTTAATAACTCATCTCTATTTATTGATAATATTAATATCACACGTGTAAAATTATTTACTTATTACTGTATTTATGATATTAAAGGAACACTTTGCGGCCAAAGTTGAGGATACATCATCCAATCATGACAAGGTAATTATTTACTTATTACTATTGTTGTAAGCCACTGGAATTTTGTAAACGTGACCTCCATTCCTTATATATACACGTGTCATATTTGGAACACTTGGTAATGTTGTCTTGTTTGGTACATATAGGGATCACTGACCTCCATATCTACACGTGTTGAGTCCCATGTCAACAAAGAGACAAAGTCTTTCCTCAACGATCTTTCTCACTTAAAACTCAGCTGGGAAGATATAATATCAGCAACCAACAATTTTGCTCATGAGAATATTATCGAAGAATTTAAGCTTGGAACAATTTACAAAGGCCGTCTCTTACGTTCTGAACAATTCATCGATATTATTGTAAAGAGGTTCTATACCTTTTGTATAAAAGATGAGAGCAAAAAGATTTGGACGGAAGTTTCGATGCTTTCTAGTCTCAAACATAAGAATCTTGTGTCTCTTATTGGGTTTTATGATTCAGAAATGGAGAAGATTATCATATACAAGAAGGAGGCCAACCGAAGTCTCGAAACATATCTAAGTGACCAGACCCTCACATGGATGCAAAGGTTGAGAATATGTGTTGGTGTTGCAAATGCATTGAGTTATATCCATTATGATCCTGAGCGAGATTTTAGTGTCATACATTGCAACATCAGGAGCTCGAACATTTTACTAGATGACAAATGGGAACCCAAGTTATCTGGTTTTGAACTTTCTTTGAAAAATACAGTAGGTCGGAGACACCGTCTTCTTCTTACTCGTGATATTATCGAGAATGTATACCAGGACCCAAAATATAAAAAGACCGGAGGTGTGACCCACAAGTCAGATTTGTATTCATTCGGCGTTGTATTATTCGAAGTCTTGTGCGGACGGAGTGCCGTTCTTCCGGTTGAAGAGTTGGGAGAGGGATTATTAAGTAAATTGGGCAAATCTAATTTGGATGATATGATCGATCCACATTTACGGAAACAGATGGAACTAAAATCATTAGAGATATTCTCAAAAACAACATCTTGCTGCCTAAAAGAGGAAAGAGCAGATCGCCCATATATAGATCAGGTTGTCAAAGGACTTGAGAAAGCGCTTGAGCTTCAATGGAAACACGAAAACCTAGTAAGAACAATAACTTGTTTATCTACTTTATGTAACAATAACTGTTATATTATCAACTCATTTCCTATTCTCTTGCAAATGTTATCATAGGGTCTTTCGAGGAATGTAGTTGACGGCACATCATACGATCACTTGAAGGTAATTAAACTCTTTAAACTTTTTTATTTAGATGCGGATAGGAGTTACTTTTTAAGTACGAAACAATTATGGCTTTAACTCGATCCATGCGATTTTTATTTTACAGTATAATCTTTTTACCATTGATATTATACTGAAACTATAAATATTACATAAAACTAACTTTTTTTCATAATTAATGTGGTGAATATGAAAGTATTAAATAATTTTGTTTCATTTAACTCCAGATGTTTTTTTAGTATTTGGTAAGATAGTTGTATAATTTTAATGCATGAAATGTATCAAAAGTAACATTATAATTCTAAATCTTGTTTAGTATCATTAAAATACATAGGGTTAGAATTTTAATGCTTGTTTTAAACCATGTTGCTGAACAAGCTTTTTATCAAAAACGCTAACAACTGATACTAAAGGTATGTGTGGTAAAACTAGTTATAAGCTCATAACTGTAAGTTAATAACATGTAAATATAAACTGATAACTGCTAGCTCATAGTGGTAACTACAAACTGTCATTTTTATTTTTATATAAGTGTTTGGTAAGTTAGTTATGGCCGTAACTATAAAATGTAAAATGACACCGAAAGACATTTGCATGATTAGAAACGACCAAAAACTTAAAAAGTAAAAAAGAAATTTATGGATAATTAGTTTAATGTTATTAAAAATATCTCGTAACAATCATTGACGCCGTACATAGATATGTAGCAATATCACTAATGAATCATTTTGCAATATTAAAGGGACAAGTTATGCATACCTCTAAAAACACCAATGTCACCCCCCTTATTTTTTATAATTTTTTTACTTTTTATTTTATTTTAATAATTTTGTTTATATTATGAATCTGTGAAACGAAAAGTGCGGAATAAAAAATATAAAATTTAACAAGTCAAAAGTATTAAACTGGTAAAAAATATGAAGCAAAAACTGATAAAAAACCGTGTTGTACTATAAACTGGAGGAAAAAAATATATTTATGTACTTTTTTGTACTTTTCTTGTGGGCTAGGGGGTATGTGTAACATAAGGCTATAGGGTGCACCTTCGGCAAAGTCAAAGGAAAAGCTTTTCATACCGGGAACCCCAATTCATTTAATGCGGGAAAACAAAAAATCACCCCTTTTCGAGACTTTACTCCCGCACCAAAAAACAAGTATAGCCAAGAGAGAGAAATAATATTATATTTCTTTTGCATATATTGAGAAGCATAGCCAAGAGAGAGAAATAATATTATATTTCTTTTGCATATACTCCGTATTAGGTATTGGTATGTGTGTTTTAGGAGTATTTTTAAATGATAAAAATGATAAAATGTTTAAAGGAAGAGAAAGAATGTGCTGCAAAGGTTAAGAGAAATGAGAAGGAAAAAATAATGAAAGTGTTAAATGATAACGTAGAGCTGACTTGGCGAAGGAAAAACCCCAACCACACCTTCCACACTAACCCAATATTAAATTGTAGTCCAACACAAAACGAGACCGCTATTAAGTTAACAATATGTTAAAACCACATTCTCCAAATTAGATTGCCATACAACTGTCAAGCATGCATACATCATAACTTTATTAGGTTACGTTGGTATATCAAAATATTAATAGTATTTTCATCGTACCCACACTATTTAATCTTTTTCTTAATTATCACACACAAATTATAATAAAATCAACTATCATGCATAATTATTATTAGAATATAACACATCCCATGTAACAAAAGTCATCTATTATTAGTTTATTACTGAAAGGTGATCAGGGGCGGAGCCAGAATAAATATCGAGGGGGGGCAAGAAAAATTCTTTTGTCAAACTGAATATACAACAGAAAAAAGTGTGTCATTAGTAAACTTAATAATATCTAATTCAAATATAATTTACTTGTTAAAAATGAAAATACAAACTTTAAAAACACAAGATAAGTTAAAAAAAAATGAAAATCTAAAAGGTTGGATAGGTAAATAAAAGATTTAAAGAAAAAGTGCTTGTACATACTCTCTTTTTACTTGTACCCCTCATGTGACTTAACTACAAAACTGAGAATAAAAAGTCAAAAGTTGCTTTCTCGTTGATCTACATTAAGTGCAGTCACTTCATCTTCTTCAACACCATGTCCACCACTGCAATTCAAGTTTTTAAAAACTCTATTGCGATACACGAAATATGTTTTGCATCTTAAAACACTGATTTTGATTTTCAGTTTACAGAAAGCAAATAATTTTAGGAGGGAAAATTAAGAAAATATCTCAAAAATTCGAAAACTTTAAACTACAAAATTTTCCCGTGGGGGGGGGGCACCTGCCCCTTGTGCCCCCTGCTGGCTCCGCCTCTGAAGGTGATAACACGTCAAGTTGGACCAACAAGGAAAAAAATTAAACATTAGTAGTAGGTTATTCATAGCAGGGGATTTAGGTAATTATAATCTCAAAAAGCTTCAAGAATTTTAAATACTTTGTTTAGAAGCGTCTTAAATATGGGCTGTATGTTTGAATTATAAGCTTAAAGCTAGTATCCCCAAACAAAGATATATTATTTGAAGGTGATTATTTTCTAAAACAAAAAGCTTAAAGCTATAAAAAGCTTTCGAAAAAAAAAAAAAATCCTTCCCAAGAGTCCCTAAATAAGTACACACACCTGTGAAACATCACTTCAACCCCCAATTAAGCAGTATCATTAAAAAAACCCCATAGTCACTTTGTCATTTAAATACCCAATCTAGCATGTGAAATAATTAACCTCGTAAATTAGAAGCCCAAATATAACTTTATAACACAAATTTTCGGATGACAACCAATCATTTTAAACGGAAATTATATATAAAAAATAAAAATACTTAAAAGTTATCACCATAGTCATTTTAGTAAATCTATACAACCTATAATGGAGATTAGTACTTCCTTTATAATTTAATCAAGTAAAAAAAACACTATTTACAAATATTTAAAGCATAAATACATTTATTCAACACATACAATTAATACTTTTATTAAATTACCCGTCACTAAAAAATACAACTATTTTAGCGCATGATACAATCTAATCAAACTACTAATCTAACTATATAGATTTTTAAGCAAATAAATTAATTAAGTTTGATGTACAATTAATTTATGCATCAATAACTATGTATATTGACTAGCCAATACCAGTAGTTAATGTAATCTTTAAAACACCTCCCCAATAAAAAGTATCATTTATAGAACACAATATACAAACCAAGCATGCTGATTAACACCCTCTTCTTAAAATTTTGAAGGCATTTCATGAATACTTTTAAATAATACACTTTTTTTTTTTTTTTTTTTTTTTTTTCAAATAGTACAAAGTTATGAATCATGAAAAGGTAACAAATTCAACTATTTTATGTCCGAACTTTCAGAATAAGAAAAGAAGAAAAAAAAATGAAGTTGGCCTTAGATAAGATATTATCAACAGCCTCAAAATTTCAATAGTTTATCGTGACTGCAAAAAGATTCTTGCAAACTCTAAACTTATTGTTACTGTAAGCAAACTAATAAAAAGATATTGTTCGCCGAAAATATATCAATTACATGGTACCCTCTGCCACAACACACGAGTACCCTCCCAGTTACTTGAATACGCAATCAAATTAGGAGCGTGATACAATTAGTTTGATTTAAGGACACAAAATGATCGCATCCAAAAGTTGGTTTTCTAAAACCACGAACCTTAATGGGTTTGACAATTCTTTTCTTAATTTGATAGTCTGGCCCACTTTATTTTTTCTTTTCTTTTTATATTTTTGTTCTTTCACACAACCACAAATAAAATGTCACAATTTTATGACTTTTTTCTAGAAACGTAGAAAAAAAATTATAAAAGGCACCCGAGAAGGTAAACTGACAACTAGGGCCATAAACAAACCAGATGAACATGAACGAGTCATGTTCATTTTTTTTAGCCTGACAAATGAAAGGACACGAACGCTTAAACGGACAATTTTCTTATTCATGTTCGTTCATTAAATGAGGTTGTTCGTGTTCGTTTATGTTCGTTCATGAGATTAAGCGAACGTAAATTAACGAACATAATTGAGCGTATTAAGACAAACAAAAAATATACAGAATATTGAGTTTTAAGTGTACATTTGTTTAAGTATGCCAATTTTTAAAGTATATAACAAAAATATATGATATACGACCATAAACACATTAACAAACATAAATAAACATTAAGAAACGTATAGGCGGACGTTTATGAACATATATGAGTGAACGAGACTTTTGTTCATTTTGTTTATTTAAATAAAAAGATATAAAATTTTGTTTATGTTCGTTTATTTAATAAATTAGAATAAAGGAAGAGGTAAACACCCAACCGGATTCGATACCCAACGACCAGCCTCTCTAAACCAATAGAGAATGGTTTGATTTAAAATATAGCTTTTCTTCCCCCTAGACCAGTAAAAACAATAGAATCGATACCTACACACAAAATCGATTCCATTTGATACATTTATGGAACCTCTACCCAAAGTGATACCCAATAATAAACTATGTCTAATTCATTCATTATTTGAAACATAGGGATATGTATTTTCTCTATAATTCTTCATCTTCAATCTTGCCACACTTCATAATCTTTTTATCAGATGTATCTTTAGGCATTAGTTTTAGGGATGATATTCATTTAACGAGAAAATGTCATGTAATAGTAATCAAGTTTCTTGAATGTTTCAATTATGTCACTCAAACTCTATACGAAGTACAAAAACAATCCAAGTTTTGTCTCATTATTGTGAAAATATTCAAAAGTGTTATGTTTAGGAGTAATTAAACATGCATTATTTGATTGTACTATAGTTTTAAACTCCTACTCCTAACGATAACTTCTCACAACCGACTCAATCAATAACCAACTTTTTCAATTTGAAAAGAAAAATAAGTCACAAAATAGTAACAAAATTTTTAAAGTGTTCTATTAAAGTCACTAAAATTCAAAATTTTCACAACAATAAAACATTATTGAAACTTTGAGTGATTTTTATAATTAAAATAAAGTTTTAGTTATTAGATTGGAAACAAACTGAAACTTAGTTACTATTTGATTTGATGATTTTCATCCTCATTTTCCTAATAATCAACTTAAAATAAATCAACTATTGCTATTGAACGTTCTCATCTATCTATAAATACTAAAAAAACACATTTTTAGAAGCTTAAATGATTAGGATTTTCTTAACACAACTAAGCACCTTCTTTTGACAAGTGCCCATGGCATTCTTTAACCAGTTTTTCGAATTATATCTTGAATTCTCCCGCCAAAATTACTTATTCACAACTATATCATTAACTCTTTCAATTGTTTACAAACTTCTTAAGTGTATATTAATAATGAAAATTGTTGCCATTAATAAAAATTTTTCAATCACCCCTAAATATCATTTATGATTTTTTGAATTAGTTCTTAATATCAGTACGAGGATATGCACCTTGAAAAAGGCGTAAACACACCCAATGCTTGCTTTTTGAATACCACCGCCTACTAAATGAGAACGAAGTGAGAATTAAAATTACATTGTAAGTTATTTTCGACTATTAATCTACAAATGAGAGCCCTGATTTAAATAAAGTGTAATCCATGAGAGCCCTGATTTAAATAAAGTGTAATCCATCAACTTTAATTTTACATTTACGTGGAATTTAATTTTTTTCTTTCACTATCACTTATTCCATCTAATTCTATACGACTTTTAGACCATTGACTAAAAAGGCCTTAATTTGGAATTTAAAAATGTCAAAGCAAATATCATTTTTAAAAGCTTAAATCATTAATATTTTTCTAAGATAACTAAGCACCTTCTTTTGACAAAGTGTCTGTTGCATTTTTCCTTAACTGATTTTTTGAATTATCTCTTCAATTCTCCCGTCATAAATTAGTTATTCACAACTATGTCATTAACTTTTACCATTGTTTAAGACTTGGTAAATGTATATTAATAATGAACACTGTTAAGTTTTATATGTCACCCCTTAAGTTATGAAAGATATTTTGAAACTTTGACAATCAAGAAATATCATTAGTGATATTTTGAATTAGTTCCTAATATGAGTATGGTGATCTGCACCTTACAAAAAGGCTTGAAAACATCCAATACTTGCTTGTTGAATACCATCCAATATTTGTAGAGAAGATAGAAACAAATAATTGTAGAAGAAGAAGAGTAAGATGAATGCTCCAATTAATATTGATGACATTGTTGAACACGCTCTTAGCAAAATAAGGTTAAGTAAGATCGTATTATGTTGTTTATTAACCAACACATTTACAATTATTGACCAATATAATATATGTAAATTTAAAAGCCTTCTATCATTATAAATTTAATATATCACCCATTAAAACATTCCGATATAACAATATGTCATTAGAATTTAAATATCTGTGACCAATAATACATGTTCATTTTCCAGCTTAGTAGTTACTATAAATTCTATATTTTCATCAATTTTCTTTGAAAAACCCGGAAATTCGACGGGTCATTTAGCTAGTATTTTATAAATGTCAGTAAAATTTTCCCTCTTTTTCTTTCTTTTTGTAACTTCACTCCAATCCTTACTAGTACTAATGTGGTGCTGCATAACTCCATAATGTTGCAGGGGAAGAACTTGGAACACTTGGAGATTCGACTAAATGATATAATTCAGGCTACCAACAATTTTGATGAAGCATATTGCATCGGGTCAGGCGGATTCGGTAAAGTGTACAAAGCAGATCTTGAACACTTTGATAGCAGTAATTACTCATCGAAAGAAGGGGTGGATAAATGCGATTTACCCAGAAAACGAAGCACAGTAGCCATAAAGCGCATTAACAATCCAGAAGGAGAACAAGGGTTCATTGCAGAAATTGAAACTCTAACTAGTTGTAAGCATGAGAATATAATCTCTCTTCTTGGTTTTTGTTATGAAGGTAACAGTTCAATGATCCTGGTTTATGAGCATGCTTCGAAAGGAAGTCTTGAAAACTATTTGGGAAGCAGCGATAAAATGGCTAATCTTAATTGGTTACAACGTCTAAATATATGTCTTGATATTGCACATGGTTTGAATTACATTCACAACAACACAGATCATGGCAAACAAAAGATGATACACCGAGACATCAAGAGCGATAATATTCTATTGGGAGATAGTTGGAAGGCAAAGATTGCGGATTTTGGGCTCTCAAAATTCCACCCAGCAGATCAAACGGCCAGCACTATCTATACCAATATGATTGCAGGTACATATGTGTATTTGGATCCAGAATATCAGAAGGATGGTAAACTAAATAAGAAATCAGACATTTACTCTTTTGGAGTGGTATTATTTGAGATCTTGACTGGGAAGTTGGCCTATGATCGTATTTTCACTGACGTTGATGGGAAGGGGATTGCACCCATTGCACGACATCATTTTGAGAAGGGAACACTCATGGAAATTGTTGATCACAAGATAAAGGAAGAAACCGATGAACATGTCTTTTCTCTTACCAAAGGACCCAATAAATAGTCTTTGGACGTATTTTCAAAAATTGCATTTCAGTGTCTAGCAGTAACTCAAGTCGAACGTCCATCAATAGATGTTGTCATCAACGAACTTAAAAAAGCGATATACTGTCAGGTGCGCAATTTTTTTGAATAACTTTATAATCTCCTCATATATTCTTCATAGTAGTATGTGACATTTTGTACATTTTACTTTGTGCAACTAATATTTTAATTCTCAAACTTTTTCTGAATTAACAATCTTACCATTTAACTTTTTTAGTCCTTAACTTTTGTGACATATTGTTTTAATCTTAAACTTTACCAAGCTTGATTTACAACCGTAACCCTGATTCAGGGGCGGAGGGAAGCTTTTGTGACATATTGTTTTACATGCCAAATTATTCAGTTATTTTTACTTATCAAATCGACTGATTGTTCGATGATTCGCAGGAGAACCACAAGGACAGCCTCAAACTGTCACTTCAAGACATAAAGTTGGCCACAAAAACTTTCAATCAAGACAATCTCATTGGACATGGAGATTTTGGGAATGTATACAAGGGTCACACTCATGGGCATAACTTCATTGCTGCAAAGCGGATGGGTAGGAAATCTGCTGAAGGAGAAGCTGAATTTATGGCAGAACTTGAAATCCTTATGCAGTATAAACATGAGAATGTAATTGGTCTTGTAGGCTACTGTGATGAAGAGGATGAGAAAATTATTGTCTATGAGTATGCATCAAGAGGAAGTCTTGATAAGTACTTGAGCGATGATAGTCTTACGTGGGTGATGCGGCTTAAAATATGCATCGATATTGCAATCGGGTTGGAGTTTCTTCATGGAACTGTTTCAAGTCCAGAAATGGTAATACATAGGGACATCAGCAGCAGCAACATTCTACTGCTTGATGATTGGAAAGCAAAAATTAGTGATTTTGGGCTTTCCTTAGTATGTCCAACAAATCAGGATGTAGACTATGTCATCGACAATGTTACAGGCACAATTGGCTATCGTGACCCATTGTACTCAAAAACAGGCTTCTTAACCAAAGAGTCTGATATATTCTCATTGGGTTCGGTCTTATTTGACATATTGTGTGGGAAACTATCATCCGAAAAGCTAGATGATGAGTATCTTTATTTACCCTTTTTGGCTAAACACCACTATTATGTTGAAAAACTTGATAAGTTAGTGTTCGAGGGTATCAAAGAACAAATTGTGCCACAGTCATATATTACCTTTACAAGGATTGCCCTTAAATGCTTACATCACAGGAGAGAAAGACGACCAACAGCTCATGAAGTGGTCATACAACTCAAGAAAGCATTGGAATTTCAGGTAAGTTTGTATATTTTGACAAAATTGGCTAACTTTTGATTCATATATATCTAAACTATGGCCTTAACTATTTTATAAACTATAGGAAAGTAACTGTATGAAACATGAGTTTATTAATTGATTAATGTATATACAGGAGGATTATGAGAAATGGGAGCCCAAATTGCCTAAAGACTATAAAGAAATAATCCATATGTCAAAGTGCCCAGAAATCTATTCTACCAAAAAGAAAGAGGAACTTTACAACATTTTTTGTAAGGGAATCCTCCTTCAACAGGACAAAGTGGTAACCAGTTCATTCTCATATCTCCTTTATTGGGTGTTTCCCGTTTCTATGTATCTTCTCCTTATTGGGAGATAATTCAAAATTACAGATGCATTTATACATCATACACATTGAGTCTGATTTGTGTTTCGGTTGTATAACAGTTGTTGTCATTCGTTGGTAATGGAGAAAGAAATGAAATGGTTTCAGCCACAATGTTTTCCTACATAAACAGTTGTCCACATAAGTGGAAATCTCTTCCAGAATCAAGGTTATTCTCTCCACCTCTCCACCTTTGTATTATCGGTAGAAGTATGTTATACTTTGTAAAGGTAGTATAATATGATTATTAATTATAAAACTATAATTATGATAAAAAAAAAGATCAAACTTAAGAACCCCTTTGACTAAGTTCACATATTGCCCCTGTAATACACTTGCTTATCACAAATTCACAATGACTGCCTGCACTTACACAAAACATATTTGAACCCTCTGACTCTATTATGCTAGAACTGCTTCACCTATAGCTCTTTTACACTTCAGACCTCATCTCATCAGGTTAATAACAAGATTAGTCCTGCATACATACATATCAACAATGAGAACTGATGTTGTACATGACAAAACAGATTTTTATACTTACTATATGATTGGGAACTATAATTTTATAAACCTTATAATAAGGTAGTTGAGGTTTGCCCCTGTTTTGGGTCCTCTGTTCTCATGACCGTGAATTATAAATTTTGCTAGTATCTTGATAGTGTTTTTTATAATGTTCTTACCTTTATTTAAATAGATATTTTTCTGGTACAATAAATTCTAATATAGAATTTATAATTTTGTTCCAGAAATTCCAAATTCAACAGTAGAAGTGTATGGAAATAAAGGCTATGACTGATTTAGACTCGGATGTTTATAATATGCGCAGGTTTGGGACAGTGGTGGAAATGTTAGATATTTCCGACTTGAACCTCGAAATCAAGACGGGAGCTCAATTTTTATCTCCTAATGTTCTTTATGGGGTCTATTTAGTCTTCAAATTTTGTGATTCAAGAAACTATTCAAGTAAACCTGTGTATGTTAATCTAAAGTATAGAAAGGGACCCAAAAGTCTGAATGCATATTTCGCAACATGGAGAGATGAGCAGTGGATGATGATTGAGTTGCACTGTTTCTCGAATCAGAACAAAGATGTCATTTTTGAATTTCAACTTGAAAGCTTTTCATCGTACTATTGTGGAGATGTTGCAGTTTATGTTGAAGGAATTGAATTTCGAGCCATTGACAAAGTAACTTTGAAAATATCCATTGGTTCCATTCTATGTTCTTTTTTTTAAGTTGTACAAAGGGAACATGAATGCGGTAACAAAAAAAATCATGTTCTAAGTTGATATCTAAAATAACTATTTACAGGTGACACTTGAAGAGATCGGAAAATTGAACGAAGTCCAACAAGTCTTGAAATCAGACTTCAATGTGGATCAAGTGCAACAATTGCCAACTAACTTTGAAGAAATATTCAAGGTATGCAGAAACTATGACGACTTGTTCTGGTTGGGTGAAGTCGAAGGAAAGAAACTTCTTGTGCTTTCGGCAAAGGCAACTTTATACAGATTTTCTAATGTGGATATTTTTACTTCAAAACCACCTGCCCAATCCAGGTTTGTTTCTTTTTTTACTGTTATATAACTAATTTGTTACAGTCACGAATAACTAGATTTGATTATTCAAGGTCCAGATTCTAATTGCTTTCTGGTTTAATAGTTAAAATTCGTGAATAGATGGTTGATTAAAGTTTCACTTCTTGAGAAGTATGTAATCATAAAATATACTTTACATGCAGATTTCAAGAGGTCATTGAGCTTTTACCACAACAAGTATTTCATCTCAAATGCACGATCAAAAGTCAAATGTTGTCACCGGTTACGGAATATGTGTGTTACCTTGTGTTCAAGCTTTCAGAAAAATGCCAAGGGCTTCATTGTCCAGTGAAAGTACAAGATCTCCATAAAGAAAACAACGAGGCTGAATTTTTTTATTTTATAACCCCGAGCCCATCGAATATAAATGATATTACTCGGGTTCCAAAACAGAGGGAAGATGGATGGATGGAGATACAAGTGTGGAAATTTAACTCAACTCATGAATTCAAGGATGACTCTCTTTCTATGAATATGAAATTTACAAGTCATGAAGGAATCATGCCTGGCCTCATTGTATGTGGCCTTGAGTTCCGACCAATGTCTGGAAACAACGATGATATTCAAAGGCAACGAGAAAAGAAGAAAAGGCTGCAAGATGAAGTTCCCAAACCCACACATTCAGTCTCAAAAAGACGAAAAGATGACAGAAGTATGTTCGATTTTGCTATGATTTTGCATGGTTCTGCATCCCATTCTACCTGATTTCGCTCTGGTTATGATATGGCTTTGCATCTGGTTTGTTATGTCTTATTCTACCATGTTCCATCTGATTCGCACTGGCTGTGCATTCGCTCTGGTTACGTTATGATTCTCTGACTGATTCTACCATGTTCCATCTGATTTACTTTGGTTCTGCATCCGATTCCATATGATTCGGATTCTGTTTGCATCCGTCTGATTCTGTTTAGGTTTTGTCTTACATATGCTTATATTTGCTTGTGCATGTGTCTGTTGCTCTGGTTCTTTCTAGTATATTGTTCAATTCTATTTTGAGTTTAATTTGTCACCCTCTCAATACATCTTAATATAGCATTTGTGAGTTTGAGGGGATGTTAGCTTAATAAAGGTATGCTTGGCCGTAATAGTTTCGTAAGTTTGTTTTCTATTTAATCTCTTGTATTCTCATTTTTCACTAACAAAATCAAGTTATGTAAATCTAATTTGTTATTGGTTAACACTCATTTCGGATTAAGCCAACCCCCGCATCTGATGTATGGAGAATTATGTTGCGTGGTAGGCCTTTGATGTCGGGCTATGAAGAGGATGATGGTTATACACAGGTATAAACTCAAGATCGTTGAAAACAAACAGAAATAATATATTTGCTATATGAGAAATCTGTTAGAATTGATATTGTGATTGATTACATATGTTTCCTATTTATACTATTCCAACCGATGCTATGAACCATTGTGATGGTTCGGTTTTGCTTTAGATATTCCAACCAATGCACCCCTTGGTGGTGATGGTTGGTGATCGGTGGTTACACCAAACCAAAAGACACAACTATTTAGGTTTGTGTCAATTACAAACTAGTCCCTAAACTACAGTTTCTATATATTCCGTAAATGGTCCTTCGACCTTATTTAACTTAGAATCTATGAGGCAATGATCGGGATTATCCCAACATTCACCCCCTTAATCTTGATCATTCTGAAGGAGATTCTTCACACCAAGTATTTGTCGCATTGTGACAAAACCTATCCTTGGTAGTGCCTTTGTAAGTATGTCAGCCCTTTGTTCTTCTCCGTTGATGTGCTCAACTGTTAAATCTTCCTTCTCAACGCATTCTCGTATGAAGTGATATTTTGTGTCTATGTGTTTGCTTCTTCCATGAAATACTGGGTTCTTCATGAGTGTTATTGCTGATTTGTTGTCCACATAGATTGTGATCTTTTCTTCATTAGAGTCTGTTATCTTACTTAGAAGCCTTTTCAACCAGAGTGCTTGAGTAGCTGCTGCAGTTGCTGCAATGAACTCTGATTCGCAAGATGATAAGGCTACTATTCCTTGCTTCTGAGTGTTCCATGTTATAGGTGAGTTTCCAAAGTAGAAAACTATTCCTGTTGTCCCTTTTCCTTCTTGAGTGTTGACACCATAACTGCTGTCACTGAAGCCTTGAATCTTGTTTCCATCATGCCCGTAGGTTATACCATAGTCTTTGGTTCCTTTGATATAACGTAGAACCTGTTTTATTGCTTTCCTTTGATATAACGTTTCCTGTGATCTTTTCGTCAATCTCCTTGAAATGTTTCTTCACACCTGTCATGTGATTGCTTGCACCATTATCTAGGTACCATAGACTTTCTTCATTCCGTTTTGTCTTTGGTGGTTCGAAGTATCTTTCATTTAAGAATACTTCATGATGCTTTTCGATTTTAGCCATCAGCTGTGTTGGCTCCAAGTCTTCTTCAATAAGATTTGACTGATCTTCTTCAGGATTCTTTCGAGTACAAAATTTGGCATAGTGACCAGGTTTCTTACATTTGTAGCATGTTACCTTTCTTAGGTTGCGTACAAATTTCTTTTTGTCTTTCTTGAAGTTATTCTGAGAAGATTCCCAGTCCTTCTTATCTGACTTGTAATTATTTCCCCGGTTGTTTTTGCCCTTGTAATTTCCTTGTGCTCTAAAAGATTGCCCTTGACTATTGTGCTGGAAAAACATAAGTCTTTCTTGACTTTCTGGTTGTTTTTCCTTTTTGCATTTTAGTCTCTCCTCAAACGTCTTCAATCTTCCAATTGCTTCATCTAAAGACATCTTATCCAAGTCCGAGTATTGTTCAATTGATGCAACTATGTGTAAGAATATGTCTGGTACTTCGGTTAGCAATTTTCGTACTAGATTAAAGTCTTCGAAGGTTAAACCGACATTTGTTGCCCTGCTCGTGATACTTGAAATTTTTGAAATGAATGAATCTATTGATTCATTTTCTTTCATTTGTAATGCCTCAAATTCTGTCTTTAATGTTTGTTGCTTTGCTTGTCGCACACGATTTTCTCCAATGTGTCTTGTCTTCAAAGTGTCCCAAACTGTTCTTGTAGATTTATGTTTTGCAACTTGGAGGATTTGATCTTCCGGTAATGCTTGAAAATTAAAAGCTATCGCAGTTTTATACTCCCTCCGTCCCTAATTAAATGTCCACTTTGACTTTTTGCGGTATTTCTTGTTCAACTTTGACTTTAAATATTTTCGTTTGTGTTATATAATACTTGATGCAAAATATATGAATGAATTATGTTTTATATGTATTTTCATTAGTATAATTTTCATCAATTATTATACAACACAAACAAAATTATTTAATGTCAAAGTTGAACAAGAAAGACTATAAAAAGTCAAAGTGGACATTTATTTAGGGACGGAGGGAGTATGTTTTATTGTCAATTTCTGCATTTGGTTTTGGTTCTACCACTTTCCATAAATCGTTTGCTTCTAAGATTACTTGCATCCGGATTGCCTAAATGTTGAAGTTTGAGTTGGTCAACATAGGACATTGGAAACTGGTCGCTGAACCGATTTCCTTATTCTTTTTCTCAGTCATTTTGAAAAACGTTTTTGGTAAAAGCAACTTTTAATTGATTTTCCAATATGTTTATTTTATTTTATTTTTATATAAAAAACTCTTAAAATATACTATCCTCCTTCCTTTTTTTTTTTTTTTTTTTTTTTTTTTCTTTTTTTTAACACAAGTTATATTTAAAAGGAATTAAGTAAAATAAAACTTAATTATAAAGGGTAAAAGTTCATATATAAAAAAGGGTGTATAAGTTTTTTTTTTTGATATAAAACTGACGGTTATATTTTTTTTCTTTTCACTTTACTCTTTTTTGGATCTTGTTCTGGGTTGGTGGCTCCGATTAGGTTTTTTTCTCCTAATCCTAATTGAGCGCCTGTTGATGTTGGTTCCGGTGAAGGTTTGTCTTCTCCGGTGATGTGGGTGTGCGTCTTTGCACTTTCCCTCTTTCTTGTACTTCTTCTGGGTTGAGAGCTCCGATTAGGGTTCTTCCCTAATCCTAATTTGAGCGCCGGAGAAGTTCGTCTTCTCCGGTGATATCTGAGAACAATTGGATTCGAAAAAACCTAATCGAGTGTAGTTCTCTAAATTTCTCAGTAAAGTCACCAAGTAACGTAGGAATGGATCTAAGGGCATTGTTTCATCGATTGTAATCAACAAAATAAACCAAACAACGTTTTTTGTGAAATAATTCCATTCCTTAAATCAAAAAGCATATAACAAACGGGCCCTAAAAGTCATCTTCTTCATCACGTACGTCCATTCTTCCTCAGATACGTCCGATCACCATTGCTAAGAGATTTGAGTCTTATAGCAGGTGCCAAATTAGAAACTTGATGAAACATAGCCTGAAGTTCAGACTATAAGCCGGAGAAGTTGGTCCAGTTGGGGGTGGCTGAGCACGCGCCTGCCACCCTATTTCTCTCTGCCTCTGCAACATATACAAATCTTGACAATTGCAATAATGACGATAACAATGATTGTTATATTTAAGATGAAAATGTGCGGTATATTTGTTTTGCAGTCGTGTAGAAGACCTAATATTTTTCTCCATTTTTACACTTAAGGAGAGAAATGTCGCTCGTTTATGTAAGTATTAAACGCAAATCTTAGGATTATACAATTGGGATTAGGCTATCTTAACGCAGAGGTTGTCTTTATACATATACATGATGATAATTTTCCTTCAGCCAACTTTCTATGTCTATTAAATTATCCTTCTAAATCGCAACTAATCCAATATATTTTTTGGTTGTAAAATTTTAACACCACTAAATCGCATATATTTTGCAATATCTCGGAAACATTACGAACTAGACATCATGAACCAACATCTTGTTTGATGAACTCACTTAGGCTTGTCACAGTGGTGATCTGCGACGACCATGCCACATCAGCTTTCTCTCTCCGACGACCTGATGACGATCAAATTGCCACAGTGGCGACCAAGTTAATTTTTTTTTCTTTTTAATTCAAATATTTTAAATATATATCTATAGGTGTACTATACATGCATGCAACTATACGTGTAATACATGCATCATCTTTGATAAACCAACATACGTGTAAACCATACATGCATCATTTTTTTAATACATGCAACTATACGTGTAAACCATGCGTTCTCTCTTCTCATATCTAAACATGCTTTCTCTCTTCTCTTACACGCTTTCTGTGTCTTTTTTCATATAAATTAACAACTTTGATAAACCATGCATCATCTTTGTGTGTAATGAATTCGGTCGGATAAACGACTCAATTGTGGTTTTGGCCAACCGACGACCGATCGAGACAAACTTACCACAGCGACCATGACCGATCGCGACCGACGTCGACCGATCCAAGTCGACCGACCACTGTGACAAGCCTTACATGCCACCACCCAATAGGACAATAGGACAGAAGTCTTAAGTATTTACTCAGTAATTTTTTGGGTAAAGACCATAAAATAACAACCTACTTTCTCCAATTTACCGAGATGAAACACGTACTTTTTTTATCAACATTTAAGCCAACGAAACTATCAAGTATTGTTCCGATATCAACAAAAAGTTGTATAAAATAATTAAATAATACTTGAAATGACTATATTACCCTTGTCTTCTTAAACAACTTTTTGTTGATATCGGAACAATACGTGATAGTTGCGTTGGCTTAAATGTTAATAAAAAAGTAGGTGTTTCATCTCGAAACAATACTTGATAGTTGCGTTGGCTTAAATGTTGATAAAAAAAGTACGTGTTTCATCTCGGTAAAATGGAGAAAGTAAGTTGTTATTTTATGGTCTTTACCCTAATTTTTTTATGTCAATGTTTATCATGAATTACAATGTGCTTTGTATTACATGAAATTATTATGGGGTTCCGCTCAATTGTGCTTTCAATTAAAGTATACATGATATATGTTCTTATAGTATTACATACAAACGTATTTATAAGTTTACAATTATAGTGCTTTGCAATTTTGCATTAGTTACCCACTTTCGTGTATTTCATTACTTCTGCTTTCATCCACTCTCCTTAATTAACCCGTGCATTTTACCATATGATATCAAATGATCAAATTTGTTGCTATTTCTTTATTTTTTTTTAAGCGACAATTTTAGCTATCTTATAATACTAACATTACAAATCTAGCTCACATGTCATAAGCAGGACTTCAACCCATAACCATTTGGTTAGGAAGCTTCGCACACACCATAAGGTATCATTGGGACACAAGTATTTCCGTAATCTTTTGTCAACGTTGATATACTTAGAAGTGCCCAAACTACAAAATATGACAATGGATGATAATATAATATTACAAGTTGGGTAATGTAACACACAGGTCTATAATTTAAGTTTCTAACAATGTACGTTTACCAAATTTGTTCACATGTTCATTTCTCCCTAATCGATCTCACACGTAAAAAATCCTAGAAAGCTTGCATGTACAGTGAAATTAATACTTTTGAACTTAGCCTGTTTCGTTTTAGCTTGAAGTTGGTTTTTGGGACTATTTTACCAGCAAATTTGAATTTGGAACTATTAAAGTGTTGTAGGTATGAGAAAAGTAGAAACTAAAATACAAAGTAATTTGAATAACAACTTGATTACATATGAATTTCAATAAAATAACTTATTCAAGTTTTCAATGATATGTTCAATTGTTGTTATGGATCTAGAATTGTTAAAAGAAAAAACTCATATAAATATATTACAATAGCCATACTAAAATTTCTAGATCTACTAATAGAATTTACGAAAATAGGCCGGTCGGTGGTGGAGGGTTTCCTATATATACATAATATACATACACGCATCAGTTGGTACTACTCTTTTGTTTAAACTAAATAACCTCTTTCTTCCTCACATCCTTTTGTAACCCAAAGGGCCTTTGATAAAACAGAAACATAATGTCTTCAGTCAATCATGACGACTTTGCTCACTTAAAAATCCCCCCTGAAAATATAGTATCAGCCACCAATAACTTTGCTAAAGAAAATTTCAGAGGCGGAGGTGGATCTGGTAATCATTATGAGGGACAGCTCTTGTGGTCCGGTGAGTTGATTAAAATTCATGCTCAGAGGTGGAATAAAGAATGGGATGAAAAAGAAGAACAGTTTTGGATGGAGATTTCCATGCTTTCTAGTCTCAAGCATAAAAATGTGGTTTCTCTTGTTGGGTTTTGTGATGAGAATGATGAGAAAATCATCATTATCAAGCTTGAGACCATGTTTAGTCTTGATAACTATTTAGACTATACAATGATGTTGACATGGGTGCGAAGATTGGAGATATGTATCGGCCTTGCGCATGCATTGAGCTACATTGATTATGACGAGCACCGTGATTTTAGCGTTATACATAGAAACATCGACAGTGAGACAGTTCTAATAAATGATAACTTTGAACCCAAGTTATCTGAATTTAGACTTTCCATGAAGATTGAAGCATCCGGGAGGCATCATTCATTCCAAGTTAATAAAGTTTGGGATATCGAGGGGTATACAGACCCGGCATATATAGAGACTAACAATGTAAGCCACAAGTCAGATATTTACTCCTTTGGGATAGTAATGTTTGAACTACTGTGTGGTAGGAAATCAATAATCACCGACGAGGGTAATAAGTATTTGGCTCCATCAGTCATTCTCCATTTTAGAGAGGAAAAACTAAATGAGATTATTTATTGGGATCTACAGAAACAAATTGATCCACAGTCACTCAACGTTTTTGCTGAAATGGCGTATTCCTGCTTGAACGAAGAACAATCTCAGCGTCCAAATATTGATGAGATCGTCACAAGATTTGAGAAAGCGTTGGAACTTCAACTCGAGCATCATAATGAGGTAATATGGTTTTTCCTCTTCCATCTTTTTATCATAATAAGTACTACTATCTGTTTCTTTGAGTGCAAATTGGCTAATAAGTATGGTTATACTATGTGAGTTTTAGTGACAAATTTTATGAATTTCTTTAATTTACCACTTTCTAAGACTTTACGTAATTTGTTTTTCTTGTAATTAAATATATATCCATAACAGTTATATGTGAGACTTTCTTGCGAGAACCATTTTATCTGCGAGAACTGAGAGAACCACCAAAAACATACATGCACGCCTTCAATAATTGTATTTTTGCACATATGTTCTAAAAACAACATATATGTTTTTAAAAAAACATAGTTGTTCTAAAGAATTTGATAAGAAATTGGAAATACAACATTTTTCTTTGAAGGTGTGCATGTATGTTCTTATAAGGCGTGCAACGACAATATTGCGGCCTTGTGTAAGGTTTTTGTGAAAAAAGAGGTTGAGTTCATGATGATATTGAAGAACATAGGTGGATACTTACGATTATTGATGATTTGCATGTATTTTTATTTTATTTTAAAAGGCGTGCATGTATGTTTTTTTTTGTTCTCTCAGTTCTCGCAGATAAAATGGTTCTCGTAAGAAAGTCCCCCACAGTTATATTATGTAACTTAATAGTGACAATTTTTTCATGTGAATTTAAAATAATAATAATTAGTCGTGTTCTATTACCAAATTATTATTTAAATTTTCGTGTAATTATCATTTATATTGTATGAATAAAAATAGTTATTGACGAAGATGACCATTATGAATTATTTAAACTCCGTAATTATGAATAAAAATAAGCAAATATATAGTTTATAAACCCCTTTAGTGTGACTTATGTCACAACTGTATATGAAGAATAAGAAAGAGAATATGAATATGGATGGTTAACTTAATCCAAACCCATATTATTTGATCCGCCACCCACACCAAAGCTTATTTGCTAATCACCCATTTTACACAAACAAATGGCTTAGCAACTAAGCAACAACAAATTGTTTTTGGTTAGTTTTCATTCTAGCATTCCAACCAAATGGGTGTGTGAAGAAAAAAGATTAGCGAGAGTCTTAACGAGAACCAAAGTCACCTACAACTAGCATATAAGAAAAAAAATGAAAATTTGTATTAATCATAGTCAACTATAAATAACAACTTAAAGTTTATATAGGAAAGTAATAAAATCCTAACAAATAAACAAAAAAAATAACGAGCCTAAACTAGTGCAAACCCACATGTCTTATTAAACAAAAGAAACCTACTTTACTTTGTTTTCTTTGGTTGTTAATTCATCATTCAATCCTAGTACCTTACTAGCCTCTAATCAGTTTCACAATTAGACCATTCGACTTGCAGAGAATATCCTGAATCAAAGAGTATAATATCATGCTCATGCTCTGTTTAACACGCTTTTAGTCTCATTTAGTGTTTTAACTCTTAGGAACTATTCTAAGATTAAAGCATATATACCTGTCCAAACATCCAACTTTCTGATGTCCAAACAGCATGTAATTGCTCTGATAAACAGCATACAAACCTTTAAAAGTATCTAATTGCAAATTGCTGTTAAAAAACAGCATAGAAAGTTACAAACATGTACTTGGTGCAAGAAAAAAAACATGGTTGCTGTAAAAAACTGTGTTGGAACAGCAAACAAAAGCTGTAATTGCTGCTAAAAAACAAGATACAAATATGTAATTGCTTTTAAAAAAAAGAGCATGTAATTGCTGCAAAAAAACAACATACAAATACGTAATTGCTTTTAAAAAAAAGAGCATGTAATTGCTGCTAAAAAACAACATACAAATATGTAATTGCTTTTAAAAAAGAGAGCATGTAATTGCTGCAAAAACTTGTTTCCAAACAGCCATGTAATTTAAAGGCAATGTCCAAACAGCATATAAAAGCTGTTAAAACAGCATATAAGCCTGTCCAAATAGCATATAGAAAGTGTTTAAAACACCATAGTTTTTCCTGGATAGTGGATACCACTTTATCAACTTATCTTGAGTATTCCAATCTACTTTATCACCTTCTACCCTTGAATCTTATGCAATCTTTTAGCAATTTCTCAAACCCAGTACTCTTTTGTGCCAGCAGTCTTTATTGCAACTCAACAAAAATTTATTGCAACTTTAAACAATTCACTGTTACACAAAGCACATGCCATAGTTTTTTTTTCTTCTTATGAATACCACTTTATGAACTTATCCACAAGACAAAAACATGTCTTTGAATGCAATGAGGGAACCAAACAATACAATTCCAATCCATATTATCCCATCAAAACTGCATCGGGTAGACAAAGTATCGCCCATGTAGTCCATACTTACACCATCTTATTATGGACCAAATGCTTTAAAAGCACCTTAGGAGCAAATATTGACTACATTAACCAAGACTATATCTCAACATGAAGTCACTAATCAAAACAATTCAACTTAACGAGCAGGGAAGCCCGCGCGTTGCAGCGGGTTATTCAGATAGTTGTTTTTTTCTTTCAAAAATATTTTTTCAAAAACTTTATTTTTTTATTTTTTTCGAAATTATTTTTCAAAAAAAAAAAAAAAAAAACAACATTTTTTTTTTTTAATGTTGTTTTTGCCGTTGTTGGTAACAAATGCAGTGTCCGTAATTTAATTTTTTTTGAAAAAGGACTCATTTTGCAAACAACCGCGAACTTCAGGGGTATTTTTTGCCAATTTTTAAAAAGATTTTTTGTAAAAGGATTACTTTTGCAAAGACTTGTCAACTTCAGGGGTATTTTTTGCCCATTTTGAAACATATTTTTTGAAAAATGACTAATTTTGCAAAGAGTTGTCGATTTCAAAAGTATTTTTTAGCATTTTTAAAACTAAAAAAAAAAAAAAAAAAAAAAAAAAAAAAAAAAAAAAAAAAAAAAAAAAAGCACTGTTGAAGTACTGTATTTCACTATTCATTCAATTTCTCATCTTTTAATATATATATAATAAGACCATTCACTTCCTAAACATGTAAAGAATGTTATATTAATTACTATCCACAAACGTAATAACTACTAGAGTAAACTTCTTAAATCGTCCATGTGGTTTACCGGGTTTAACGAAATGGTCCCTAAACTTTTTTTTTCGCGGATCCAATCCATGTGGTTTTGACCCGTAACAGGTTTGGTCCCTTGACCGGGTTTTCTGTCAGTTGACCATTAATAATTTCATAAATGACATAAATACCCTTAGTCCCTTTGGTTTGTCTAGTATAACAATTTTAGTCCCTATGGTTTTTTTTTTTTTTTTTTTTTTTTTTTATATTTAATTTTCTTGTCTGAATTTTAAAAAATAAATAAATAAATAAATAAAATAAAATAAAAAAAAGTTCAAAATTTCTTGTCCGAATTTTTTTTAATTTTTTTGTCCGAATTCTTTAAAATTTTTTGACAAAAGTTTTTTTTTAACTTTTTTGCCTAAGATTTTTTTTTTATTTATAAAATTTTTTGAATACTTTTTGAAGGAGTTTTTTTTATAAAATTTTTGACAAAAAAATTTTCACTAGATTTTTTTTAGATTTCTTGGCATGATTTTTTTACAAGATTTTTTTTTTTTTTTTCATATAAAATTTTGACAGAATTATTTTGTCCGTTAAAAAAGTATTCAAAAAAAATCGTCATAATATTTAAAAAAAAAATTTTGACAATTTTTATTTTTATCTATTTTTTTTTTTTTTTTTTTTTTGAACTTTTTTGAATACTTTTTAATGGACTAATTTTTTTTTTGTTTTTTTTTTGACCAAAAAAGCTTTGACATAATTTTTAATATTTTTCGCATAATATATATGTATATATATATATATATTTATTTATTTTTTTAAACAAAATCGGACAAAAGAAAAAATTCGGACAAAAAATTTTGAACTTTTTTTATTTTTTTATTTTATTTATTTTTTTTTAAAATTCGGACAAAAAAAAAAGAAAAAAAAAAACGTAGGGACTAAATCTGTTATAGTAGACAAACCACAGGGACTACGGGTATTTATGTCATTTTCTGAAGTTATTAACTGTTAACTGATGGAAAACCCGGTCAAGGGACCAAACCCGTTACGGGTCAAAACCACAGGGACTGGATCCGGGGAAAAAAAAGTTTAAGGACCATTTTCGTGAAACCCGGTAAACAACAGGGATGATTTATGACGTTTACTCTAACTACTATAAACTACAAGATATTATGCAGAATTAGACCTAACATGTCTTAGGGGCTGTTTACTTTCTGCTTAATGTCCTGTTTGGTAACAAAACTGGCTGGAAACAGGAAACTTTGGTGTTTCTTTTTAACTTATTGCAAAAGAGAATCCTTAATGTGAAAGGGGGCAAAATTTGATGCTGTTTCTATCCAGGACGTCTTAATACGAGTTTTTTCCCGAACTAGTGTAGGTGGAAAAAATAAATTCGAAAAATTTAGAAAACTTCGAAAAAATTTATAAAAATTCAAAAAAAATTTAAAAATTTATAAAAATTCGAAAAATTTATGAAAATTCGAAAAAATTTATAAAAATTTTAAAAAAATTCAAAATTTTTTAAAAATTCAAAAAATTTATAAAAATTCAAAAAATTTATAAAAATTCGAAAAATTGATAAAAAATCAAAAAATTCAAAAATTTTATAAAAAATTTATAAAAATTCAAAAAATTCGAAAATTTTATAAAAATTTATAAAAATTCAAAAAAACTTATAAAAAATTTGAATTTTTTAAATTTTTTTTCGAATTTTTAAAAAATTATAAATTTTTACAAATTTTTTGAATTTTTAAAAAATTATAAATTTTTATAAATTTTTTGAATTTTTTAAAAATTTTAATAAGTTTTTTCGAATTTTTATAATTTTTTATAAAATTTTCGAATTTTTTGAATTTTTATAAATTTTTTGAATTTTTAAAATTTTTAGAATTTTTTTAAAGTTTTTATAAATTTTTTCGAATTTTCATAAATTTTTCGAATTTTTATAAATTTTTTCCACCTACACTAGTTCGGGAAAAAACTCGTATTAAGATGGTCAATTAAGTATAAAAAAGAAACAACATATATCCACACAGACACTAACTAGAAACAGGACATATATATCCACACAGATACTAACTAGAAACAGGAAAAAAAAGAAACAGCCCCTTAGACATGGTTCAGGAATTTTATCAAACACTTTGTAGGCGTTATTATACTCCCTTTTTCTAACTCACATTTTAACTTGACTATTTTACTGATAATGAATGAATTTGCTCACCTCAGAGTCCCCCTTGAATATATCCTATCTGCCACCAACAACTTTGATGAAGAAAATTTATGGGGAGGAACTGGGTTTGATAAGACATACAAGGACAGCTCTTGTGGTCCGGTGAGTTTATTGATTTCGATGCTCGGAGGTTAAGTAAAGATTTCATCGGAGAAAATGGGTTTGAACAGTTTTGGATGGAGATTTCAATGCTTTCTACTCTCAAGCATAAAAATCTGGTTACTCTTGTTGGGTTTTGTGATGAGAGTGATGAGAAGATCATAATTACCAAGCGTGAGATCAACAAAAGTCTCAGCAACTATCTAAGTGACCCGATGTTGTTGACATGGGTGCAAAGATTGGAGATATCTGTCGGTGTTGCGCGTGCATTGAGCTACATTCATTATGATGAGCCACGTGATTTCAGTGTAATACACCAGTACATTAGCAGTGCCACTGTTCAATTAAATGATGAATGGGAACCCAAGTTATCTGATTTTCAATGTTCCATGAAAATTGAAGCATCTCAAAGGCACCATTCATTTCATACTAATAAAATTAAGGGTGTGGAAGGGTATGCAGACCCCAACATATATTGAGACTAAAAGTGTGAACCACAAGTCAGATATCTACTCCTTTGGGATAGTTTTGTTTGAACTGCTGTGTGGTAGGGAATCAACAAGTAAGCATCCAGATAACAAGTATTTGGCTACACTAGCTATTTTTCATTATAAAAAGAAAATACTAGATGAAATAATTGATCGAGTTCTAAGGAAACAAATGGATATAGACTCATTCAACGTTTTCGCGAAGACAGCATATGACTGCTTGAATGAAGAAAGATCTCAACGCCCGGATATAAGTGAGATTGTCACAAGACTTGAGAACGAGTTGAAACTTCAAATGGAACGCCAAAATGTTGTAAGATGGTTTTCTCTTTCATCTTTCTATTTTTTTTTATTTATTTATTTTTTTTTAATTTTAATTTTATTATTATTTTTTTTAATAACTCATCTCTATTTATTGATAATATTAATATCACACGTGTAAAATTATTTACTTATTACTGTATTTATGATATTAAAGGAACACTTTGCGGCCAAAGTTGAGGATACATCATCCAATCATGACAAGGTAATTATTTACTTATTACTATTGTTGTAAGTCACTGGAATTTTGTAAACGTGACCTCCATTCCTTATATATACACGTGTCATATTTGGAACACTTGGTAATGTTGTCTTGTTTGGTACATATAGGGATCACTGACCTCCATATCTACACGTGTTGAGTCCCATGTCAACAAAGAAACAAAGTCTTTCCTCAACGATCTTTCTCACTTAAAACTCAGCTGGGAAGATATAATATCAGCAACCAACAATTTTGCTCATGAGAATATTATCGAAGAATTTAAGCTTGGAACAATTTACAAAGGCCGTCTCTTACGTTCTGAACAATTCATCGATATTATTGTAAAGAGGTTCTATACCTTTTGTATAAAAGATGAGAGCAAAAAGATTTGGACGGAAGTTTCGATGCTTTCTAGTCTCAAACATAAGAATCTTGTGTCTCTTATTGGGTTTTATGATTCAGAAATGGAGAAGATTATCATATACAAGAAGGAGGGTAACCGAAGTCTCGAAACATATCTAAGTGACCAGACCCTCACATGGATGCAAAGGTTGAGAATATGTGTTGGTGTTGCAAATGCATTGAGTTATATCCATTATGATCCTGAGCGAGATTTTAGTGTCATACATTGCAACATCAGGAGCTCGAACATTTTACTAGATGACAAATGGGAACCCAAGTTATCTGGTTTTGAACTTTCTTTGAAAAATACAGTAGGTCGGAGACACCGACTTCTTCTTATTCGTGATATTATCGAGAATGTATACCAGGACCCAAAATATAAAAAGACCGGAGGTGTGACCCACAAGTCAGATTTGTATTCATTCGGCATTGTATTATTCGAAGTCTTGTGCGAACGGAGTGCCGTTCTTCCGGTTGAAGAGTTGGGAGAGGGATTATTAAGTAAATTGGGCAAATCTAATTTGGATGATATGATCGATCCACATTTACGGAAACAGATGGAACTAAAATCATTAGAGATATTCTCAAAAACAACATCTTGCTGCCTAAAAGAGGAAAGAGCAGATCGCCCATATATAGATCAGGTTGTCAAAGGACTTGAGAAAGCGCTTGAGCTTCAATGGAAACACGAAAATCTAGTAAGAACAATAACTTGTTTATCTACTTTATGTAACAATAACTGTTATATTATCAACTCATTTCCTATTCTCTTGCAAATGTTATCATAGGGTCTTTCGAGGAATGTAGTTGACGGCACATCATACGATCACTTGAAGGTAATTAAACTCTTTAAACTTTTTTATTTAGATGCGGATAGGAGTTACTTTTTAAGTACGAAACAATTATGGCTTTAACTCGATCCATGCGATTTTTATTTTACAGTATAATCTTTTTACCATTGATATTATACTGAAACTATAAATATTACATAAAACTAACTTTTTTTCATAATTAATGTGGTGAATATGAAAGTATTAAATAATTTTGTTTCATTTAACTCCAGATGTTTTTTTAGTATTTGGTGAGATAGTTGTATAATTTTAATGCATGAAATGTATCAAAAGTAACATTATAATTCTAAATCTTGTTTAGCATCATTAAAATACGTAGGGTTAGAATTTTAATGCTTGTTTTAAACCATGTTGCTGAACAAGCTTTTTATCAAAAACGCTAACAACTGATACTAAAGGTATGTGTGGTAAAACTAGTTGGAAGCTCATAACTGTAAGTTAATAACATGTAAATATAAACTGATAACTGCTAGCTCATAGTGGTAACTACAAACTGTCATTTTTATTTTTATATAAGTGTTTGGTAAGTTAGTTATGGCCGTAACTATAAAATGTAAAATGACACTGAAAGACATTTGCATGATTAGAAACGACCAAAAACTTAAAAAGTAAAAAAGAAATTTATGGATAATTAGTTTAATGTTATTAAAAATATCTCGTAACAATCATTGACGCCGTACATCGATATGTAGCAATATCACTAATGAATCATTTTGCAATATTAAAGGGACAAGTTATGCATACCTCTAAAAACACCAATGTCACCCCCCCCCCCCCCCCTATTTTTTATAATTTTTTTACTTTTTATTTTATTTTAATAATTTTGTTTATATTATGAATCTGTGAAACGAAAAGTGCGAAATAAAAAATATAAAGTTTAACAAGTCAAAAGTATTAAACTGGTAAAAAATATGAAGCAAAAACTGATAAAAAACTGTGTTGTACTATAAACTGGAGGAAAAAAATATATTTATGTACTTTTTTGTACTTTTCTTGTGGGCTAGGGGGTATGTGTAACATAAGGCTATAGGGTGCACCTTCGGCAAAGTAAAAGGAAAAGCTTTTCATAGCGGGAACCCCAATTCATTTAATGTGGGAAAACAAAAAATCACCCATTTTCGAGACTTTACTCCTGCACCAAAAAACAAGTATAGCTAAGAGAGAGAAATAATATTATATTTCTTTTGCATATATTGAGAAGCATAGCCAAGAGAGAGTAATAATATTATATTTCTTTTGCATATACTCCGTATTAGGTATTGGTATGTGTGTTTTAGAAGTATTTTTAAATGTTAAAAATGATAAAATGTTTAAAGGAAGAGAAAGAATACGCTGCAAAGGTTAAGAGAAATGTGAAGAAAAAAAGAATGAAAGTGTTAAATGATAACGTAGAGCTGACTTGGCGAAGGAAAAACCCCAACACCACCTTCCACACTAACCCAATATTAAATTGTAGTCCAACACAAAACGAGACTGCTATTAAGTTAACAATATGTTAAAACCACATTCTCCAAATTAGATTGCCATACAACTGTCAAGCATGCATACATCATAACTTTATTAGGTTACGTTGGTATATCAAAATATTAATAGTATTTTCATCGTACCCACACTATTTAATCTTTTTCTTAATTATCACACACAAATTATAATAAAATCAACTATCATGCATAATTATTGTTAGAATATAACACATCCCACGTAACAAAAGTCATCTATTATTAGTTTATTACTGAAAGGTGATCAGGGGTGGAGCCAGAATAAATATCGAGGGGGGGCAAGAAAAATTCTTTTGTCAAACTGAATATACAACAGAAAAAAGTGTGTCATTAGTAAACTTAATAATATCTAATTCAAATATAATTTACTTGTTAAAAATGAAAATACAAACTTTAAAAACACAAAATAAGTTAAAAAAATGAAAATCTAAAAGGTTGGATAGGTAAATAAAAGATTTAAAGAAAAAGTGCTTGTACATACTTTCTTTTTACTTGTACCCCTCATGTGACTTAACTACAAAACTGAGAATAAAAAGTCAAAAGTTGCTTTCTCGTTGATCTACATTAAGTGCAGTCACTTCATCTTCTTCGACACCATGTCCACCACTGCAATTCAAGTTTTTAAAAACTCTATTGCGATACACGAAATATGTTTTGCATCTTAAAACACTGATTTTGCCTTTCAGTTTACAGAGATCAAATATTTTTAGGAGGGAAAATTAAGAAAATATCTCAAAAATTCGAAAACTTTAAACTACAAAATTTTCCCGTGGGGGGGGGGGCACCTGCCCCTTGTGCCCCCCCTGCTGGTTCCGCCTCTGAAGGTGATAACACGTCAAGTTGGACCAACAAGGAAAAAAATTAAACATTAGTGGTAGGTTATTCATAGCAGGGTATTTAGGTAATTATAATCTCAAAAAGCTTCAAGAATTTTAAACGCTTTGTTTAGAAGCGTCTTAAATATGGGCTGTATGTTTGAATTATAAGCTTAAAGCTAGTATCCCCAAACAAAGATATATTATTTGAAGGTGATTATTTTCTAAAACAAAAAGCTTAAAGCTATAAAAAGCTTTCGAAAAAAAAAAAAAAAAAAAAAAAAAAAAAAAAAAAAAAAATCCTTCCCAAGAGTCCCTAAATAAGTACACACACCTGTGAAACATCACTTCAACCCCCAATTAAGCAGTATCATTAAAAAACCCCATAGTCACTTTGTCATTTAAATACCCAATCTAGCATGTGAAATAATTAACCTCGTAAATTAGAAGCCCAAATATAACTTTATAACACAAATTTTCGGATGACAACCAATCATTTTAAACGGAAATTATATATAAAAAATAAAAATACTTAAAAGTTATCACCATAGTCATTTTAGTAAATCTATACAACCTATAATGGAGATTAGTACTTCCCTTATAATTTAATCAAGTAAAAAAAACACTATTTACAAATATTTAAAGCATAAATACATTTATTCAACACATACAATTAATACTCTTATTAAATTACCCGTCACTAAAAAATACAACTATTTTAGCGCATGATACAATCTATTCAAACTATTAATATAACTATATAGATTTTTAAGCAAATAAATTAATTAAGTTTGATGTACAATTAATTTATGCATCAATAACTATGTATATTGACTAGCCAATACCAGTAGTTAATGTAATCTTTAAAACATCTCCCCAATAAAAAGTATCATTTATAGAACACAATATATAAACCAAGCATGCTAATTAACACCCTCTTTTTAAAATTTTGAAGGCATTTCATGAATACTTTTAAATAATACACTTTTTTTTTTTTTTTTTTTTTTTCAAATAGTACAAAGTTATGAATCATGAAAAGGTAACAAATTCAACTATTTTATGTCTGAACTTTCAGAATAAGAAAAGAAAAAAAAAATGAAGTTGGCCTTAGATAAGATATTATCAACAGCCTCAAAATTTCAATAGTTTATCGTGACTGCAAAAAGATTCTTGCAAACTCTAAACTTATTGTTACTGTAAGCAAACTAATAAAAAGATATTGTTCGCCGAAAATATATCAATTACATGGTACCCTCTGCCACAACGCACGAGTACCCTCCCAGTTACTTGAATACGCAATCAAATTAGGAGCGTGATACAATTAGTTTGATTTAAGGACACAAAATGATCGCATCCAAAAGTTGGTTTTCTAAAACCACGAACCTTAATGGGTTTGACAATTCTTTTCTTAATTTGATAGTCTGGCCCACTTTATTTTTTCTTGTCTTTTTATATTATTGTTCTTTCATACAACCACAAATAAAATGTCACAATTTTATGACTTTTTTCTAGAAACGTAGAAAAAAAATTATAAAAGGAACCCGAGAAGGTAAACAGACAACTAGGGCCATAAACGAACCAGATGAACATGAATGAGTCATGTTCATTTTTTTTAGCCTGACAAATGAAAGGACACTAACGCTTAAATGGACAATTTTCTTATTCATGTTCGTTCATTAAATGAGATTGTTCGTGTTCGTTTATGTTCGTTCATGAGATTAAGCGAACGTAAATTAACGAACATAATTGAGCGTATTAAGACAAACAAAAAATATACAGAATATTGAGTTTTAAGTGTACATTTGTTTAAGTATGCCAATTTTTAAAGTATATAACAAAAATATATGATATACGACCATAAACACATTAACAAACATAAATAAACATTAAGAAACGTATAGGCGGACGTTTATGAACATATATGAGTGAACGAGACTTTTGTTCATTTTGTTTATTTAAATAAAAAGATATAAAATTTTGTTTATGTTCGTTTATTTAATAAATTAGAATAAAGGAAAGGGTAAAAACCCAACCGGATTCAATACCCAACGACCAACCTCTCTAAACCAATAGAGAATGGTTTGATTTAAAATATAGCTTTTCTTCCCCCTAGACCAGTAAAAACAATAGAATCGATACCTACACACAAAATCGATTCCATTTGATACATTTATGGAACCTCTACCCAAAGTGATACCCAATAACAAACTATGTCTAATTCATTCATTATTTGAAACATAGGGATATGTATTTTCTCTATAATTCTTCATCTTCAATCTTGCCACACTTCATAATCTTTTTATCAAATGTATCTTTAGGCATTAGTTTTAGGGATGATATTCATTTAACGAGAAAATGTCATGTAATAGTAATCAAGTTTCTTGAATGTTTCAATTATGTCACTCAAACTCTATATCAAGTACAAAAACAATCCAAGTTTTGTCTCATTATTGTGAAAATATTCAAAAGTGTTATGTTTAGGAGTAATTAAACATGCATTATTTGATTGTACTATAGTTTTAAACACCTACTCCTAACGATAACTTCTCACAACCGACTCAATCAATAACCAACTTTTTCAATTTGAAAAGAAAAATAAGTCACAAAATAGTAACAAAATTTTAAAAGTGTTCTATTAAAGTCACTAAAATTCAAAATTTTTACAACAATAAAACATTATTGAAACTTTGAGTGATTTTTATAATTAAAATAAAGTTTTAGTTATTAGATTGGAAACAAACTGAAACTTAGTTACTATTTGATTTGATGATTTTCATCCTCATTTTCCTAATAATCAACTTAAAATAAATCAACTATTGCTATTGAACGTTCTCATCTATCTATAAATACTAAAAAAGCACATTTTTTAGAAGCTTAAATGATTAAGATTTTCTTAACATAACTAAGCACCTTCTTTTGACAAGTGTCCATGGCATTCTTTAACCAGTTTTTTGAATTATATCTTGATTTCTCCCGCCAAAATTACTTATTCACAACTATATCATTAACTCTTGAATTCTCCCGCCAAAATTGTTGCCATTAATAAATAATTTTCAATCACCCCTAAATATCATTTATGATTTTTTGAATTAGTTCTTAATATCAGTACTAGGATATGCACCTTGAAAAAGGCGTAAACACACCCAATGCTTGCTTTCTGAATACCACCGCCTACTAAATGAGAACGAAGTGAGAATTAAAATTACATTGTAAATTATTTTCGACTATTAATCTACAAATGAGAGCCCTGATTTAAATAAAGTGTAATCCATGAGAGCCCTGATTTAAATAAAGTGTAATCCATCAACTTTAATTTTACATTTACGTGGAATTTAATTTTTTTTCTTTCACTATCACTTATTCCATCTAATTCTATACGACTTTTAGACCATTGACTAAAAAGGCCTTAATTTGGAATTTAAAAATGTCAAAGCAAATATATTTTTAAAAGCTTAAATCATTAATATTTTTCTAAGATAACTAAGCACCTTCTTTTGACAAAGTGTCTGTTGCATTTTTCCTTAACTGATTTTTTGAATTATCTCTTCAATTCTCCCGTCATAAATTAGTTTTTTGAATTATCTCTTCAATTCTCCCGTCATAAATTAGTTATTCACAACTATGTCATTAACTTTTACCATTGTTTAAGACTTGGTAAATGTATATTAATAATGAACACTGTTAAGTTTTATATGTCACCCCTTAAGTTATGAAAGATATTTTGAAACTTTGACAATCAAGAAATATCATTAGTGATATTTTGAATTAGTTTCTAATATGAGTATCCGCACCTTGCAAAAAGGCTTGAAAACATCCAATACTTGCTTGTTGAATACCATCCAATATTTGTAGAGAAGATAGAAACAAATAATTGTAGAAGAAGAAGAGCAAGATGAATGCTCCAATTAATATTGATGACATTGTTGAACACGCTCTTAGCAAAATAAGGTTAAGTAAGATCGTATTATGTTGTTTATTAACCAACACATTTACAATTATTGACCAATATAATATATGTAAATTTAAAAGCCTTCTATCATTATAAATTTAATATATCACCCATTAAAACATTCCGATATAACAATATGTCATTAGAATTTAAATATCTGTGACCAATAATACATGTTCATTTTCCAGCTTAGTAGTTAC
The DNA here is from genome assembly GCA_021014915.2 of Artemisia tridentata subsp. tridentata. Classification (NCBI taxonomy): domain Eukaryota; kingdom Viridiplantae; phylum Streptophyta; class Magnoliopsida; order Asterales; family Asteraceae; genus Artemisia; species Artemisia tridentata. The sequence continues at coordinate 2,194,957 of CP139505.1, read as the reverse complement.
TATAAATTCTATATTTTCATCAATTTTCTTTGAAAAACCCGGAAATTCGACGGGTCATTTAGCTAGTATTTTATAAATGTCAGTAAAATTTTCCCTCTTTTTCTTTCTTTTTGTAACTTCACTCCAATCCTTACTAGTACTAATGTGGTGCTGCATAACTCCATAATGTTGCAGGGGAAGAACTTGGAACACTTGGAGATTCGACTAAATGATATAATCCAGGCTACGAACAATTTTGATGAAGCATATTGCATCGGGTCAGGCGGATTCGGTAAAGTGTACAAAGCAGATCTTGAACACTTTGATAGCAGTAATTACTCATCGAAAGAAGGGGTGGATAAATGCGATTTACCCAGAAAACGAAGCACAGTAGCCATAAAGCGCATTAACAATCCAGAAGGAGAACAAGGGTTCATTGCAGAAATTGAAACTCTAACTAGTTGTAAGCATGAGAATATAATCTCTCTTCTTGGTTTTTGTTATGAAGGTAACGGTTCAATGATCCTGGTTTATGAGCATGCTTCGAAAGGAAGTCTTGAAAACTATTTGGGAAGCAGCGATAAAATGGCTAATCTTAATTGGTTACAACGTCTAAATATATGTCTTGATATTGCACATGGTTTGAATTACATTCACAACAACACAGATCATGGCAAACAAAAGATGATACACCGAGACATCAAGAGCGATAATATTCTATTGGGAGATAGTTGGAAGGCAAAGATTGCGGATTTTGGGCTCTCAAAATTCCACCCAGCAGATCAAACGGCCAGCACTATCTATACCAATATGATTGCAGGTACATATGTGTATTTGGATCCAGAATATCAGAAGGATGGTAAACTAAATAAGAAATCAGACATTTACTCTTTTGGAGTGGTATTATTTGAGATCTTGACTGGGAAGTTGGCCTATGATCGTATTTTCACTGACGTTGATGGGAAGGGGATTGCACCCATTGCACGACATCATTTTGAGAAGGGAACACTCATGGAAATTGTTGATCACAAGATAAAGGAAGAAACCGATGAACATGTCTTTTCTCTTACCAAAGGACCCAATAAAGAGTCTTTGGACGTATTTTCAAAAATTGCATTTCAGTGTCTAGCAGTAACTCAAGTCGAACGTCCATCAATAGATGTTGTCATCAACGAACTTAAAAAAGCGATATACTGTCAGGTGCGCAATTTTTTTGAATAACTTTATAATCTCCTCATATATTCTTCATAGTAGTATGTGACATTTTGTACATTTTACTTTGTGCAACTAATATTTTAATTCTCAAACTTTTTCTGAATTAACAATCTTACCATTTAACTTTTTTAGTCCTTAACTTTTGTGACATATTGTTTTAATCTTAAACTTTACCAAGCTTGATTTACAACCGTAACCCTGATTCAGGGGCGGAGGGAAGCTTTTGTGACATATTGTTTTACATGCCAAATTATTCACTTATTTTTACTTATCAAATCGACTGATTGTTCGATGATTCGCAGGAGAACCACAAGGACAGCCTCAAACTGTCACTTCAAGACATAAAGTTGGCCACAAAAACTTTCAATCAAGACAATCTCATTGGACATGGAGATTTTGGGAATGTATACAAGGGTCACACTCATGGGCATAACTTCATTGCTGCAAAGCGGATGGGTAGGAAATCTGCTGAAGGAGAAGCTGAATTTATGGCAGAACTTGAAATCCTTATGCAGTATAAACATGAGAATGTAATTGGTCTTGTAGGCTACTGTGATGAAGAGGATGAGAAAATTATTGTCTATGAGTATGCATCAAGAGGAAGTCTTGATAAGTACTTGAGCGATGATAGTCTTACGTGGGTGATGCGGCTTAAAATATGCATCGATATTGCAATCGGGTTGGAGTTTCTTCATGGAACTGTTTCAAGTCCAGAAATGGTAATACATAGGGACATCAGCAGCAGCAACATTCTACTGCTTGATGATTGGAAAGCAAAAATTAGTGATTTTGGGCTTTCCTTAGTATGTCCAACAAATCAGGATGTAGACTATGTCATCGACAATGTTACAGGCACAATTGGCTATCGTGACCCACTGTACTCAAAAACAGGCTTCTTAACCAAAGAGTCTGATATATTCTCATTGGGTGCGGTCTTATTTGACATATTGTGTGGGAAACTATCATCCGAAAAGCTAGATGATGAGTATCTTTATTTATCCTTTTTGGCTAAACTATGGCCTTAACTATTTTATAAACTATAGGAAAGTAACTGTATGAAACATGAGTTTATTAATTGATTAATGTATATACAGGAGGATTATGAGAAATGGGAGCCCAAATTGCCTAAAGACTATAAAGAAATAATCCAAATGTCAAAGTGCCCAGAAATCTATTCTACCAAAAAGAAAGGGGAACTTTACAACAATTTTTGTAAGGGAATCCTCCTTCAACAGGACAAAGTGGTAACCAGTTCATTCCCGTATCTCCTATGTTGGGTGTTTCCCGTTTCTATTTATCTTCTCCTTATTGAGAGATAATTCAAAATCACACGTGCATTTATGCATCATACAACAGAGTCTGATATGCATTTTGGTTGTATAACAGTTGTTGTCATGCGTTCCAGCCACAATGTTTTCCTACATAAACAGTTGTCCACATGAGTGGAAATCTCTTTCAGAATCAAGGTTATTCTCTCTACATCTCCACCTTTGTTAGATTTTAATGATAAGCAAACATATGCATTATTGGTAGAAGTATGTTATGCTTTTTAATGTTAAAGTTTAAGGTTAATCTTTTTACCGTTTAATGAATGAAAAGTTGTATACGGTAGCATAATATGATTATTAATTATATAATTATAATTAGGATCAAACTTAAGAATCCCTTGGACTAAGTTCACATTTTCCAACTGTAATACACTTTCTTATCACAATGACTGCCTGCACTAACACAAAACATATTTGAATCCCTTTGACTCTATTCTTCTAGAACTGCTAATCCCCTGTGCTAATCAACAAAGGAATAGTGTTTCATCTTTAGCTCTTTTACACTTTAGACCTCATCTCATCAGGTTAATAACAAGATTAGTCCTGCATACATACATATCAACAATGAGATCTGATGATGTACATGAAAAAATAGATTTTAATACTCACTATATGATTGGGAACTATAATTTTATAAACCTTCTAATAATGTAGTTGAGGTTTTCCCCTGTTTTGGGTCCTCTGTTCTCATGACCATGAATTATAAATTTTGCTAGCATCTTGATAGTTTTTTTATTTTTTTTATTATTTTTTTTTATAAATAATATTCTTACCTTTATTTAAATAGATATTTGTCTGGTACAATAAATTCTTACATAGAATTTAAACTCTTGTTCCAAAAATTACGAAATTCAACAGTAGAAGTGTATGGGAATAAAGGCTATGACTGATTTAGATATTTCCGAATTGAACATCATATTTCGCTTTGAATGTTTATAATATGCATAGGTTTGGGACAGTGGTGAAGATGTTAGATATTTCCGACTTGAACATCAAAATCAAGACAAGAGCTCAATTTTTATCTCTAGATGTTGTCTATGGGGTCTATTTAGTCTTCAAATTTTGTGATTCAAGAAACTTTTCAAGTAAACCTGTGTATGTTAACCTAAAGTATAGAAAGGGACACGAAAGCCTACATGCATATTTCGCAACATGGAGAGATGAGCAGTGGATGATGATTGAGTTGCACCGTTTCTTGAATCAAAACAAAGATGTCGGTTTTGAGTTTCTACTTGAGAGTTTTTCATCATACTATAGTGGAAATGTTGCTGTTTATGTTGAAGGCATTGAATTTCGAGCCATTGAAAAAGTAATTTTTTGAAATTATTCCTTGGTTCCCGACTATGTTCTATTCTTTAAGTTGTATAAAGGGGATATGAATGCATGGTAACAAAAAAAATCATGTTCTAAGTTGCATATTTATAATAACTGCATGCAGGTGAAACATGAAGGAATCGGAAAATTGGCGGAAGTCCAACAAGTATTGAAATCAAACTTCAATGTGGATCGGGTGCGCCAACTGCCAACTGACTTTAAAGAAATATTCAAGATAAACAGAAACTACGAAGAGTTGTTCTGGTTGGGAAACATAGACAGGATGAAGCTTCTTATAGTTTCGGCAAAGGCAGCTTTATACAATGTGTCTAATGAGCACCTTTTTACTTCAAAATCAATATCCCAGTCCAGGTTTGCTTTTTTGAACCAACTTTGTTACATGTGTCAAATCAAATCACTTAAGGATTTATTCTTCTTTTTAGTCTAATTCAAAACTGAAAATGTGACTTGATGGTTGGCAAAGGTTTCATTTCTTGAATATTGTTTTATGTGTCTTTAACTATGACTTTTTTTTTTTTTTTTTTTTTTTTTTTTTTTAAAGTATGTAATCATAAAATATACCTTACATGCAGATTTCAAGAGGTGATTGAGCTTTTACCACAAAAAGTATTTCATATCAAATGCGCGATTAAAAGTCAAATGTTGTCATCCTATACAGAATATGCGTGTTACCTTGTGTTCAAGCTTTCAGATAAATATGAGGGGCTGCATTGTCCGGTCAATGTACGAGATATACTCCACCAAGAAAACAACAAGACTGAATTTCTTTATTTTATAACCCCAAGCCCATTGAATATACATGATACTACTCGGGTTCCAAAACAAAGGAAAGATGGATGGATGGAGATACAACTGTGGAAATTTTACTCAAATTCTGAATTTAAGGACGACTCTCTTTCTATTGATATGAAATTTACAAGTCATGAAGGACCTATTTCTGGTCTCATTGTTTGTGGCCTTGAGTTTCGGCCAATGTAAAAGAATTGTTTGCTATATTTAGATTATATGTGAAGGTTTATCTCATGTATGTTTTTGTGAAAAGCAAAATGGGTTCTACAGAAATTTTGTTTAAATCACCATGTGTATGTATGTTTTTGTGACAGCTATATTGGGTTGAGAAATGTGTTGTTTAGACAAACGTGATATATAAAGGCCAATTAATCCCATTATTGTCATATATATTGATGGTCAATTTATATTCAATATTGCTGGTATGACTTTTACCAGTTGTAGGGATAGTCGGTGTATTGGCGAAACGAGGACTTATAAACCCTATCAGGTTCATTTCAATATATCTAAACAAGGCTTGTTACGCAAATTCTTTTGACAAGGTTCATTTAAGAAAAATCTAGGTTTCTCAGAAAGATTTATAGCTTTTGACTGTCATAAAATCTTCTAATGAACAACTTCTAGTCAATAGCATACCCGAATTGTACCATAGGTACCTCTACCGTGATATAAAGTGATTATCATTTCTAGAGGTAGGCAATTGACTCATTTATTCTGGTTAGATTTTATCTCTAACGACTCAAACGAGTAAAATCAGCAAGATTAAATACTAAGACAATAGAAAGAAAGTTGCAAGTGTAATGTCAACACACTGCAATTTAAAACTCTGTCACAGAAAGTGTTCCACGCCTACCCGGCCAAACTCTCGGCATGTGCCATAAAGTTGTCGATTATGACCTTAACCCTTTTCTACTCGTTGTGAAACACGCACCATCCACCGATATTGCCACCTCTAATCGTTGCACAAACGGCCATTATTATCCTTTGGACTCAGGCAAGGACAACTTAATGTTCGAGCTAACATGGATTAATTTGGTAGTTACTAGAGTATATTTAACTCGATTGCGTGTTTTGACATGAAAACAAATGTATATGATGTCAAAGTAGCAAAGGATCCTCCGCTAAATGAAGAGATTGTTGCTCATATCAAGTGTCACCAAAAGTTAAAAAAGTGTCACTAAAAAAAATGTCAATAAAAGTATTAAAATAAAATAAAATAAATAAAAAAAATAAAAATTTATGTACTCCTACACTTAAAAAGTGTAGGTAGAAGTCCTATTTATAGTGACAAAAAAGTGTGAAGATACATTTTTTGACTTTTAAGACACATTTTTGTACATAAATGTGTCACTAAACCTCGAGCCTCCTGTGTGTACCATTTTGCACAACACATGTTACTCTCGAGCCTCCTGCTTCTGTTACAAAGTAACAAAAACTGCAGCTTTACGTAATTTTATAGAGTCGGCCAATAAAGCTTTTTATCCAAAGTCAAAGTCTGCAGCAGTAGAAATTTTGACCCATTTACTCATACTTTGGGCTGATTTGGGTAATATCCTATCTCCAATGGGTCAAATGGGTACAGTTATATAATTTGATTAGATGCCAGTCACCCAAAGTGTGTCAAAATCCTAAATAATTTTGCTTAGCAACTTGACAGAGCATAGTGATCATGCCTAATAAAAAATAACTATGTGAACAATGTGATAGACTGATAGATATAAGCATAAGAATACGAGCATGTGACTATCAAATCTTTTCATTTTTTGTTCAACGGTACCCATAAACTCAAAATTCAAGATACAGAAAGTTGGGATCAATTAAAAAAAAAAAAAAAAAAAAAAAAGTGATAGACTGATAGATATAAGCATAAGAATACGAGCATGTGACTATCAAATCTTTTCATTTTTTGTTCAACGGTACCCATAAACTCAAAATTCAAGATACAGAAAGTTGGGATCAATTAAAAAAAAAAAAAAAAAAAGATGCACACCTGTGGCAGTTCCCAAGACAATTAAGATTTTTCCATAATCTCCCTAAATAATTCCTTAAGTGCTGCAAATGCGAAGTAGGATAAACTCATAAGAGAAGGGAGACGGTGAGATTTTAGGCATGGTGGAGAGGCATGAAAATAGCATTAAATGCAGTTTAAACCTTACCGGGTAACCCTGTAAATCTCTCATATTGGTCATACACCTGTCCTATAAGCATCTCCACCCATGTAACAATTATGGCTCCACATTCTCCAGCTTCCCGAAGTAATCTCGTAATTTTTGGTGTGTACACAGCATCAAATACCAGTGCATACGACTTCAAGGTTTTTTTTTATTGGGTTTAAGCTTTGAGGAATATGCGTATGTTATATGTAGCACAAATGTAAAAATTCAGCTTACGTATAAAAATTTCATAAAAATTCTCCACTACCATGGCCTACCCATGTGTGGCACGTGCCACATGTAGCCATGGTGTGGCTCCGCCCCTGCACGTCATAAGAGTTCTAACGATATCATAAGCATAAGCCCTTTTTCATCCGAAAACACTTATCCATTAGCAACTCCCAATTCCCAAACACGCCCCTAAATATTATTATACTTGCATATACTCCACATTTCATCCTAAACTTAAACTGCTAATTACAAAGAGCTTATTTACCCTGAACTAAGTAGATAAGCATAGTCACATTTCATCATCTGCTTAAAAAAAGCAATAAGAAGATAAGCAGTTTACATAAGCAAAAATCCCAAACTCCCCACATCACATGTCAAACAATTCAGTATACTAATAAATCCAACATTCACATCACGAAAACAGTTGCGAATATCGAAAAATAGTCCCAAAAAACCGCACCTGCAAGTAAAAAGAGTAGGCAAAGGACTTAATTTATAAAGGGTTTGATATCATATCTATCAGTAAACCTTTCTTGTTTCAAACTATCAGCACAATACAATTTAGCGCCTCCCAATCAGCTTATTTCACCTTCAAATAAGCATAGAATCATGTCCAGACACTCAAACCTTATCCACAAAATCAAAACACAATAAGGGGGTGTTTGGGATTACTATTTCAAACAGCTTATAAGCAGATGAACAGCTTATTTCACCCTAAGAAAACAACTTATTTCACTGTAAGAGCAAATTTGTAATATTAAATTCACCAATACTAACCAGTTCAAAATAAGCAATCTCAACTAAAAAATGCTTATCTGTTAACAATCCCAATTCCCACATCAAGCAACTCACAACAGTAATAAATCCAACATTCATATCGTAGAAACAGTTTCAAACATCGAAAAACATCCCCAAAAAAACGCACCTGTAAGTAAAAAGAGTAGGCAAAGGGCTTAATCTAACAAGGGTTCTGAATAACAGCAAATAAACAATCTAAACAGGCAATTACCAATCAGCTTTCACCCCCAAATAAGCATATAATCATGTCCAGACCCCATAAATTCAAAACTGCTTACGCAGCTAATAAGCAGATGATCAGCTTATCAAAAACAGCTTATTTCACCCTAACAGAAAATTTGTAATACCAAATCCACAAAAACATATCAGTTCATAATAAGCAATTTGAAAACACCCACATCAAATATCAAACAATTCAGCATCCTAAAAAACATATAAAAAAACTGCATTCATATCAGTTTTCGGATATCGAAAAAAGAATCTTCTGACCTGTAAGTAAAAAGGGTAGGCAAAGGGCTTAATTTAACAAGGGTCTGAATACTTTCTCGTGACATTAAACCCCTCTAAAAAGGGTTTCAAACTATCCAATCTAATCTCAACAAGATCAGCACCATAAGATTTAGCCAAATTCATAAGAACCAACATCTGATCAATATCATCAGCCATTATTGGTGCACATATCAATGTGCTGTTATTCCTTCTTACTCCATTTTCATTTTCACCACCCATCTTCACAACAGCAGCAGCAGCAGGTGTCACCTAACAACAACAACAAAAACAATAAAAAATAAGTAAAGATATGAAGGTGTTATGAAAATGGGTTGTTTCTTTTGACTTACAAGTTCCATTGTTTGGTGGAGAAGAGAGACAGAGACGGCGTTGGATTGGATGGATCTTGTGTGACCCAACCGCCCATATAATCACTTCTAATAGAAATTAGAATGTACAGAAAGAAACCTCCAAGACTATCCTCGATAGCAGAAATAGCGCCTACATAGTCCCATCATTTGGTGTCCTAATGACTGCTCCTATCGACTGTAACATACAATCAGTAACAAACAGAATACATAAAAGGCCATAGTTTGATCATAAAATACCTTTGCAACTGATGTACTACTATCCGATTCATCCTCACCACCCATATTATCAATCTCACCTGCACCCAAAAAAACAATATTTTTTTAACAAATTGATGGAAATAAAAGATGGGTTTTGTGAATTGAAGGTTAATTTTGTGGGATTGAAAGGAAAGTGGAGGGAAATTGAATTAAGTTGGGGATTTGGTGAAATTTTGGGGTTTTTTTTAAGAGGGAAAGATATGCTTTTAATTTTGTTGCAGGATGTGAGTAAATTATTATACTTTTAAGTAACGAGTGTTTTAATAAAAGTATTAATTCTATTTTCAATTTTCAATTTTTAATATTTGATCATTTTCATTTTATATGTAGTATAGATATAGACTAGTGTAAAACAAACAAATGAGTAAATAAATATATCAATAGATGACATTATAACACTTGATGGGCGTTTTCTTTTAATGAATTTAATACGTATAAATATTAATTAATAGTGGACGGTATGTTTTCACTCAAGTAAAACGGTAATTTAAATTTAGAGAATGTTAAATGAGTTGCGACACCACTTAATATAATGAAAAGAAAATGTAGTCACGAAAGTTAAACCTTCGCATATGTGTGTTGTTAAGTGTGAAGCCAGAACAAAAAGATACGGCTGAAAACATGAATGTCAAAAAGGATAGGCAGAAAACATGAACGTCAAAAAGGGTTAGGCAGAAAACATGTTAGGCAGAAAACGTGTTTCACGAATTCTCTTTTTGATTCATGTATCGTCTAAATCTCTATATAAGAGATCATCTTGTATTTGTAAAAATGACATCACAACGAAACACAAAGATGTAATAAAATACCTAGTTACGGAGAGTGGACGTAGATCAGGAGGATCGAACCACTATAAATACTGGTGTTCTTGTGTCGTGTTCGTGTGATTCTCTATTCTCTGTGTGACCCTAACAACCGGCTGATCCTAACAACTGGTATCAGAGCGGGTCGTTGCCGAGGTTCGTCGGGGTTGTTTCTCGTTCGGTGATCTCTGTTTCTGCTGCAGTCGCCGGTGATAGGCGAGGTTGAGATCTGTTTCGTTCGAGAGGGTCAAGGGTTCTGCTTGGTTGATTGTTTGCTGCTGTGTCTCGCTGAGTTCGCCGGAAAATCGCCGAGTTCACCGGAAAGTTCGCCGGAAAATGACTGGTTCGTCATTTTTTTTAGATCGGCAGTGTCGAATTGTTGGAGGTGTGGTGGTTTAGGCGAAGTACCGTTTTCTTTTTTTTGAGGAAGACAGTAGCTTTCCTTGGTTGAGGAAGAAGAAGCGTGTGAAAAAAAAGAGATACAAGTTTGTGTCTTTTTTTTTTTTGTGTTAGCAGGAGACAAGAAAGTCAAAAAGGAAGGAGGTTGCCTTTTTTTTTTTTTGTGGAGCAGTAGACATCACGTGAAAGACAAAGTAGTTGTCTTTTAATTAAACTTTGGTGGTATTGCATTTTAGTCTCTGAAATTTTGAGATAGTATTATTTCAAGAGTTAAAGTTTAATTTTAGATTTTAAATTAAAATCTAAAGTTTGTCAACTTGGTCGGATTAGACTCGGGTCTTGGAGTTCGACGTTTTGGGGCTAGTGTTATTACGAATTGATCTTGATTTCGGGGTTGAAGGGGTTTTGGTTTTAAATCCTTATTTCGAAGTCGGTTGTGATCTGGAATTCGTGGGGTCAAAGTTTTGAAGCAGACTTGAGAATATGAGAATGGGTGAAAGTGACTCGGTGACAAATCACATCAACAACATTAATTCAATTCTGTCCAGACTTGAGTCAGTAGGAATTAAAGGCATTACTGCTGTTATCGTCATTGCCTGATAGTTGGTCCGGAGCTGTGACAGGCGTGTCTAGTTCGGTGGGGACGGATAAGTTTACTTTTATTAGTATTCGCGACTTTATTCTGGGTGAATCCACTAGGAGGAAGAATAAGGCGAATCTGGGAAAAAGTGAATTGTTGAACGTCGGCAGGGGACGAAGGAATAACAGGAGCAGTGGGAGCCAAGGGAGGAGTTCGTCTCGAACTCGGGATGATGTGACTTGTTGGGGTTGTAAGAAGGTTGGGCATTTTAAGAGTCAGTGTCCAGATAAGAACTTGAACACCGTGGCAGGGAATGCGTCTGACGATGATGCATTGATACTCAGTGCAGACGGCGGTGTGGACTCTTGGGTCATGGATTCCGGTGCATCGTTTCACGCCTTGCACAGCGGGGAAACGATGGTGAATCGTAAAGATGGTGACTTTGGGAAGGTACGGATAGCGAATGGTCGGTTTCTTAAGGTAACGGGCATGGGAGATGTTAATCTGAAGACTCCAATGGGAAATGGAAGGTGATTAATGGGAATCTCGTTGTTGCTCGGGGTAAGAAGCTGGGGTCATTGTATATGACTGAGGTACCTGGTGCTGGGAGAAGAATGACCGTCTCCTCGAAGCATGATAAAGTCTGGTTCGCTGAATCTTCGGCAAAGAGGGTTCGTTTTGCAAACACGAAGCCTGGTGCCACGCAGATGTCAGCTGAGCGAGTTCGGAGGCTTAAACCGGTTAAGGGATCTAGGTACAGTGGGAGCACGGGACGTGTTCAGAGTACAGGTAAAGATCACCGTTGGGTTTTGAAGGCCAGTATTCCGACTGAAAAAGTCTCCCCTGTGGGAAGTTTGCTAAGTTTGGAGAGTGTTGTTAATAATCCTTGGTGTATCTCTGGAGCTGGCAGATCGTGCAAGCCAGTTGAGACAAAGGATGAGTCCGTGATGGTAACAGTCAAGACTGGGTCTGTGAAGACTGGCGTGTTGAAGCTTATGGGGGCTTCAACGGGCCTTTCAGGATACTGATGAGAAGGCCGGGTAACTAGGAAGGAGAAGTTTTTACAGAAATACAAAGATGCACAGTTGAAGCACAGGTGAAGATTGTTCCGTGGCTTCAAGTGGGAGATTGTTAAGTGTGAAGCCAGAACAAAAAGATACGGCTGAAAACATGAATGTCAAAAAGGATAGGCAGAAAACATGAACGTCAAAAAGGGTTAGGCAGAAAACATGTTAGGCAGAAAACATGTTAGGCAGAAAACGTGTTTCACGAATTCTCTTTTTGATTCATGTATCGTCTAAATCTCTATATAAGAGATCATCTTGTATTTGTAAAAATGACATCATAACGAAACACAAAGATGTAATAAAATACCTAGTTACGGAGAGTGGACGTAGATCAGGAGGATCGAACCACTATAAATACTGGTGTTCTTGTGTCGTGTTCGTGTGATTCTCTATTCTCTGTGTGACCCTAACAACCGGCTGATCCTAACATGTGTTTCGTTGTGGTAGTCCAAGAAGAAGATCATTTACAGGTAAGTAAATTGATACATTTAGTGAATAAGATTATATAGGGAACCAATTAATCATATCTAACTCATTTAGACATAAATCGTACTTGTCATTTTAAGGTCTACGATTATAGTTTACTCATCTACTTTATAAAAGATTGTTCATGCACGTGCATCGTAGAAACTTTTACAATACAATTAGTTAACGCATCAATAGTGGTAACCTCTTTTAAACGTTTATAAATATGCAATACCATTACGAGATGTGATCCTTCAGAAAGTAAAGAAAATTAAAAAGGCTAGAAAGCCACTCATAATGTGACAAGTGTCCATCACTCACTCCCTTCCTTTTTTTTTAATTAAATTCGGTTAGGGGCATTTTGGTCCTTTTTAACTCTTTTTTTATTCCACTCAAAAACTTTAAACGTAAATAACTTTCAAACGATAAACTTTTATGAAAAACCGATTTCACCATAATTTTTTAAATTTAATTATCTTTAATTTGGTATGCATTATGATATATGAATCGCAACTTCTTTTTTTTTCAACTTTTTAAGTGGGTGTTAATTTTCTTGAAATTTTCGGCATTTTCAGCTTTAATTTTGCTTAGTTAAAAGGCCGAATTTTGCAAAATTTAAAACACGAAAGTTGTAGCTTTTTGGCCATTCTTTACCCATAAATTTGAATCACTCAAATCCGATATAATGTGAGTGAGATATCGCACGTTAAAGATGAACAATAACTGATGAACGTTATCAAAAATAACTGATGAACATTATCAAAAAATAACCGATGAACGTTATAAAAAATACGAGATGAACAATATAAAAAATAACTGATGAACGTTATTTTTTATAAAAACTGCTGAACATTATAAAAGATAACTGATGAACGTAATAAAAAATAACTGATGAACAATATAAAAAATAATTGATGAACCTAAACACTTTGAAACACAACCGACGCTAACTGATGAACCTAAACACTTTGAAACACAACCAACGCTAACTGATGAACCAAAACACTTTGAAAAACAACCGACGCTAACTGATGAACCTAAACACTTTGAAAAACAACCGACGCTAACTGATGAACCTAAACACTTTGAAACACAACCGACGCTAACTAATGAACCAAAACACTTTGAAAAATAACCGACGCTAACTGATAAACCTAAACACTTTGAAAAACAACCGATGCTAACTGATGAACCTAAACACTTTGAAACACAACTGACGGTAACTGATGAACCATAACACTTTGAAAAACAACCAACGCTAACTGATGAACCTAAACACTTTGAAACACAACCGACGCTAACTGATGAACCAAAATACTTTGACAAACAACCAACGCTTACTGATGAACCTAAACACTTTGAAAAACAACCGACGCTAATTGGAGAACCTAAACACTTTGAAACACAACCGACGCTAACTGATGAACCAAAACACTTTGAAAAACAACCGACGCTAACTGATGAACCTAAACAATTTGAAACACAACCGACGCTAACTGATGAACCAAAACACTTTGAAAAACAATCGACGTTAACTGACACTAACTGATGAACCAAAACATTTTGAAAAACAACCGACGCTAACTAATGAACCAAAACACTTTGAAAAATAACCGACGCTAACTGATGAACCTAAACACTTTGAAAAACAACCGACGCTAACTGATGAACCTAAACACTTTGAAACACAACCGATGCTAACTGATGAACCAATATTAAAAATAACTGATGAACGTAATAAAAAATAACTGATGAACAATATAAAAAATAACTGATGAACCTAAACACTTTGAAACACAACCGACGCTAACTGATGAACCTAAACACTTTGAAACACAACCAACGCTAACTGATGAACCAAAACACTTTGAAAAACAACCGACGCTAACTGATAAACCTAAACAATTTGAAAAACAACCGACGCTAACTGATGAACCTAAACACTTTGAAACACAACCGACACTAACTGATGAACCAAAACACTTTGAAAAACAACCGACGCTAACTGATGAACCTAAACACTTTGAAAAACAACCTATGCTAACTGATGAACTTAAACACTTTAAAACACAACTGACGCTAACTGATGAACCATAACACTTTGAAAAACAACCAACGCTAACTGATGTAACTAAACACTTTGAAACACAACCGACGCTAACTGATGAACCAAAATACTTTGAAAAACAATCGACGCTAACTGATGAACCTAAACACTTTGTAAAACAAAACGACGCTAACTGAAAACCTAAACACTTTGAAACACAACCGACGCTAACTGATGAACCAAAACACTTTGAAAAACAACCGACGCTAACTGACGAACCTAAACACTTTGAAACACAACCGACGCTAACTGATGAACCAAAACACTTTGAAAAACAATCGACGTTAACTGACACTAACTGATGAACCAAAACACTTTGAAAAACAACCGACGCTAACTGATGAACCTAAACACTTTGAAACACAACCGACGCTAACTAATGAACCAAAACACTTTGAAAAACAACCGACGCTAACTGATGAACCTAAAACTTTGAAAAACAACCGATGCTAACTGATGAACCTAAACACTTTGAAACATTACTGACGCTAACTGATGAACCAATATTAAAAATAACTGATGAACCTAATAAAAAATAACTGATGAACAATATAAAAAATAACTGATGAACCTAAACACTTTGAAACACAACCGACACTAACTGATGAACCTAAACACTTTGAAACACAACCAACGCTAACTGATGAACTAAAACACTTTGAAAAACAACCGACGCTAACAGATGAACATAAACACTTTGAAACACAACCGACGCTAACTGATGAAACAAAACACTTTGAAAAACAACCGACGCTAACTAATGAACCTAAACACTTTGGAAAACAACCGACGCTAACTGATGAACCTAAACACTTTGAAACACAACCGACGCTAACCAACAGCTGAAGCTCTCTTATACGGTCTTCTTCAGCTACTCATACTCTGTAGTTAGGGGTTGTGATAGGATTGTCCTAGTCGACATCTATGTTCCTGGTTGCCCACCAACAGCCGAAGCTCTCTTATACGGTCTTCTTCAGCTACAAAAGAAGATCAACAGGCGTAAGGACTTTCTTCACGGGTGGACCAAGTGAGGTGCATTCTACTTATGGGAATCGAATAAGTTCTGTATTTGCTGTTCGTGCTTATGTTGGGAGAGTTGTTGTAAGACTTCCATATTTCTGCTGAATGATTTTTGTATGTTAACATTCTGTGCTATTATGGCTGATTGTTGTTTTTGTTAGAAGGTGGGATTGAATAAAATGCCCAACAATGCTTTATATATGTAGAGATTTGAACAAAATCTCTTCAAAACCTATTGTTGATACTCTAATCTGTCTTATTTAGTGCATAATTGTGTCTATAATGTTTAAGGGGTGCTTTCCTAATTATATTTGAACTGAGTGGCTTGTTTTGGCAAAAATGAACCATGTGTCATGTCATTGAATTCTAGAGTACTATTGCCATACAACATTTGTTAGGATCGTGTGAGTAGAAGGATAAATATGAATAATTTGTAGGAGGAAATAGCATTTTCCATAAATCATATGGAAAGACAACTATGTGATAATGTGACGAGCGATGTACAATACTTTTTCTTCTCTTCTCTTCGAAAAAAAACTCGTGAACAGACTTACTTTTTAATTTCCTTTCCACTTCTCTTCTTTACTCTCTAATTAAAAACTCGAGAACATACAGTTAAAAGAAAAGTTACTATCTGCAGTATTATTGTTTGTTGGTAAGTGGTGACCATACTTATTTTGTTACAAGTATGATCACTAAAGTTGCAGAATGTGTTTTGATATAATGCCTGTGTTAACAGGTTAACAGTTTATACTTTATACTTTTGCATATGGAGCAAATCACTAACTGGGCAAACAAAAGCTAATAAGCCAGCCAAGTGTGTCATGCTAGTGCTGATAAATGGTCCATTTATTGATGGGCGAACGACGGGGATTGAACCCGCACGTGGTGGATTCACAATCCACTACCTTGATCCACTTGGCTACATCCGCCCCTACCCCTGCACAGGTTTCGGTCTCTATCTACGATCAGAGTGTGGTCTTTAATTTCTCGTTTGCTTCGGTTATAAAGCATTATACGGGCGGAGTTGTGATGGAGTTCAGCTGTGATGGAGTTGAGCCCATGGGGTTCATAAAGTGTGGTCTTTGGGAGGGTGTAACGGTATGCTATGCATATACTTATAAGTCATCATTTTAATTTCTCGTTTGCTTCAGTTATAAAGCATTATACGGGCGGCTTGGTAGAGTAGCTAGCATGTCAAAAATCCATGGGAAAAATGCCCTATCAACCCAAAAGAATTTTTCTTTCCAATCCCTCAGTACGTCTAACTTCTCAGTATAGCACTGCAGTGTCCCTGCGCGCTTCGAGAAGGAAACCCACCCATTTGATCACGACGTGTGGTAAAACGCGCGGAAAAGATGAATTGTTGGTTCTATCGCTAACAAGCGACAATTCACCTCAAAATTGGTTATCTTTGCTGCACCTATACAGTGCAGCTGGGAAATATGAAGACGATAGTGATTTAGAATATCGCACAAAAAGAGGGAGATGGGCGCACGCTGGTTAGCGAATTCGAAAAAACGCGTGTACACCCCTATTTTCCCTTGCGGGAAATTCGCTATTGACGCATTTGCGGCCGGAACTACCGGATGCAATGCGAGAGGGATGTAATAATCTGAAGTGAACTGACGAAGTTCATCCTCAGATAGGTCGGAATTAAAATCGGACAATTGAAGAACCATTATTAATCTTCAATAACTATTATAAGCGCACGCGCTATTACCTTAGTTCTTGTTGATTTTTTGATTGCCGATTCGGAGGTTTAACAATGGCGGAAAATGATGATTTTTACTGTGATAACCACAGTGAAATGACGGCTCAAGTTTATATAGGGTTACACATATTCGTGGATGAACGACATGTGTAACCCACTTGTTCTAATCGGATGGTTGGGAACCCAAAAGGTAAAGCACTTTTTCACCCACCCTCACGATTTTCGAAGAAGATACTTGGACTAGGTTAACTTGCTAATTTTGGCGGGAAATACTTGAAACTTCCCCGCTACGCATCGAGGAATATTTTTAGCTACAATTGTTAGTCTAGCGTCCGCAATTTAGCATTACACACACTAGACTAGGGGGACATGATGACGTATAGTCCGTATTCGGGTCACGAACCCGACCCATACCCAAGTCCATCACGAATGGACTCCAGTCCATCACGAATGGGCTCAAGCCCATCACGAAGGGGCTATTGCGATAACGGTTTGGGCTTACGTTGGCCCAAACCCGAAGTTATTTATGGTTTTGATAGGATATCTCTTATTTATGGGATATGTATCAAGTAACCGCCCTATGCGGGATATGCTGAGGAGTGAGGAACACGAAACCAACTAGGGTTTCGTGTGTATATAAAGAGTCCTTCGACTCTCATTAAAGGTACGACTTACAAACCCTAACTCTTCAACTAAACCCTAAAAACCGATTACTTACTCTCACGCCGGAGGATAATCGTGGGAGACAATCCCACGATAAGCCTAACGGTGTCTTTTTGTTTTCTTAGTGCGCAGGTCTCAAGCATTAAGATCTGATTGGTACGGAATCAAGGAACGCCCAACTTTTGTATCAACAAGTGGCGCCATCCGTGGGACCCTACACTAAGAACTTTGCTAAGAACTAGAATGACGAAGCATGGAAACCCAAATCAGCGGACTCCGCATGCGAAGAAAACGCATGACGACCTACTAGGGAAGAAACAGCAAACTGATGCGGCCTCTAAGCAGGCCTCTGGGACAACCAGTGCGCCCAGAAGCTTAGGATCGTACTCAGATCTGCTCTTTACTCCAGTAGAACCGCTCACTATGACTACCAATGCTACTACAACAAGTACTAGCGCGGTAGACCTACAGCGCACTCCTCTCACCATGCCAGAAGTAAACTTCACTGAGCCACCAAATGCGCCTATCCGAAACAAGGATCTTGTTTTGGAAACAGACTCCCTCACGCTAGAAGGAGTCACGCCTGAACTAGCGCCAAGTGATTTCGTATCTCAAAACTACGAAGCCTTGGCTGCGCTCATGCGAGAGGAGGCAAAAAAGAGGTCAAGCCAAAGTCTGCACGCCAGGCTCAACTTCGACCCTGAGCATGAGGCATCCTCACCGCGCTACCGAAAGGAAAGACGCGAGAAGGATAGCCGCAAACACCCAGTGTTTACTAGGATTGGAAGGAAGGTTGTAGATGACGAAGCAGCCGACTTTCAGTATCTGGAGGAGCATGAAGATGGGGAACGGCGCGCCAATGTCCACACTAGGCTTGGCAGTCGCAGGGTTCATGATAGGCTTGGGCGACGGTGCTCCCCAAGTGAAAGCCCTTCAAGCTCTGATTCCGAGGATAGTCGGCGCAAGCGCCGCAGAGGAGCAAGCTCAGATTCCGATGATAGTCTGCGCAAGCGTCGCAAAAGAGTAAGCTCATCCTCAAGTGATTCCTCGGACAACGAGGACAAAGAAACCGGACACTGGAAATCAAGGGGAAAATACCGCGACCAGGAAGACGAAGACATGTCTCGTCCCTGGCGCCGCCAAAAAGTTGATGCGTTCACTCGGCGCATCAGCGATTTTTCGGAAAATAAGAGAAGGCGCATGCCTGCTAATGTCAAAACATATGATGGGACGGGTGATCCTGACACTACTAGAAAAAGGGCTTTCCTTGACTCGCATTTTATGACGCACACTAAAAGATGACGCGCAAATAGCAGAGTCATAAAATAAGAGTCATAACGAGTAAATTTTTTATCGAAGATGACTCGCTTTAAAAAGCGTCATAACATATGGGTCATAATCAGTTAAAATTTAGCCTGCTAGATGACGCTCGTTTTGCTTCGTCATAAATAGGGGTCATCTCCTTCGTTTTTTTTTTGCCCAAAAACACTTCCCGCTCTTAACACTAAAACTTCCCTCTCAAACCCCTCTAAAATTATTCAAAACACTCAAAACACTCCCGCCCCCTCTCAAACCCCTCTAAAAGTCTGCACCCACACCCATATAAATACCACATATAATAACCCCTTAGGGTTATTCAACTTCTCTGTTTCTCTCTCTACGCCGACAAACACACCCACCCACATCTCCTTTCTTCTCCGATCACTTATCCGGCGAGAACTCCACCACCGCTGCGCGTCCACCTACACCTCCACCACCATCATTCACCATTTTTCCTTCCCGTCATTTTAAGCTATCAAACGCGCCATTTGACCTACATTAACACCACTTCAATCTAAGATTTATACTCGAATCCGAACACCTTTTTCCTCTTTTCGTGTTTCTTGTTCGAGCCGAGCATCAAGGTGGGTAAACCCACCATTTTTATCAAGTTATCACCACGGGTTTGTCTCAAAAACCCTCGGGTTGCGAGATAAACAAATAAAAACGTGTAAATAAATAATAAAAATGAGTAATAATGTGGTTGGTATCAAGTTTGGTTCATGGTTGTGTATGGGTTTGGTTCAAATAGGTGGTGTCGAGTTTGAAGTTTGGTGATGTTGTGGATTGTTTTGATGGTAAAAGAGGCCGGGCCATAAGGTAAAAATGATTATTATTGTTTTGATAACTTTATAATCTGCTGATTTGTCTTACTCCTCGGTTAATTAATCGAAACAGATATGTATTTACCAATTTTAATTATACTGCAGGATGCTAACGATTTCAGACTGAGGAGGTACTTACTCTACCTCATATTATCTTTTGAGTAGTGCTTATTTCAGTCTAGTTAAGTTAGTTGATTATTAATAAGTCTGATTCACAGATTAATTTGGTCATTATTAGTTTTAAACTTCAAAACAGTTAACTTATAGGGTGTTTGGTTCATGGGTTAAAGTGGGTCATTAGGGGTGTTCACTGTTGCATTACCCTTTCATCAGATTCAATTGGACTTATCTTAACTTGTATAAGCTGTTTCAACATCTCTCTGCTTGTTTTTCATCTTGGACTAATAGTTTTTAATAGACTTGCTGCGAATTGCATAAGTTTGTTTGTAAACAACTTAATATTAACTTTGTTATTCATGATCTTTTGTTTAATTGTAGGGCGTAATCTCGATAGATCAGATGGACCTTCTAGTGGAGAAAGTTAAAATGCTTGCAGGAGAGATTGCTTTCAGTTCAAGTACAATGTTGCTGGTTATGATGACAAAGGTCCCCAACTTTATCAGGTAACTAACTCACTTGGGTATCCAGATTTTCGAATAAGATGATTTTAGGAGATTTTATGCAGTAAATATGTACCTCACACGACTCCATGCTGGTGATCATTTCATCATTTAGCTTTACATATCAGTTTTAAAAATGAAATGTTAAGATTTTGCTCTCTTCTTGGATAAGGATCATGTGTTAAGAAACTTTCTAACAAACCTAAGCTTGAAGACAGTAGAGCGACAAAACAAGTTGTTGCACTTTTGAGCGCTCCACTTGAAAAATACAGTGATATCGTCACTTCCTTGACGCTGTCTAATTATCCTCGAGTAATGGATCACCTTGATAATGGGACTAATAAAATAATGGCTATGGTTATCATCCAAAGCATAATGACCAACCAAGCTTGTGTATCTTCTGCTGACAAGGTATTGAACATCTTTACTGTTTTACTCATCATTCCGTTGTTGAGGTGATTGACCAATATTGTGTTACCTTCATGATTGGTTATCTGTTGCAGGTCGAGGTTCTTTTTGAACTAATAAAAGGGCTTATAAAGGACTTGGAAGGAGATTCAGAGGATGGGGCGTTGGCTAACTTGCTCTTCTTCGTGTTGCTAAGGTTACTGGTGGTGCTCCCAACAAGCTCTCCAGTATGCTATCAAGGCGTAATTTGGTAGCTATGAAGGAGGAGATTTAGGTACTTAAGTGTGTATATCTCTTTCTAGTTTTGAGTTTTAGTTTGTGAACGACTTGGTCAGAAATCTGAAATCTATGTATTCGATAGTTTTATTGTAATGACTTACAAGACAGTTGATGTTGGAGCTTGTTTCTTGGTGTTAATTTTGATATTTGTGTTTTTAATTTTGTATTATCAGGTTTTTAATTGTCATTTAATAGAAAATTAGGAACTGAAAAAAATTAATTTTTTTTAAAAAAAAAATTAGGTTATGACTCGCAAAAAGGAGAGTCATAAAACGTGGGTCATAAGTGCGAGTCATAGAGGGATGACGCACAAATGCGAGTCATGAATATTTATGACGGGTCTTTCCTTGACTCCAATGTGCGCGTCATAAGGTCTCTTCTTGACTCGCATCTGGAGTCAAGGAAAGCCCTTTTTCTAGTAGTGTGATGATCACCTAAAAATTTTCGAATCAGCAGCCACTATAGAAAATTGGCCACAACCTGTGTGGTGCCACATGTTTAACTCTACATTAGTAGGGAATGCGCGCAACTGGTTCAATAAACTTCCACGCAGAAGCATCGGTGGGTTTGAAGAGTTGCGAAAGGCGTTTCGTTTAAACTTTACTCAAAGGAAGAAGTGCGCCAAAAACCCTGTCGAGCTCGCTAGGGTAAAACAGCGCCAAAGGGAATCCACAAGCGCTTTCATGGAGCGCTATAAGGACGAATGCATACAGGTCAAGGCATGCCCAGAAATACTAAAGATATCGGGGTTTATGAACGGAATCAATAACCTAGATCTGATAAAAAAGTTAAACGATAGGGTTCCCCAAACCTTTGACGAACTCATGAAGCGCACGAGGTCCTTCGTCCAAGGAGAAGCAGCCGCTGCGGATAGCAAGAAAGACTACTCGAACCATAGGTCACAAGAAGAGCCAAGGAGACAATCCAATGACCAGAGTGGCAATCGTAACAAAAGCTATCGCAGTCAAGGGGGCGGACGGGGAAACGACAAGTACACCCCACTAACGAAAACTCCAAAGGAGATATTTGCGACGGAAGGTGCGAACTTTCCAAGACCCCCACCTATGCGCACCCCTGAAGATCGGCGCGTAGGGAACGGATACTGCGAATATCATGGACAGAAGGGCCATACAACTAATGACTGCGTCCAACTGCGCCAACTAATAGACAAGTTAGTAAAAGAAGGCAGATTGGACCACCTCGTTAAAAACATTAAAGACGGGAAAGACAAACAGAAAACTGGGGGCAAGAAAGAAGCGCCCAAGGACAAGGCTGACACAATCTACATGATACAATCATGGCAGCGAAAGACTAGGCAAAAGGTAAGCCAGAAATTTTCCCATAGAAGCGAAATCTCTTTCCCCACCTTGGCTGCGGACAACGCAGTGGCAGAACCACTCACCATTGAGATAAATGCGGGGGGTCACGATATCCACCGCATGTATGTTGATAGAGGGGCATCAGCAGATATAATGTATGAGCATTGTTTCAAGAGACTGCGCCCTGAGATACAAAGACAGTTAAGCCCAGCCACGACTGCGCTTACTGGCTTTACAGGAGAAAAGATATGGCCCATGGGACAACTGCGACTACTAGTCGCTGTTGGTAATAAGGAACACTCCACGACAGCCTGGATGAACTTTATGGTGATCAGATCTCCTTCGCCATACAATGGCATTATTGGAAGGTCAGGAATCTCGGCGATGCGCGCGGTACCATCCACAGCACATGGGATGCTCAAATTCCCAGTAGAAGGCGGCATTGTCACCATTTACAACAACGCTGCGCCACCAGAAGAGTGTAACACGATTACATGTGAAACGACACATATCCCAGAACAGAGCGCAGCTAAAGTACCAAACCTAAAGGTTGCAATTCACCCTGAATATCCGGAACAAGAAGTGTCGATTGGAGGGTCGTTGTCTGACAAAGGTAGAGCGGCTGTATGCGCGCTCTTACAAAGGAATCTGGATATCTTCGCATGGGAACCAAAACACATGACTGGTGTGCCACGCTCGATTGCAGAACACAAGTTACAAATCCGACAAGGATATTCCCCAGTAAGGCAGAAAAAGCGCGGCCAGGCTCCAGAGCGCGCAAAAGCCATACTGGAAGAAGTACACAAACTTGTGGACGCTGGCATCATGCGAGAAGTCTATTACCACGATTGGCTCTCCAATCAAGTAATGGTCAAAAAGAGTGATGGCAGTTGGCGGATGTGTGTGGACTTCACTGACCTTAATAAAGCATGTCCACAGGACTGCTACCCACTACCAGAGATAGACTGGAAAGTTGAATCTTTGTGCGGATATCCCTTTAAATGTTTCTTGGATGCATACAAAGGGTACCACCAAATCCAAATGGCTAAGGAAGACGAGGAAAAAACAGCCTTCCACACAAGCCAAGGCGTTTTTTGTTATACAAAGATGCCTTTGGGCCTGAAGAATGCGGGCACCACCTACCAGCGACTGGTAGATAATGCGTTTGAGAAGCAAGTGAGATGCAACCTAGAGGTCTATGTGGATGACCTTGTCATAAAAAGCCATACTGAAGATGAAGTGGTGCGCGACATTGAAGAAACATTCACAACACTACGAAAGATCAACATGAAGTTGAATCCTAAGAAATGCACTTTTGGCGCTACAGAAGGCATGTTCCTAGGATATTTGATAGAACCAGATGGAATTAAGCCATGCCCAGAAAAAACAGAGGCTGTCATCCAACTTCCTTCACCGCGCACGTTAAAAGAAGTTCAATCTCTGAATGGAAAGCTAGCCGGTTTGAACAGATTCCTGTCCAAATCAGCGGATAAGTCACTTCCTTTATTTAAAACACTCAAGAAGTGTACAAAAAAGGGAGACTTTCGTTGGACTGCGGAAGCGGAAGAAGCTTTCACACAGCTTAAGCAACATATAGCAGCGCTTCCTAAGCTAGTTGCACCCCGACCAGGGGAGGAGTTAATCTTCTACTTATCCGCGACCCATGGAGCGATCAGCGCAGTGCTACTGACGGATAGGAATTTCGTACAAACACCGGTGTATTTTGTAAGCAAAGCACTCAAGAAGACAGAGATTAATTACAGCCCAATGGAGAAGTTGGTCTTGGCGTTAGTATTTGCTGCCAAAAGACTGCGTAGATACTTTCAAGTGCACCCAATAGCAGTGATTACCGACCAACCTATCAAACAAGTTATCTCTAAACCTGACGCATCGGGGCGATTACAAAAATGGAGTGTGCTACTAGGCGAGTATAACATCTCTTACAGACCACGCACTGCGGTTAAAGGGCAAATACTAGCAGACTTCATCATCGAAAAACCAGATACCGATGATGCACCCCCACCGAGCAAGGTAGAATTACAAGAACCATGGGTCTTGTTCACAGATGGATCTTCATGCGTGGATGGATCGGGCGCTGGCCTTATCCTCACTAATCCAGAAGGAATGGAATTCACTTACGCACTGCGTTTTGAATTCACTGCCACTAACAACGAGGCAGAATATGAAGCCCTAATCGCCGGACTACACATTGCAAATCGAATGGGTGTACGTAACCTAGAAGCAAATGTGGACTCCCGATTAGTAGCCAACCATGTGTTAGGCGAATATGTGGCTAAAGAGGATAACATGGTCCAATACCTCGACAAGACCAAATCACTAATACAAGGCTTTGACAGGTTTACAATTAAGCAAGTTCCTAGAGGTGAAAATAAGAAAGTGGATGCGCTAAGCAAGATCGCATCTACTAGCTTCGCGCACCTGTCAAAACAAGTTTTAGTGGAGACCCTAAAGAGCAAATCCATCTCGGAGATGGAGATATCTACGGTGATAGAAGAGCAGGATCCTACATGGATGACACCCATCATCGAATTCATAAGTAAGGGCAAACTGCCCGATGAGCAGAAGGACGCTCGACGGATACGGCGCACAGCGCAGAGGTTCGAGCTCAGAGATGGTATCCTATATCGGCGTTCATTCCTACAACCATGGCTTCGGTGCGTTGGACCTCTTCAGGCAGATTACGTACTCCGAGAGATCCACGCTGGTTCATGCAGTATGCATTCAGGACCACGGTCCGTCGTAGCGCGAGCATTGCGCTCAGGATACTATTGGCCTACTATGCACCGTGATGCGCGCGATGTGATAAAGAAATGCAACGACTGCCAAGTTCATAGACCCATCCCGCGCAGACCACAACAAGAGCTAACACCTATCACTTCTCCATCGCCATTCTATAAGTGGGGTATTGACATTGCGGGTCCCTTCCCTGTCGCAGCGGGAGGACTTAAATTCCTTATTGTTGCAATAGACTACTTCACTAAATGGATTGAAGCGAAGGCAGTAGCGACAATCACAGGTAATCAAGTAAAATGCTTTGTTTGGGAAAATATTGTATGCCGCTTTGGATTACCTGGGGAGATTGTTTCGGACAACGGAAAACAATTCCGTGATAACCCATTCAAAGACTGGTGCGCAGAGTTACATATCACACAACACTTCGCATCAGTAAAACACCCACAAACCAATGGTTTAGTTGAGCGCGCAAATCATAGTTTAGGCGAAGGAATTAAAGCGCGCCTGGACAAACACAAAGGAAGATGGGTGGACGAATTGTCCCATGTCTTATGGGCGCACCGCACGACAATCAAGGTTAGCAATGGAGATACTCCTTTTTCCCTTGTCTACGGGACAGAAGCTGTCATACCAGCTGAAATTGGAATGCCAACTATCCGCACCGCGGAAGTTAATGTCGTGACCAATGACGACGAACGACGGATAGATTTGGACCTATTGGAAGAAAGGCGCGAGCGCGCAGCTATACGAGAGGCAAAAACCAAGTCAAAGATGAAGGGATACTACGACGCTAAAGTTCGAAGCACCTCATTCAGACCAGGCGACTTTGTGTACCGCGCTAATGATGCAAGCCACGCAGAAGATACAGGTAAACTTGGACCAAAGTGGGAAGGACCCTATGAGGTCATTGAAGCACTAGGACAAGGCGCGTACAAGCTGCGTGACATGGATGGCCGTGAGCTACAACGCACATGAAATATCTGCAATCTCAAGAGATGCTATCTTTAGGAAAGGTTACGACCCAACACACGGACACTTTCGCACTTTAGTAAGTGCCCAATAAATATCCGTGTATTTACATTTTTGTTTCATTTAGACAAATGTTTCTTTTTTCTTTTTACAAAAACTTGCAAGTATTAATAAAATGTTGCGGTTTCTAGCTAACTCCGTGACACACTTTACTTTATTGTCTACATATTATTTATGTCTCAATATGGTTTGTTACATTATCTTTTGCCTACATGGCGTGCATGCACTAATTAAAAACCCACGATGGTAAAAGGATGAGTAAACCTACTAAATGACTCGTTGAGTAAGAGGGTTGCAAACCCATCAACATCGGATCACGCATCCTTGTTAGACACCTTACTCTCAATACGTTGGAGTAAGTTCGATGCGTACCCCACGACGGATACACATCAATGCACACTGTGCGCGTTTAACAAATTAGGAGTTAAGACAATTAACCCCTTAATATGGTATTAGTAGCACGCTGCAATCCATACACTTGTGCACCCCACGATGGATACACAACAACTTGTAAATTTCATACACAATTATGTTATATACAATCATGTCATACACGACTATGTCATAAATTTCATACACGATTATGATATAAGTGATTATAAATCCTTGTAACTTTCTTTAAATGTGTTTATACAAACGGTTTGATTCTTAGACATCTTTTATGCAAAGACGAAATAACTAAGTACAAAACTTGTAACCACAATCAAACTTGATACAATATGCATACAATCGTATTTTTCCAATCAACACTTTATTATGGATAACAAGTTCATAAAAAGTACATATTCAACATGCATATGTACAACAAAAAGTGGACATACCACACAACATCACTACATCAAAACTACCAAGACATGCTACGAGTACGCCTGAGCCCTGAGCTACCCGCTCGGCGCGCCACACAACCAGCATCTTTAAGCCTCTGCAACAGCTCAGCATCCTTGGGTGCTACCGTTGGCACGCTAACAGGTACTCCATCAGATCTGGGAATGTGAGCCGCACCAAGACCACAAAGAATGGCCTTCCCCTTCATGCCCTTCTTCTTGGCAAGTCTCATCTCATGGGCTTCTAAGGACGCCTTCAATGGAATTTCTTTCTCAAGGGCAAAAGGGTTGAGGATGTCACGGGGACGAGCAAAAATAGGCACATGTAGCTGCGACACGTCTGGCTTCAGAAAGTAGTCAAACTGTTCCTCAGCGTCTTCGGATGAGTGCCTAGCCAAAGTCAAACCCTGCATGATCACGCTTATGGGGTAATCCTGGTCATGCTCCAGCTGTGCAATATGAGGAAGCTCAAAAAGTTTCAACTTCTCCATAGCAGCAACAAGTTCACCATAGGCGTTCTCATTATAACTAGGTACTTCAGAGGGAGACATAGCCAAAACCTTGGTCGCACACAGCTCCTCTATAGCTTCTGCCTTACCACGTGCCAGTGCACACTGAACCACACCCCCAAATGAGTCCTTGACCTCTCGAGACTCCAGCGTGGTCAAGGCAGCAAGACGCAAGCCATGGCTGATAAGCCACCTGCGCTCAGCAATGGTTGACACCAAATGCGGATACAACTCCTCATCATATTCGATGCTGAGTTTGCGCAGCTTGAGCTCCTGATTCTCCAGCGAACTCTCCACAGCCTTGCGGAACTCCTTCAGGTTAGAGAAGAGTCTCCCCTTGTTCAGCTCCATATATCTCAAGGCCCAAAGGCAGGAGGCCTTGTACTCTTTTGCTCCAGTGCACTCTTGATTCAGTTCGGCCATGAGCGACATCTTCTCATCAGCAACTTTCTGGTCATACATAGCAGATGCCCTCAATTCAGCCTGCGCATCAGCCAACTGCGCCTTCAGAATTTCAATCTCCTTGTCTTTCTGCGCAACCAGGCTACCCTCACCACCATATTCAGCCTGTAGCCGCGCAACCAATGAAGCCTGGTGCGCAGCAGCCAACGCCAACTCCTCTATAAGGCGATTTTTTGGCGCATCTCCAGAAGTTTTCTCCTCATCCACTGGACTCTCAGGCACAAACTCACCAACATATCCAGAACCAGTCTTGGGTGGCGAGTTCACAACATGTGCATCATCATCAACAGCAGTTTCAGCACTGCACACAAAATAACAATGTTACTATATTGTATTAAACACGGATTAAAAGATTGAAGATCCAAAGATACAAGTACTTACTTGAGGGGAGGAGTCTTATGCGATGACGCACCCTCCTCAGATGATTGTCTGACAGAAATAGCAGGGCGCTTACTTGATGTCCCTGCGCCATCATCACCAGACGATCTCTTGCGCTTTAACCCTTGGCCCTCCTCCTCAGACTCATCCATAGCACTCCCCGACGAGTCTATATGAAATAAATCCGCAGGGATTTGCGATCCAGGAGCGGGAAAGCTACGCAGAGGAGTAGCCATAGTGACACCTGTGGGGACCTCCCCTATCTCCTCTGTCTCCTCTGTCTCTTCCTGCGCGATCACCATAGTGCGCCCTGCAGTAGCCTGAAGTACTGGCTCCTCCCCATCTCTCAATGGGCGCACCCCTACGATCACCTGAGTAGGCTTCGCCAAACGAACAACATCGAACAAATCCATCTCTGCGCAACAAAATAACAAACAAACACAAAGTATGTTAGATAAGCTATAAAAGGAAGAACGCTTACAACTACTAAGCGAAGAGGAAGGAGGAGACAAGCACCCACCCTGGCTATGTTCATCCAAAAATGTTGGCACTTCTTCCAGACTACCGAAGTAATTGCGACTGATGCCCAGGTGCACCAACAACTCTTCTGGGTACGCTTTAATCGGTATGCGATTGGTATTTATCATATCCGCATCAACCACATTATACAATCCGGGGTCTGGGCGCTCGTCTCTCGGTAATGATTCTCGAGTGTAGAACTCAAAAATCCATGGGAAAAATGCCCTATCAACCCAAAAGAATTTTTCTCTCCAATCCCTCAGTGCGTCTAACTTCTCCGTATAGCACTGCAGTGTCCCTGCGCGCTTGGAGAAGGAAACCCACCCATTTGACCACGACGTGTGGTAAAACGCGCGGAAAAGATGAATTGTTGGTTCTATCGCTAACAAGCGACAATTCACCTCAAAATTGGTTATCTTTGCTGCACCTATACAGTGCAGCTGGGAAATATGAAGACGATAGTGATTTAGAATATCGCACAAAAAGAGGGAGATGGGCGCACGCTGGTTAGCGAATTCGAAAAAACGCGTGTACACCCCTACTTTCCCTTGCGGGAAATTCGCTATTGACGCATTTGCGGCCGGAACTACCGGATGCAATGCGAGAGGGATGTAATAATCTAAAGTGAACTGACGAAGTTCATCCTCAGATAGATCGGAATTAAAATCGGACAATTGAAGAACCATGATTAACCTTCAATAACTATTATAAGTGCACGCGCTATTACCTTAGTTCTTGTTGATTTTTTGATTGCTGATTCGGAGGTTTAACAATGGCGGAAAATGATGATTTTTACTGTGATAACCACAGTGAAATGACGGCTCAAGTTTATATAGGGTTACACATATTCGTGGATGAACGACATGTGTACCCCACTTGTTCTAATCGGATGGTTGGGAACCCAAAAGGTAAAGCACTTTTTCACCCACCCTCACGATTTTCGAAGAAGATACTTGGACTAGGTTAACTTGCTAATTTTGGCGGGAAATACTTGAAACTTCCCCGCTACGCATCGAGGAATATTTTTAGCTACAATTGTTAGTCTAGCGTCCGCAATTTAGCATAGCGCACACTAGACTGGGGGACATGATGACGTATAGTCCGTATTCGGGTCACGAACCCGACCCATACCCAAGTCCATCACGAATGGACTCCAGTCCATCACGAATGGGATTAAGCCCATCACGAAGGGGCTATTGCGATAACGGTTTGGGCTTACGTTGGCCCAAACCCGAAGTTATTTATGGTCTTGATAGGATATCTCTTATTTATGGGATATGTATCAAGTAACCGCCCTATGCGGGATATGCTGAGGAGTGAGGAACACGAAACCAACTAGGGTTTCGTGTGTATATAAAGAGTCCTTCGACTCTCATTAAAGGTACGACTGACAAACCCTAACTCTTCAATTAAACCCTAAAAACCGATTACTTACAATCACGCCGGAGGATAATCGTGGGAGACAATCCCACGATAAGCCTAACGGTGTCTTTTTGTTTTCTTAGTGCGCAGGTCTCAAGCATTAAGATCTGATTGGTACGGAATCAAGGAACGCCCAACTTTTGTATCAACAAAATAGAACTAGATATGACAGTTTCTCTAAAACTGTAAAGTTCTTTACGTTCCTGATAGGGATTGTCATTCTCTACCGATTGAATTGAATGACTAGTGATAGGTACCTCTACCGTGATACAAGTTTGTAATACGACGAACAACTAGCCGTTGATGGCATGGGTTGGTGCTAGCAACAACCCCAGCTAGCCGATCACCACTGGTCTCAAGAAAGCTTGGTACTAGTACTGGCATTAACTGGTCCGGTTCTTTTTCACAAGACCTCATTCACAAGGCCTTTAAGCAGCCAATAATTTAGTCAATCACCCTGGAAATGATTTTCAAAACACCAAAAGGGCACATCCAATGGTTAAAATAATTCATTGGCACAAAAGTCAACTTCCTCTCGAAGCTAAAATTTGATTATTAGTCAACGTTTTTAAACATAGTAATGCAAACATAGAAATAAATCAGTCAAACCATTGAGACTACTTGTTGTTTAGAATTGTTCTACGTATGCTAATGGCCTTATATTTGTGGAGATGAATTGTGTTATTAGTCCTTACATAGTTACATGTGACATCACAATGTGAGTACGTGATAGTGTTTGATTATTTGGTTGTGGGTTTTGTTAGAGATTATGTGCTGATAAAATGTCTGCCTGTAACCAACGGGCCTTTGGTCTAGCGGTATGAAGGTTTTATCCTCCTAGGCAAGGTCTCAAGTTCGAGTCTTGTCTAGGGCGATAGGGGTTTCCTCCCGTGTGCGTAAAGGGAAGGGTGTCATTGCCTTCTAAGCTGGACCCAACCTGTTTGTATGGGCTCGCTACGCCTTCTGGGCTCGTACAAAAAAATAAATAAATAAAATAAAATAAATAAATAAATAAATAAAATTCCGCCTTTAAATTGATCATATTAGTGAGACAAATGATCCCCCGCTAAATGGTTGGAGGTCGTGGTGGTCGGCAGTTTGGTGAAGAGGGCGTGTGTTTATTGTACAAGATCCAAGTATTCCAAAAATGAAAGAGTAAACTACAAAATACATCCCTGTGGTTTGGTCAATTTCACACGATACATCCCTCCCAAAAAAGTTGCGCCATACACATCCCTCCGTTAGTAAAAGTCAAACACAATACATCCAAGAGGACGAACGGTGCAAAGATTGTCTCGTTAAGTTGGACACGTGGCAGTTAACTCTTTTTAAGAAAGGGTATTTTAGTCATTTTAACACCCACACCAACTCACTTACTCTTCTTTTAATCATAAACACAAACCAAATCCAGATCTAGATTCAAAACCCAAATCAAAATAAAAAATCAAAAACACAAACACAAATCCAGAAACCCAAATCCACAAACACAAACAAACCCAGATAAAAATCCGTCTCAAACACAAACAAAAATAAGATAAAAATCCGTCCCTTGTTCTTCAGATCCGAACAACCAACAACTTTAATTTCTTCTAACAAATCCACAAATCAAACCCAGACAAAAAACCTTCGTCACTTGTACCTTCGCTCAACCATGAATCACAGATACAACCAGCCTTTAAAACCTTTGTTCTAATCAATAAACCCACTAAGGACGCAAGATTTATTTGGCTTCAAGATCTTTTAATTAAGGTCTAAGGTAGGTTGTGTGATTGTTTTATGTGTTAACCGAATGAAGAACACATGTAGACCAATTTGGTTTTTGTTTGTTCTTAAAAAATTCGTATATTAGGAAAGAAGTATAACTTCGAAAAAGATCAATGATGAATTATGTGTTCAACCTGAAAAAGAAAAAAGGGATATGTGTTTTTGATTTCTTAAAGATAACAAGTATCGTGCAAAAAAAGAGTTATGGGCCCTTTGCTTTTCATTCCAAAAAAATAATTTGACTTCAATAGTCAACGAAAAGCAAACCTACCCGAGACCTTTATCAAAAGATCTTGAAGCCGAGTGTTTGTAGTCCTTGTGTGCTTTAAATAAACAATAAATGATAAGGTCTATAGTTCGATTGTTGAGAAACAAAACAATGGAGGTTTTGTGTTTTTTTTTTTTTTGTGATTAGGATATTATCAGAAACAAGATTCATGCTTATTTGTTTTTAAGGTTTGATGAGGAAGAAATGAATGGGATTTGTATGATCTAGATTTTGTGGCTACAAGAATGTGATGTGGTGGCTGAGTCAGTGTGTAGGCGTGGGGTTTATCTTGTTTTTGATTTTTGATTTTTGATCTGTGTTTCTGAATTGTGTTTGTGTTAAAAGAAGGGGATAGTAGGTGGGAAGAATAAAAGGACTAAAATACCCTTGCTTAAAAAGAGTTAACTGCCACGTATCCAACTTAACGAGACAATCTTTGCACCGTTCGTCCTCTTGGATGTATTGTGTTTGACTTTTACTAACGGAGGGATGTGTATGGCGCAACTTTTTTGGGAGGGATGTATCGTGTGAAATTGACCAAACCACAGGGATGTATTTTGTAGTTTACTCAAAATGAAATTAACTCAGATCCAAGTATTCCAAAGATGGAGTTATAGACGCTTATTATAAGAAGGGTTTTTATTTTATAAAAAGACACAATTACCCTTCCATGTGCACGTCACATGACCAAATTAACGGTCAAACAAATGGAAAATTTTGTCATGGGACTAAACCCGTTATGGGTAACCACAGGGACCAAACCAGTTAAAAAAAAGTAAAGGGACTAAATCCATTAAACCCGACAGACCACAGGGACCATTTATGAAATTAACTCTTTAAAAAAATTCGATGATTTCGTACTATAGTTTTGTGTAACGTACAAGCCTCAATTTAAGTTCTACAAGTGTAAAAGAAAATTTTACGAGACCCTGTTTACGAGGTCCCACGACTGAATGACTGAAATGACACATACACGGTGGTTACGTGATCGTGTGATTTTTTTGTGTTGTTTATGAAATGTCTGTTTTACTAGGTTTACATGACAAAGTGACAAGTTGTACGATCGGTCGCATGACAAATTGGGTCTCGTAAGTTGCATAAAAGTATGGTATAAAATTATTGATATTTTTAGAGAATGTAACCTTATTACAGTATTAAGAAAAACCTTAACTTCTTTGATAAATTTATTTTATCGTATAAAGTATTTTTTGGTTGAGTCAAGCCGGTAAGCCAATGAGATGCTTTATGGGCTTCTTACGTGTGACTAGTTTGATGTGTAGTGGTGGTGGCGCGTGACTTTACGTCTCACGCTTGAGTAACAATGCCCCCTACAACCAGCCTTAGTGCTACTTGTCAATGTTTTATGCTATCTATAAAGCCCGATTTAAATATAATAATCGTAATAATTACTATAAATTTAATGTTTGATCTTATAGAAAGATTGCATACAAAAACATATGTATTTACTATATCAGAAATCGTTGACAACGTCAGCTTACATGTCACAAGAATTTACTATTAGCAGAAAAACTTACAAGTCAAAATTCATCCAAATAAATATGACAACATTTGTTTTCTAAGATTCATGAGTACTTCATGCGCGTAGCATTTATAAAAATAAATTTAATTTTAGTATCACAAAACTGAGAATACAATGGCTGTCAAATATAAAATTCCTTATTATGTCCGAACAAAAATACTAATGATACATTAACAAATGATGGAGAAACAAGAACTATAATCACCTCCTCCGTGCTTCCTGTGTGTACCATTTTGCACAACACATGTTACTCTCGAGCCTCCTGCTTCTGTATACAAAGTAACAAAAACTTCAGCTTTACGTAATTTTATAGAAATTTTGATCCAAAGTCAAAGTCTGCAGCAGTAGAAATTTTGACCCATTTACTTAGAAGTTGGGCTGATTTGGGTAATATCCTATCCCCAATGGGTCAAATGGGTAAAGTTTAATAATTTGACTAGATGCAAGTCACCCAAAGTGTGTCAAAATCCTAAATCGTTTTGTTTAGCAATAATTAGATTATTATGTTAAGGCTAATGATTAGATAAAAGTGGGTTTTGTGTGAGAAGAGAGCCAAAGATTCAAAAGGGAAAAAAAATCAAAAAGTTCCACAACAGAGGAAGGTTGACTCATTACTTAACCCACACCTATCTCGGACAGACACTCTAGAAGCATTATATCTATTTTCAGAATAACTGAAATATAATATTTTTTAACTCCATACTCGAGCAAAAGTGGTAATCACATCAAATTCCTCAGATTTTTACGAGTTGCAGAACACAATTGGTCAATTTGAGACAAGAGAAGACATGAAGAACAACTTGACACAGAATACTGATCATGTCTAACAAAAAATAACTATATATAAGGTAATCTGATGAAAGTATACGTAAACGATGTGAACAATGTGATAGATACAAGAATAAGAATACGAGCATGTGACTGTCAAATCTTCTCGTTTTTTCATAACTTCATATGATTGGAAAAGGTATTAATGGCAATAACATTTCCAACTCATTTTGCCTAGTTTATTGTTCCACGGTACCCATAAACTCAAAATTCAAGATAAAGGAAGATAGGATAGAAAAAAAATACATACCTACGGCAGCTCCCAAGACAATTAAGATTTTTCCATAATCTCCCTAAATAATTCCTTAGGTGCTGCAAATGAAAAGTAGGTGAAACTCATAAGAGAAGGGAGACGGTTAGATTTTAGGCATGGTGGAGAGGCATGAAAAGTAGCATTATATGCAATTTAAATCTTACAGGGTAACCCTGTAAATCTCTCATATTGTTCATAAGCCTGTCCTATAAACATCTCCACCCCTGTAACAATTATGGCTCCACACTCTCCAGCTTCCCGAAGTAATCTCGTAATTTTTGGTGTGTACACAGCATCAAATACCAATGCATACGAATTTAAAGCTTCCTGCCATAAAAAATAGAAAAACTGATCTAACTGCATACCATTAGTACTAAAACATATGACCAGAAAAAGGTAGATAGCCGTACCTTAGAAATAGGAGTATCGTCTACATTTGGTTGCATACCAATTGATGTAGTGTTTGCAAGTATCATGCCACCTTCTGGACTGAAGTGCTCATATCGGCAAGAGATATAGCCTCTCCAACAATTATGTCAGCAAGTTCTCTAGCACGATCTGTGGTATCAGTAAGAGAAAACTTTAGTTGGTGTATTAACTATGCATGTTAGAGGTAATGTGAACTATAATCAATTTTTGATTTTTGCAACTGATCATATGGTTACTCTGACTTGAAGTCGCTATAATCAATTTTTGATAAACCACTCAAATCCAAACACCCTCTAAATATGACTAGAACCATACAGTTGACTTTCTACCATACTGAACTGATAAGAATGCAATAAAACTAGTATAATGTTTCATGAAATAAGCAATTGCTATAACAGAAGGCACTGCTGCAAAAAGTGTGCAGATAGGATTCTAAAGTAACGAAACCAGATAATCAGATATCGCATTTGTGTAAGTTTTCGGCAATCAGCTAGTTAAGGATTTAAGACGCAGAATAATCAGAATCGGATATGCTATTTGAATAGGCAACTCAGAAACTGTTACTTATAGCTGCTGCTTAGTTCACCATCAAATGAGCCTATAATCATATCCTAACACTTATTACTGCTGATCTACTGTATCAAAACGCAACAAAGGGTGTTTGGCATTACTAAGTTAAACAGCTTATGCTCATAACCAGAAGACCAACTTATCCATAATAGCTTATTTCACCCCTAAGGTTAAACTTAGGATACTGAATCCACTAACAATAACTAGTTCAAACTACACAATCTGAAACTTCATAATGAAAAGACCTTATTTCACCCCTAAACTAAGTAGATAAGCATAGTAAAATTTATGCATCTGCTCAAAAAACACAATAACACGATAAGCAGATAATCATGTACGAGTACTAGGAATGAAAATATGAACCGTAATCGAATCTAACCATAAGTCCGATTGGCTATCACAATTCTTGCACCCTTCGCTTTTGCTCCATAAGCAAGTGCTTTTCCAGCACCACCAGCACCAATATCCACAAATAGTCTACCAGCCATGGGTGATCCTGTTGCACCATTTTGAACGCCTGAACCTGTAAACAGTTGCACCCATTTGTGTTGTAAGTAAATCTCAAACGGGTCAAATGGGTCAAACGGGTTGAAGTCACACGTGAAATATGATATGAAACTTTTATAACTGGACAAAAGGCACTACTTTGACCCAACCGCGCATATTATCACTTCTAATAGAAATTAGAATGTACAGAAAGAAACCTCGTAGACTATCCTCGATAGCAGAAATAGAGCCAACATAGTCTGTATTGCAACCATATAACGTCCCATCATTTGGTCTTCGGATAGCGCAATTGACTGCTCCTATTGACTGTGGCATACAATCAGTAACAGAATACATAAAAAGCCATACTTTCATCATTAAACATGCTTTGATAGTTAAGCTTACTATAACAATACCTTTGCAACTGGATCAACCTCATCACAACATTGAAGTAAAGATTCTTTGTGAGGAATGGTACAACTGCAAACAATAATGGTACATTTTTCTAATCTGAATAAGTAGAAAAACGGGTTTTTTTCCCATAAAATACCAACGTATTTTCACATTTTTGCCCTTTTAGCCATTCTACTTTTTTTTTTTTATTATAACATTTGACTCATTATAAGATCGCTCTGTAGACTGTTTGGGCATTCAGTAACACAAAAACCGACTGTCAAATATGATCAACATTATAAAAAAAATGATAGGTTTATATATTTGTGATTTAGACTGATATATAATGTTAAATTTTCCGGTTACCAAATGCCCCAAATTGTACACTAAGACTACCTATAAAGACTCATTTATATGCAAAAATAGAAAAAGTATGTCGGTTTGATGGAAAAACCCCTGGAAACTGAAGCACTAGCTCTAATAAAAATAGATCAAAACTCAACCTGAACCCCACGAAATCTGTAGATGAGTAAGTATCAAGAAAATTGTTTACATTATCCACCAACAAATGTACATAAACTCCATTAAAACCAACTGATCTGAAAGCTTTATTGTATAATAAAGGTGATTTGCTATGTCCAACTGGCTTCCCAATAATACCGAATACTTTTGTGTCAGGACCTAATTGTCTGAAATTAAACAAGTCCAAAAGATCCCTAATTGTGGGCTGTCCGGGTGCCGATACCTTTCCATGCTCAAGGGTGCCAAATGTCAAATATCCACCATACTTCGGGCAGAGTACTCGAGACATCAGACCTTTTTCACCCATCACCATTGCTATTATTGGAACCTAAATGATTAATTAAGGTACTTAAATAACCACGTAAGCTAATAAAACCGCGAAAAAAATATATCTAATTTACAAATTTCATTGCATGCATGACTTACGCCGCTTACTTGGGAATTAGCAGTAATGTGAAAGACTCGTGCTACATCAGTTATATCTACAGTGGTTGTTGCAAACTTGACAATGTCAGCTCCTGTTGACTGTATTTTGGCAACAAGGTTCCCAAGCTCTTCTATCGAAGGAGTATTTTGATAATTGTGGGAAGAAACTATGAGTTTGCACTTTGTAGGCTTGTCCCCATGGATTAAGTTGTTGAAATCATCAACGGCCTGCATTTGAGTTACGAATAACAATATAGTACTTTAGATGAGCCTATGAGCACGAATAGACGCATTTAATGTCAAGAAGAAAGGAACCTTAAGCTCAACATCGATGTGATCAGCTCCTAATTCCATTGCTAATCGAAGAGCAGCCAATCGACTTTGTTCATCTCCGTTGTACTGACCACCTTCCCATGTTGGTCTAGAAAATAACATATAATCAGAAACCTTTTCGGGAAAGATAAAGTGTTACAACGTCATGTAATATGGACTAGATTAAGGGGATGTTGGGTAATGCTTATTAAAACTGCCTATGCTTTGATGAAATAAGCAATAACAGAAGGCAATGCTGCAAGAAGTGTGTAGATAGGCTTCTACAGTAACGAAACCAGATAATCTGATATCGCATTTGTGTAAGTTTTCGGCAATAAGCTAATTAGGGATTTAAGACGTAAAATAATCAGCCTATAATCATATCCAAACACTTATCACTGCTGATCTACTGTATCAAAACGCAACAAGGGGTGTTTGGCATTACTAAGTTAAACAGCTTATGCTCATAACCAGAAGATCAACTTATCTAAAACAGCTTATTCCACCCCTAAACTAAGTAGATAAGCATAGTCAAATTTATGCATCTGCTCAAAAAATACAATAAACAGATAATCTGTTATAAAAACAATCGAAATTCTGAAACAATCCCATCACATGTCAGACGATTGACGATTCAGTATACATCAAAAGGAAACTGCATTCAACGTCATAAGAGTTCTAACGATATCATAAGCATAAGCCCTTTTTCATCCAAACACAATTATCCATTAGCAACTCCCAATTCCCAAACACGCCCCTAAATATTATTATACTTGCATATACTCCACATTTCATCCTAAACTTAAACTGCTAACTACAAAAGAACTTATTTACCCTAAACTAAGTAGATAAGCATAGTCACATTTCATCATCTGCTTAAAAAAAGCAATAAGAAGATAAGCTGTTTACATAAGCAAAAATCCCAAACTCCCCACATCACATGTCAAACAATTCAGTATAATAATAAATCCAACATTCATATCACGAAAACAGTTGCGAATATCGAAAAATAGTCCCAAAAAACCGCACCTGCAAGTAAAAAGAGTAGGCAAAGGACTTAATTTATAAAGGGTTTGGTATCATATCTATCAGTAAACCTTTCTTGTTTCAAACTATCCTATCGCATCTCGATTAGGTCAGCACACCTCCCAATCAGCTTATTTCACCCTCAAATAAGCATATAATCATGTCGAGACACTCAAACCTTATCCACAAAATTAAAACACAATAAGGGGATGTTTGGGATTACTATTTCAAACAGCTTATAAGCAGATGATAAGCTTATTTCACCCTAAGAAACAGCTTATTTCTCCCTAAGAGCAGATTTGTAATATCAAATTCACCAATACTAATCAGTTCAAAATAAGCAATCGCTAAGTGCGCAAACACTCAAAAACAAAATATTAAACAATTCAGCACCCAAAAAAAACATATAAAAAAAACTGCATTCATATCGGTTTTCGGATATCGAAAAAAAATCTTCTCATGTGTAAGTAAAAATCTTCCCATCATTTGGTGTCCTAATGACTTCTCCTATCGACTGTAACATACAATCAGTAACAACAGAATACATAAAAATCCATAGTTTGATCATAAAATACCTTTGCAACTGATGTGGGTTTCTTCACCACCAAAATCCCAACTAGTACTACTATCCGATTCATCATCATCCCCGTAATTATCAATCTCACCTGCAACCAAAAAAACAATAAAAAACAATATTTTTTTAACAAATTGATGAAAATAAAAGATGGGTTTTGTGAATTGAAGGTTAATTTTGTGGGATTGAAAGGTTAGGGTTAGGGTTTTGGTTTGGGGGGAAAGTTGAGGGAAATTGAATTAATTTAGGGATTCGGTGAAATTTCGTGGGGTTTTTTTTAGAGGGAAAGTGAGGCATAAAATTATGTGAGTGATTTATTTTTTACTCCCTCCGTCCCACTATAAGTGTCCACAATGGTATCTTTGCTTGTCCCATATTAAGTGTCCAGGGAATATTTTCAACCAATGAGAAGAGACTTTAGTGGGTAATAGTGATATTTGATTGGTGGAGAGTGTAGTTGGCCCCACTTTCCTAAAACTTTGTGAAAATGAAAAGTGGACACTTATAGTGGGACGGAGGGAGTATTTTTTTATTTTTATTTTTATTTTTTTTTACATTGTAGTGAAAAATTAGTTTTAATGTCACGCATATAAAGTATGGACTATGGAGTACTAATTTGACTACCGTGAAGTAGAGTATGTGTTCTCTTATGGGGTGTTTGGTGGGAGCCTTTTCTATATTAGCTTATTTAAGAGACACAAGTTTTTTAAAGTCCCCTATTAAGATGCATTAAGGGATGGGCCCACTCATTAAGTGGGAATAAGAGAAAAAAGAAACACCCCATACCTAACCAACATTTAATCAAAAAGTTAAAGAAACACAATCACTATTATCCATGCCTATGCCAAATACAGTGATCAAATTTTATTCTGAATATATATTAAACAAACATTAGAAGTTCTTAATTACAGTTAATAACATGAAACTTGAAGTATAAGTATCTAAAAGGATTTTAATATTTCATGAAACCAAAAGAGAATTAAGAGAAAGGTTGGATCAAGTGGTTAACACTCTTACCTCTGGAGACAGAGGTAAAGAGTTCGATCCTCACCTCTTGCAAGGCCGGAGGCCCTTTTCTACCTTTGGTAGAACCGGAAGCAGCCTCTCTATCTTAGGTAGCGGTAAAGTTGTCTACGTCTCAACCTCCCCCATACACACAAAAAATATTTAAGGTCAAAGTTGAACCAGTTTGACTCTGAAAAGTCAAACTGGACACTTATTTTGGGACGGAGGGAGTAA
This sequence comes from Artemisia tridentata subsp. tridentata, assembly GCA_021014915.2. Taxonomy (NCBI): domain Eukaryota; kingdom Viridiplantae; phylum Streptophyta; class Magnoliopsida; order Asterales; family Asteraceae; genus Artemisia; species Artemisia tridentata. Next base: position 2,153,896 of record CP139505.1, on the reverse strand, counting down.
TAATTAGCAAAGTACTGACATAGTTTGGTCTTTTTATATATGTATTTTGATTTTGTAATAATTTTAGGCGATGATTGTTGTGGATATAGTGAATGGAGAGGTTGGCGGATGAAAATGAGAAAAAAGACAAGGAAATCTCGTGGGTGGGTGTTATTGGGATAAAAAGACTAGTAAAAAGACTATTTTACCCTCATGTGACTTGCGCATGAGGGCTTTAACGATCAAATTTAACATCAGTTTGGTCAAGGGACTATGGGTGTTAAGAGTTTCAAAGTTAGTGACTGTTTGTGCAAACAAAAGTCAAAGGACTAAAGGTGAAAGTCAATGCAAACCACAAGGACCATCCGTGTAATTTACTCTAATTTAAGAAATGGTAATTTGAACTGATCTATAAAAACTATGCAACTAAAGTGTAAAAAGTATCTTAAAGGATTATAATATTTCATGAAACCAAAACAAAATGATGTAACACAACCGACACAATCAAACATTTTTTTGGGTAAAAGCATAGTCAAACATTTTGCTACACATAGATTATAATTTTAATATACACTTAACAAATGCTAATTTGAACTGATCTATAAAAACTATGCTTTGCAAGAGCCCTTATTCATTTGAAACTTGCGTATAGTATTCACACCAACAAAAATCTCGAAACAGTATCACAATGTATGCTTCTGTATTGTGAGGATCATGTTCAAATGAATAATATTAATGTTGCACACCAACTGTTTGATATAATGTTTGTTTTTTAATAGTGTTGTAAATTGGTGATGTTAGTGTGGCCCTTTGATCACCGTTGATATCTTTTTATTGAAAATTTATAAGAGTTCAATAATTTCATATACAAAGTGGGAAAATGTCAAGTTTTTAAACCTGTTTGGACCCATTGGAAAATTAAATTAAAAGATAAGACAATATGGTAAATTCTATAAACATGATGGTGCCATGTGAAAATAACAAAAAGATATCGTCTTCCTCATATGGGCCTGGTTATTCCATGTTTAAAAAAATCGGTTGAAACTTGAAGCTAGTAGATTTTTTACAACAATCTAAAAAAAAAAAAAAAAACGGTCGAAATATGTGACAAACAAGGACGAATTCAAGCTCGTCGTGCCGACGAGGAGCTCCCCAACGGGGAGCCATAGCGAATCTGGACGGTGTCATGGGCAAGCCTGGCAAACGTGCCATGTCATCACGGCGAGGGATGGCGAAACTCACACCCAGTGCTCTTATATTCCTAAAAGTTTTGTTTACAGTAAAAAAATGTCATTTTACCACACTCTTTTTTACACACTTTAAACTATTGGTAAGTACATTCCCGAGTTTTTTTTTTTTTTTTTTCCTGCAAAAATCCTTCGTTAGGTTAGGTGTAATGGTCACCCAACCAACACAAAAAAGTGACCTTGGTGAGCGCCGGTGTTTGGCCGTCATGGGCTTGGCTCGCGATGATGTTCGTTAGGTGGTTTGCACCCTCCAACATAACCCAGGTCTTATAAGGATGTTTATTGTTAAATACAGTACTTGTCTTCATATAGAGTTGATACTGACAAAAATGGTTAATGCCAAATTGGAAAAATCACATGGATTATATTTGCAGTTTACTTTAAAATTTATCATTTAAACCCCACTCTAAACCTATTTCATATCTTACAATTATAAGGTATCAAGTTATTAACGTGACATATCACCTTACTTAAAAATGTGAACCCGGCCAACCACAAAAAAAAAATCATAATGTGAAATAAAACTATTCGTTATCTTATTATTAAACCGTGAATTATCTTTTGTAACCACGCCATGAAAAAATTAAAGCAGAAAAAAAAAAAAAAACAAATTCGGTATATGAAAATTACTGTTATGCATGCATGTCAACCACGCACAATATGTTACAAACTTACAACAACTTAGCATGCAACTAAATCATATAAAGAAAAAGTTCAAAAAAATAAACTGACCTGCAAATATATGTTACACAAGGAATCGTCATTGTGGTCCTTTAACTTGTGATGCTGTTTCGAAATGAACCCTATAGTTCAAATAGCTTTAAAAGAACCCCTAGAGAACTGGACCAGAATTGATGAGTCTGGTCCTTTGAGTTATGATTATGTTTAGAAATGAACCTTGTAGTTTTGAATGTTTTAAAAGAGCCCTTGAACTTTAGTTTGGTGTGTGGACTGTATTGGAGGTTCGCGGATCGGGTAAATGGTTGGACTTTTGCACATGGACTACTGATTGTGGTCCTTTAAGTTATTACATTATTTCAGAATGAGCCTTGTGGTTTTATTAACTTTAAAAGAGCCCCTAGACATAGATTATAGTTCAAAATTACTATATATATTAAAAGTCATTTAATACGACGTCGTTGATGCTACAGTTGCCACCGCCCGTTTTCTTGGCCCAGCCCATGTTTTCTGGCCCATTTGAACTTTTCTGTATGTGCAGGTTTTAGCTTTACACCTGTCAATCATCGGTATATCATGTACTATTCCGGTTATATAAAAACTTCAACGCCTCTAGAATCTACCAGAGCTTTTCACCGCCTTTACACACATAAACCTAATTCACAAACAACATGAAAGGAAGATCGATCTTTAATCTTGCCATGTCTAACGATCAAAAAAAAAAAACAAACGAAGTATTCACCTTATCGCCTGTCTCCCCACTTTCCAGAACACACATGATAATCACACACCCACCGGCTTGGTTTTTTATCATGTTTTCTTATCCAGTATCAAGGTGGTATGAGATGGTGAAGGTGGATGCATAAGGGGTTAGGCGCGTTTGGGTTTGTGTCATTGTTGATGGTGGTTCTTCAATTTGAGGTATCAAGTTTTTTTATTTTTCCATTTTCTTTGGTAAAGAAAAAAAATATATTATGTTTTTGTTGAATTTCTTATTTTATGGGTGATGATGATGGCTTCTTTGTTTACTGTGTGTTGCTTTCTTAGACCCGTATGCAAATTATGATCTTTTGTAACAGGGAAGATGAGGAGTTGAAAGGGTTTCTTTGTGAATATCAATAGAAAGTAGATACGGAGATGGCATCAATTTAAGGTATTTTTTGTTTGTAAGTTGATTTAATTGTGGTTTTCTATTATCTGAAGTTTTCGAATCAGGCTTATGTTTTTAGACTTATGTTTACCATATAAGATCAGGCGCGGAACAAAATGAGCTATAATACTTCGTAACTTTGTGAAGGATAAGTTTGCAACAGCAAAATTATGCGGTTAACGATGGAAAAAAATGGGAAAAGGGCCTTAATTGTTGGTTGATAATTGTATGCCATTGTCTGATAAAGTAGTTATTATGTTTTTGATATAACTAATAAGATGTTTTGAGTGTCTCTATAGTGAATAGAAGCGAATTGATGATGGTTACATAATCATTCGATGTTTGTTACAGTAAAAGTCATGTGAAATTCCTTAGGAAGTTGCAGACGGTTGATGTTTGTCATAGGTTGATGTGTGAAATTCCTGTTAAAGTAATATAGTGTATTATTTGCTTTTAAATTTTATGAAATATTAATATGACTTGAGTGTTATCATGATGCTTATTTGCTTAGTATAGTTTATAAGTTAAGAGGAAGTTTTCTTCAAAGAAACAATATCATACTCAGTGCAGTTCTTATTGTTATGTTTGCAGACCATTGTGAAAGAATGAGGACCAACCTAATAAAGATTACGTACTACGACCGAATCATTAGGAAGGTAACTTAATGAAAGTCATCGCATATTTTTTATTGTAAAAATGCTTATCTTATGTTGCTATCGTATTTCAGGCTATTGTTTCTTTGAAGGGAGAGACATGCTTACTGAAATATGGACGTAGAGTGAAGGCCAAGTTCTGTCCATTTTGCCTTTCCAACGTAAGTTACATTGCGACATATATAACGATTTGATATGTTTCTGCAATGAGTATATTTTTTTCTAAAATTTCAGTGACATTAAAGACATACGTACACTTGACTGTGGAAGAAGAGAAGCCTGTTGGTGACGTGGCCTGAAAGCTTATCTTTTTAACGACATGTTTACATAGCCATTTGGTTCGTGGTGGAAAGGTACGCCTCTTTAACATGGTTTTATATGCAATTTTATATTTGTATAATATTAGATCTTCGGTCTAAAAAAATATACCAATAGCTTACAGTACCAAAAAATGGCCAACTTCGACACCCATATCTTGGTCTGGTAAGCGCAGGTAGGCTATGATTGCAACCATTACGAGTGCTTCGTGTTGTTCCCACATTTGTGTTGTTCCTTTGTAAATCAATATTTTTTAGTTCTTGATGAAAGTGGGAGAACCCTTCACTCGACTGCATTTATACACTTTGATGTAAAAAAACATGGATACATGTATCTTGGCTGGGCACCTACATCTAAACAACGGCTGCAACCGAGACAAGTGTTCCGTGTTGTTCCCACATTTTTAGATCTCACCCTGGCAACTTCGTAAGATATATGTATACACTATGTTGCTCTTTTATTAGTTTCTCCAAAAACTGGAATTTGTGGTTAAGTACATGTTCATCATGGCTAATCCATTGTTATCTGAACCTCTACCAACAATTTACAGATAAGGTGATGGTTTTTCAAGCGCCAATGTTTCACGATTGAGTTGCAAATGCCCCTATCGGCCGCGATTAATTATTGTAAGTGTTGCGTTCTCTTTCATTTTATTGGAGATGTTACATTTCCTTAAACTTCACGGTTGAATATTGTTGTCACCACTATGCTTACAGTCTATGCAGTAGTGGGAGATATGGGCAAAGTAATACATAAATCGCTAAAAGATGCTGACAAGGTATGTACCAACTGCCCGCTTTATTATACAGAGTTTTCGGATTTATTCGTTACTTCAGAATGCGTGCTTAAAATTCATGCTGCAATTGAAACTTGGAGCGCGCTAAAAGAAAAGGTGTCGTATACGTAAAAAAAAAAATTGCTCCCTGGGTGGATCTCATATTATGCCTAAATTAGTCGAGATTTTTTTTTTTTTTTTCAAGTGTTATAAGTCATTATTTGTTTGAGTTTACTCTAATGTTTGCACGAACCAGTTTTTTTTAAGCAATATAGCCATGTGATGAGTTTCTTCATATAATTTGTTATATTCTACTTGATTTGGTGGCAGATTCCGGTTTTCATAAACATGGCTTGGTTCTGATTTGCTTTACTGAACAAGTTTGAAAGAATCAATGGGGAGCAATTTAGTCTAGAGTGTGTGAAATACGCGTACGGCAACGGCACTGGTCTTAAGGAATATGGAAATCACATTTCCCCAAGTTGGTATAACAAAAAAGTACAAAGAATTTGTAAAATGCTACTAACGCAACAGAAGACTTCAGCCGGTAAGATGTTTCGGATTTGTTTAGTCACTTATGTATGAAAACAACCATAAAGTAGGATTCTGTTTTAAAATTCTAAGTATTAATCATTCAGTGACGCGGTTGTAATTATGATGTAACACTTTTTAAAAACATAACTGTCTTAACACCGTTGGAATCTATCGTGTATGTTCTTGGATTCCAAGTAGAAGCTACATTTACGTGTATTACAGTATCATAAACCGGCAAACTAAAACGCTCCGCCGCAACGCGGCGGACCGACGCCCAACTCGTTCATTTTTATTTACGAACATTATGTTGAATATATAAAGCGATATGAAGACAAGACTATTTTCTCTTTCACTCATCTCATCTATCACCACCACAACCATCACCTCCTAGCCTCAAAATCGCCGCCACCTCACATCACAGCCGCCACCATGGTAACCCCACAACCCGTAACTCCACAACCACCGAAACCCTCAACTAATTGTAAGTTTTTAGTTTTTTCTTTTATAATAGATCTATATATTATACAAGTTTGGATTTTTTTTATAGTTCTACATATACTATTTAGCGTTTTGAAGGTTTTTTTTTTTTTTTTTTTTTTTTTTTTTTAGATCTATACATATTCGTTATAGATCTATTTATTTTGAATGTTTTGAAGATGATTTCCGACCACCGCCGTTGACGGAATATTCCGCTGAGATGAACGCCACCAGCCCATCATTGTCCATATCTGAAACCTTCGGCATCATTTTTAAGGTTTCTTTTGCAACTATTTTTGTAGATCGATATATATAGTTTTAGTTAAAGGCTAAAAAATCCAATAGAATTCGAGTCAAATACCTTCTACTTAATAGGAACTAATGGGTCCTATAGGGAAAATGACATACCAAAGGGCTGCAGTTGAAAGTTTCCAACTTTAAGACTAATGCCATTGTCACGTTACTGTCTCGCAACTGTAAATGCAACCATTTTGAACCATAGTGTCACACTATTTGAGTCATCATTATTATCTGATAGGGAGGGAATGTAGTTTAGGCAATGTGTACAGGAGCTTTATAGACTTTTGCGAAGGAAGGATTAGGAGAAATGTAAATGTGTTGGCTGTTTGGTTGATGCGTGGTTTTGCAACCTTACAACAGGTTTTACCTCTCGAGGGATCTCAAGAGGCTTACAACCCCACCAGGCAGTGTACCTGACCGATGTAGTATAGTGTAGTGGTAAGTACGGGGGATTGATCGTTCTCCACAGGGAATAGTGTTCGTTAGGTGTGAAAAACTACTCTAATAGGTCTAAGGGTGAGAGAAGATTCTTTTTGTGTTTTTATATTTTTTTATAAAAGCAAGTAAAATCTCGGGTTTGGAAGAGTGGGCGGAATTAGTTGCTAGTCAACTAACCCAAATTACTACGAATGCAAATAAAATAAAATAACAAAAATGAAAAGGTTGGTGAAAACTTATGTGGAGAGAAATGTGTTTACTTAGATTTCCTTACTCCCTAACTATCTTTTACCGGTTGATTAGTGTGTATTAGTTGCGTGGATGACGGGTGTATTCCTTAATACCATTCGTGGGGTGGCGTACGTACTTCCCCAACTCTACAAGCTCCTACTTCACTCCTATGTCGAGCCGGCTAGGAAGCTCCTAACATGGAATAGTGTTCGTTAGGTGTGAAAAACTACTCTAATAGGTCTAAGGGTGAGAGAAGATTCTTTTTGTGTTTTTATATTTTTTTATGAAAGCAAGTAAAATCTCGGGTTTGGAAGAGTGGGCGGAATTAGTTGCTAGTCAACTAACCCAAATTACTACGAATGCAAATAAAATAAAATAACATAAATGAAAAGGTTGGTGAAAACTTATGTGGAGAGAAATGTGTTTACTTAGATTTCCTTACTCCCTAACTATCTTTTACCGGTTGATTAGTGTGTATTAGTTGCGTGGATGACGGGTGTATTCCTTAATACCATTCGTGGGGTGGCGTACGTACTTCCCCAACTCTACAAGCTCCTACTTCACTCCTATGTCGAGCCGGCTAGGAAGCTCCTAACATGGAATAGTGTTCGTTAGGTGTGAAAAACTACTCTAATAGGTCTAAGGGTGAGAGAAGATTCTTTTTGTGTTTTTATATTTTTTTATGAAAGCAAGTAAAATCTCGGGTTTGGAAGAGTGGGCGGAATTAGTTGCTAGTCAACTAACCCAAATTACTACGAATGCAAATAAAATAAAATAACAAAAATGAAAAGGTTGGTGAAAACTTATGTGGAGAGAAATGTGTTTACTTAGATTTCCTTACTCCCTAACTATCTTTTACCGGTTGATTAGTGTGTATTAGTTGCGTGGATGACGGGTGTATTCCTTAATACCATTCGTGGGGTGGCGTACGTACTTCCCCAACTCTACAAGCTCCTACTTCACTCCTATGTCGAGCCGGCTAGGAAGCTCCTAACATGGGATCACTAGAATTCGCTTGTGCATTAAATACAACCATAAAAACCTTTAGTACGCATTGGTTCATGTTTCTTAAGACGTTCAAGCAAGTTACCGAATAGGAAGTTAGCCAGTTTTCTTAAGCCTAACATAGATGAACAATCATCCAATACAACTAATAACACACTAATAACCAATAATCAATAGCTAGGTTTCATTAGATATAAGCAAACACAAGATAAATCTAGCCTAGCATGTTAAACAAAAGACAAGAACAAGATAGAATCAAACAACACATAGACATATTGAATGATTAATTGATAACTTATCTTCAATGTAACATGGAAGATCTCAAGGCAAAAAGCCTTGAAAAAGCTGCCAAATTCGTCTTAGGGTTTTCACACACAAAGTTCCCCAATAAGTTCCACACTAATGACAAAGAATTGCAAAACTATATATAGATTTTCAGATCTGACGGCGTCACGTTATGGAGTGTGACGCCGTCACCTCGCCGCTTTTAGGGTTCCCGGATGGCCTTCTTGACGCCGTCCCTCTTTAGCTCTCCAAAATCCGTTCTGGCTTATCAAGGCTTGACGCCGTCAGGATTATGCGTGACGCCGTCCCTTTCTAAATTAAGCCGTGACGACCTTGATCATTCTAAAGGGTGACGCCGTCAGAATTCCCATGCAAATTTCACTGGCTTATCATGAGTAATTTTCATATCCACCTTTTTCTTGCCAAGCCATGACGCCGTCCAGGGTAATTTCTGACGCCGTCAAAGGTAACTTGTAGCCGATTTTGAGACTTTGTCGTTTTCTTCACTTTTATGCTCCAAAAACGTCCAAAATGCTTCCTTTTCCAGATTTCTTCTCAAAAGTACCTAAAATGACAAAAGGAACGATTTAGGGCAATATTTGATCAAATAAATACGATTTAGGGCTTAAATGACCCCTTAAAAGCGGTACACTTTTCGCTTCATCAAATACCCTTACACTTGAGATTTGCTTGTCCTCAAGCAAATGCGCTTTTATTCTAATCAAAATACAAGTTAGGGGTCATTTAATGCTAACATAAAAGTAATTACAACAAATATTCGTTCCACTTTAATCATAATAAGCACGGAGATTATAAACTAGCACCTCACAAGTAGTGTTTAGATACTCACATCTCTCAAGTGTCATCAAAATAAATCTCATAAATGAAAACGGATAATATCTCTCACTACCTGTCTTAGCAAATAGATTACCATAGGCTTGGGAAAGGATCGAAAACCTCCTCCACTAGGCGTAAGCACCAAAGATAAACTATCAAAGAGGGCTTTTAAATGGGTTATAACGTTAGGTGTAGGGAAAAGGAAAACACGGTTTTGTTGGATAAAAGATATTTTACTGGTGGCGAGTTAAAGATCTTGATCAATTACATGTACTATACAATGCTGCTAAGCCAAGACTCGACTCAATCTTAAGCTAAAAACAAAATAACAAAAACATAAAATAAACATAAAATGAAACGGGATGGTAGTCCGTATGTTTTTTCTATTTTTTCTTTTTCTCATTTTTTTGTATTTTTTCTTGATTTTTTCGATTTTTTTTTTTTTTTTTTTTTTTTTTTTTTTTTTTTTTTTTTTTTTGCATACACTTTTGCCCTACCATCCAAAATAATACATCATAGGGGCATTGCATCCCCTTACACTTGAATTTTTACATAACTTTACAAATAACTATTCTAATGACTCGAATTAAGATAATTGAAAAACTTGGAGTACTTTTAAAATATTTAGCACATACGGGGGTAATAAATGATGTTCTTCCCCATTACTCCATTACACTAGTACTTTACCCATGAGTCCCAATCGTCCCAAAACAATATGTACAAGGATATGACTCGACTTAGCAACCATGTAATCAACTAGATAATTAACTTGGGTTTAAACAAATGTTGTCACAATAATGCACTAAAAATGAGTGCATACAAGGTAGGCTAAGGCGATTTGGGTGTACATTTTAGTGGGGTGTAAACAAATTCTTCCTTTAAGTAAAATGCTTAAAGGTCGAAACGAAAAGATAGGCTCTGAGGGGTGTACTAGGGGTATCGTGTACTAAAAATGAGTACAACGCAAAGGGTGTGGGAGAATTACTTAACCAATGTAGCCAAAGTAATTATAACAAAAACACAGGTGTAAAATAATGGGTTAATCCTAATGCCTCTTATCATGTAGTAAATCTAACTACACGAATGTAGTCTCACTTGTGGCCTCGGAATGGTCCTAATGCAAGTTCTAGAATCTAAGTGCTACCGGTACACACATCATAGCATAAATGCTTTTCCTACCAATTCTAGGGGTGAACCTCACATATTTGGGGGTGAAAATTTTTTTAGTGGTACGGTTTTTGTGCTAGTCATATAACTCCTATCCGTGAGACGCTCATTAAGATCAAAGTTTCACTCCTAAATGTTGTAAAAAAATTTAAATTTGGCACTAAAATTACCCTAACAGGTATTTATCTCAGTTTTATTACACATCTACTATTAAACAAACAAAAATCAAGCGTAGGAGCATTCTCTAATCGTACTTTTACCCCCCCCCCCCTTACACTTAAGATGAACATTGTCCCCAATGTTCAAATAACAAGATGTAAAAGCATAAAGTAAAAGAATGAAATCAAATACTCCCCTGATTCGCTCGGTGGATAATGAAGTAACACGGTTAGATCTTCTTCCAAAGTAATGTTGAAGCTCCATGACTAATGCATCGCCATAAGCTTGATCCAAAAACATTTCCTTGTCCAAAATAACCTGTTAAACCTGAGAAAACAAACACGAAAACCTGCATAACATCGGCGGGATAAACTCTATATATAAGGATATAATGCTTGTGGAATGATAATTTTGCAGATTCCTGGAGATTATAAGTTAGAGATTTAATAAAAACTTTTTATGAAAACAAAACTTTCAAAAATTTTCAGAAAATTAAACCTGACGCCGTCAGGTTGTAAAGCCTGACGCCGTCAGATATGATCTGACAGAATTCTCATGTTACGTTTCCGGAAAAATTTTGGAAAAACCTATACCTTACTTCCTGGAAATCCTGCAAAACATCATTATGACTCGATACAAGCATTTGACTCAAACAAATACTAATATGTATGTTAATTTATTATTATTATGATTCATGTTCATTTGTGTTCTAATAAACCGGTTTGGATTTCCCTTACACTTATCTTTTGCAAAATACCTTTATATGTAGCTAAGACGAAGTTAAAAACAAGATAAAGCATTTTCACAATTTACTTTTGAACATGAATCAATAATAATAAAAATTAAACATACATACGGAAACAAATAAAAACAAACAAACAAATAAACACACAAAGCAAATAAAACTTGGGTTGCCTCCCAAGAAGAGCTTGTTTTTGTTCGAGTCACGAGCCTGACTCTACCCTTATTTAACAAAAATAGGAGAGGTTTTCCCTACACTTAGGATTAAGTGCGGGTGAAAGTAGCGATACACACCCTTAGGGTGTGAATATGCCACGTGAGGTGAAGGGGGTGAGTGAATGGCTTCCTTCATCCTAAAACTACCCGGATAATATTGGTTGATGGGTGGGTCGGTTCCTCTTTTTTCTCCTAGATGTAAATCTAAGGATGAAAAGTTGTGTAAAGGTTGAGGTTCCAATTCATCAACACTAGGAAATTCCCTAGAACTATGAGTAAGGTCATCACTAAAAGTGTTGTGGAACGGTTTTATATGTTCGATTGAGATATTTATGTATTGAATGTGTTTAGCATGCGGAATCTACTACAACACACTTTAAAAGAACACAAGGTGGTGAGTTTAAGTAAACGTGAGAATGCAATGAACAAATAACACAAATTTGGTTAACACAAAACGATTCAATATTATTAATGAAATAATACGGATGATCTAAATATCACCAGGATTACAAAGTAATCTTGAATCTTAGATTGTAAAAAGGATTTGTGATTTGAAGTAACTAAGTTACTTGAGAGATAGTTTGGTTTAGGTTATTGGTTGTGAAAGATGCATGCATGAAGTAGTGACTAAGATATCCTTTTATAAGATAAGGATATCTTATTACATGTTGTCAAGTAGAAGAGTATTATACTATACTTTGACTATATTGGCGCCTACAATTAAATACAACTACCCATGTACAACTCTGATATATTCTTCTGTCACCACAGAAGACTAATCTACTTCTACATAACGTATAACAATGTACAAAGACTAATAATTCAACTAAATATCTATTACAAAATATCTAATCGACTTGACATAAGCTTGGCAGGCTCTTCATCAGCTAGCAGTACCTTCTACCCAGAAGGTACTGGTAGAACATCTTCATACTTGTTCAAAATCAACTAGCAGGCTCTTCACATCATTGGCAGGCTCTTTGACTTTGATCATTTTATTCCCAACAATCCTCCCCTAAACTTGTTATTTCCATTAAAATACACAAGTTTCTGATGAATAAAATACATACCTTGAGGATTTGAGGGAACTCTTCCAAAAACCTTTACTTTCTATCCTTCCTTTTTCTTTCACATTGTTCAAATATGCTCCTTAGCAAACTTTGAACAATTTCTGAGTTCTCATCATCTTTGTCACACCTTAATCTCTTGGAGATCATAGTTGAGAGCACTTCATAACTAAGTGGATACTCTTTTTCAGCCAACATGAAGAGTTCAATCCCACTTGATGTGTACAAATGATGAATACTGCAATGACTTAGGAATTCCCAGGTTGTAGTGGGATCATAATATGGAAACTTCCAATAATCATCTTTGGGATCAGGATCATACATCCTATTGAATTCAACCCATAATTCCTGTTCCTTAACATCATTGCTAGAATTTGTGGCTAGCCTAATCTGCACTAGATTCCACAATTCTTCTAAATCTGCTCTGTCAGATGCTCTAACTAGATTTTCAAAATTCTTAAAGATAGCAGACTGTCCCCCAACCCTTGATATTTTCCATGACTTACCAAATCTATCATGGTGTATTTCCCAATCAATTATAGGGTGTCTAGACCTAATTGGATCAGCATGTATGATAGTAGGCAAAGTAATCAACATTTTACTTACTTGCTCTGTGTCCAATTTTGCTACTTCTTTCTTCTGAGCATCTTTCTTCTTCTTTGAAGACCTTTCTTGTGTGTGTTCAGGAGGAGTGCAGTGGTTCTTCTTGTAGGCTTCAATGTATAGATGCTGCAACTCATCAAATGATTTTCTTTTGAGTTGATGATCCTTCCAATTTGCTGACCTTTTCAGATATAATCTGAAGAATTTCATCTGCTCTTTCTGATCATGTGGCAGTTTAAACCCTTTCTCCTTATACTGCATGATCTGCTGAAATACATCATTTAAGGCTTCTTCTCTATACTTTTTGGTGATGAATTTTTCAAGCTTGGCTGTTTTCTCTTCTACACTGAGAGACTTATCATCCACATACACAGAAGCTTGACCTCTTACAATTGGATCAATAGAGATAATCCATTGTAGTTGTGCATCAAATATTTGTGCAGCTTGAGAATCAAGAAGAGCTTGAGCAGCATCTTCAGCATCTTTCTGCTCTTTCATTACTTCAAGCATTCTTGAAGCTTCAATAGCTCTTAGCTCTTCTTCATGAACTCTTTTGGCCTCTTCTTCTCCTAAAGCCATCTGAATTTGCTGAGTTCTTTTCAACTTTTTGGACTTTGGCTCATCTTCAATCAGAATACTTTTGCCCTTATCCTTTGGAGTTTGATCTTGTGATGGAGCAGAGGATTGCTCATCAGCAACTAAAACCCTCTTTCTCTTGTACACTCTCTCAGCAGACCCTTTATACCCCATAGCCAATAGCCTTTCTCTCCTAGCAGGCTCTTCTTCTGGCCTAGCAGGCTCTTGCCCTGCTCCAACAGGCTCTTCATCATAAACTTGAGTTCCATCATGGAATTCAAATTGAGCCTCTTCCTCATCCTCAGAACTATCCTTCCTCCCCTTTTTGGAAGAGTGACCTATCCTATCAGCATCGGACTGTGAAGAACTAGATAAAACAACCCTTGCAGATCTTTTACCCTTTAACTTCTTCACTTCACCCTCCAATTTCTTGACCCTCTTGACCAATTTGATGTTGATCTTAGAAAACTTCTCATTTTGACTTTTAAGAGCATTCTCTAAGAACTTCACCTTGTCTTTCAATTCTTGCAATGTCTGAGGTGATTGGGTTTGTGATACATGATGTGATGATGTTGGTGGTGTTGCTGATTGTACTGGAGATGGTATGGGTGTTGTTTGATGTGTTGGTGAAATGTAACCATGTGAAGAACTAGATGATTGTGTTTCAGCTGATGGTGTTGGTTCTTCTGGATGTTGTGGTACCATTTCATCAAAAAGTGGAATTTCCTCCCCTCTAAAACCAATTCTCATATTTGAAAATACTTTGTGAGAAAGTTTTGGTGTTTCATAAATTGAGTCTGTGGGAAGCAACAAGTGTTGTAATTTTCCAATGATGCACCCAATAAATCTTGGATACATCAAAAACTTTGTTTTATTTTTCACATTGTTAATCAATCCTTCAAAAATATGTTTAGAAAAATTGTATTTTCTGTTTGTAGCTAAGCAAATGAGAGCAGAAGCCATGTTTCCACTAAATTGCTCCCAAGAGGTTTTCTTCTGGCTCAAACAGTGAAGGATTGTGTGAATCAAAAATCTCCATTGTGGAGTAAGATGCTTTTTTAGAAAAGTGAGTTTGTTTGACTCAGCATGATACCCCATTCTTTGTAAATTTTCAAAAATTTCAGTATCTGGTAACTGACTAATACCATCAGAATCATCCAAATGAAGATGTCTTCTTATGGATGACTCAGTAAGAGTCAAATGTTTACCATCCACTTTGGCTTTTATTCTTTTTTCCCCATTTTCAGAAGTTTTAATTTTAGCAGATTGCCAAAATTGTAAAATTTGATTTTCATAAATAGTGGGATTGACTAGCAAAGCAAACCTGATGTAGGAGTTGTTTAAAAAGTCCACTACTTGATGAAATGAGGCATTATCCTCTGACTTCTCCAAAAATGCTAACTGATTGTGACGTTGGACAAAGTTTAGATCAATTGTGGAAGCCATAATGAAAATTTTGAATATGATGGTGGGATTTGTTGATAGTACTGGTAGAAGATGAAAGGTGTATGTGAATTATGATAATGACTGATGAAAGAAGATATGAGAGAATTACTTTTAACCGACAATAATAAAGATTATAATAAGTAATTGAAAAGGCGGTTAAAAAGATCTTTTATATGTGAAATATAATATAATATAATCATCAGTAATTTACATAACTACCCCAACGGCTAATTTTAACTACCAGGCCCAACGGCTAAAACTTTTTCTGACAGGCTCAACGGCTATCTAGCAGTACCTTTATACTCTAGCAGTACCATTTTTGAACTACCAGTACCTTTGAAAGTTTTATAAAAATCCCTTATAGTTTTTAGCAAACTACCAGCTATCAACGGATTTGAGTTGTCTTTACCAAAAGCCGTTTGCTTAAGGACTAGCTAACTATTTACAATTAAGTATGGTTAGTTAACAACCATATAGTTTTTGGTAAACTATCAACCATCAACGGATTTGATTTGTCTTTACCAAAAGCCGTTTGCTTATGGACTAGCCAACTCTTAAGTTTGTAAAAACTTGGTGAGATGAATACCAAAAGCCATGATGGCCCAAAGATGGTGCAATTTCCTTGGATGGAGGAAATTTAAAAAAAAGGCAATGATGCTGTGTATCTTGGATGATTGGTTCAACAAGTGAAATCATCTAATAGAATGCCTTTGAGTTGACACTTTTCTTAGTTTGATCTAGATAGAACTTTCTCCTTGAGAAATGCTTCATCCCTTCTAGATATGTGATCTAACTCTCTCTTTTTCAACTCTGCATCATCTTGTATGCTCTTGTCTTTCCTTTCATGAATTGGTTTTTCTGCCATTCTGGGCTATTAATTCCTTCCCTGAGATTGTTATCTCTCCTGAAATGAATATAACTTTTGTTGCCCCTTTTTGTTTATAAGAACTCTTGTTTTGTTATCAACCTGAACTGTGTTAGTTGCAAACCAAAAGAACAAAGTGCAAAGCACTTGATCTATAGAATTTTAAACATTCAAGCATTTATATGAACAAAACATAGCAATTATATATCAGCAGGACCAATTATGAACTAACAGGACCTTTTGACTAACTAGCAGTACCATGTTTAAAAGCCAATACCAGTTAATTTTATGAACAAAAACACATGTTTGTCAAAGATTTATCATTCCAATACCTCCTACAAGATATTTGAATCTACCTAAATCAAAAGCTTTGGTGAGAAGGTCTGCATAATTCTTTTCAGAATCAATTTTAACAACTTGAATTAACCTTTTCTCATTGCAATCCCTTATGAAATGGTGTCTGATTTCAATATGTTTTGTTTTTGAGTGTTGAACTGGGTTTTTAATGATACAAATAGTACTGCTATTGTCAATATAAATAATGGTGTTAAGAAAATTGTACCCATAGTCAAGCATTTGATTTTGGATCCAAAGAACTTGCCCACAACAACTTGCACCAGCAACATATTCTGCTTCAGTTGTAGAATTGGCCACCATTGTTTGTTTCTTGCATTGCCAAGAGATTAGTCTGCAACCAAGAAATTGACATCCACCAGTTGTGGATTTTCTGTCTAGAGTTGCACCAGCATAGTCACTATCCGAATAAGCCATCAATTCAAAAGATGATTCCCTTGGATACCAAAGACCCAACCTAGGTTGACCCTTAAGATATCTAAAGATTCTTTTGACTGCTGTGAGATGAGAGATTTTGGGATGTATTTGAAACCTTGCACATACACATACTGAGAACATGATATCTGGTCTTGATGATGTAAGATACATCAAAGACCCAATCATTGATCTATAGTTGTGTAAATCCATATCTTCTCCTTCATCATCCTTGAGTAGCCCTTTGTCTGGATCCATTGGTGTACTTGCAACCTTAGAATCAGCAAAATTAAATTTCCTTAGGATCTCTGCTACATACTTATCTTGGCTGATAAATATGCCTTCTTTGGATTGTTTCACTTGGAGACCTAAAAAGAAAGTAAGTTCCCCCATGGAACTCATTTCAAACTTACTATGCATAAGTTTTTCAAATTCTACACACAAGTCTTGGTTTGTTGATCCAAAGATTATGTCATCAACATAAATCTGCACTAACAAGATGTCTTTCTTTGTTCTTTTGATGAACAAAGTTGGATCAATCCTGCCTCTTTGGAATCCACTTTCTAGTAGAAAACAAGCCAATGTTTCGTACCATGCCCTAGGAGCTTGGTGTAGGCCATACAAAGCCTTGGTAACCTTGTAAACTTTGTCTGGATACTCTGCATCAATGAAGCCTGGAGGTTGAGATACATATACTGGTTCTTCAATTTCACCATATAAAAATACACTCTTAACATCCATTTGATAGACAGTGAAGCCTATGAAAGAAGCATAGGCCAAGAAAAGCCTAATTGCTTCAAGTCTTGCAACTGGAGCAAACACTTCTTCATAATCTACCCCTTCTTCTTGAGTATATCCTTGTGCTACCAATCTAGCCTTGTTTCTGATCACTATACCCCTTTCATCTTTCTTGTTTCTGAACACCCATTTGGTTCCAATTGCCCTATGACCTTTGGGCAAATCAACCAATATCCTAACCTTCTGAATCTTGAATTGGAGAAGCTCTTCTTGCATAGCTTCTACCCAACTTGCATCATCTAAAGCTTTGTTTATGTTTTTGGGTTCAGCCTGAGATAGAAAACATGAAAACAGGCATATATTGGAAGTATCATTATTCTTTTCTTCATAAATAGAGGAGATAAACCCTTCTTCATCTGAAGATAAGACTTGAGATAATCCAACTTGAGATCTTGTTCTAACACCAGAAGTTATGCTTCCAATCACATCATCAGTTGAGTGATCTTTGAGAATTCTAGTGCTTGGTGTTTTAGGAACTTCATATGTAGTTGGAAGATTGCTAATCCCCACCTCTTCTTGAAAAGAATCATCTATTTGAACATTCAATGGCTCAGCAGTACCAATACTTGAACTAGCAGGACCATCTGAAGAACTGGCAGTACCATTGTCATTAGCACCACTTTCTTGATTCTTTTGATTCTGAGTTCCTTGATCTTCTTCATTGCCTTCATTTGTTGTGTTTGAAGGTCCTTCTTGACTTGAAGATAGATCCATACTTTTCCAAATTGGCATCCAGATGTAGTCTTGATCTTTAGGAGTTTCAACATTGTCTTCAGAACCTGCATTTTCATTAGCATTTGTACCTGAAACAGGCACATAATTCATAGATTCTGAAAGCCTATCAACATCAAACATCCAATCTGGTCCAACTCCTTTCACATTTGTTAGTTTCTCTTGGAACTCTATGTGAAGATTCTCTTCTACTAGCCTAGTGCAAGTGTTAAACACTCTATAGGCCTTACTCTGCAAGGAATACCCTATCAAATAGCCAACATCTGCTTTTCCATCAAATTTGCCTAAATGATCTTTGGTATTTAGAATAGTGACATGACAACCAAAAGGTCTCATAAAACTTAAAGATGGTTTTCTACCAAAGAAAAGTTCATAAGGTGTTTTTCTATGTGGTTTTGTCACAAGAACCCTGTTTTGTACATAACAAGCAGTACCAACTGCTTCAGCCCAAAATGAAATAGGCAACTTAGAGTCTACTAACATAGTTCTAGTAGCCTCTATAAGTGTTCTATTCTTTCTTTCTGCTACTCCATTTTGCTGAGGTGTTCTAGCTACACTAAACTCTCTTTTTATGCCTTTTTCCTTGCAAAAGTCATCCATAACTCTATTCTTGAACTCTGTCCCATTGTCACACCTGATGATTTTGACTTTCTTATCAGATTGGTTTTCTACCTCAGTGATATAGGTTTTAAGTGTCTCACTAGTTTCATGTTTAGATCTTAAGAAGAAAACCCATGAAAATCTGCTATAGTCATCAGTAACAACCAGACAATATCTTTTTCCATTCAAGCTGCACACATTAGTAGGACCAAAGAGATCCATATGAAGCATATGTAAAGCCTGAGAAATAGAGTTTTGGGTCTTGGGCTTACAAGAAGCTCTATGTTGTTTGCCTTTTAGACAATCAACACAGGTTTGGTCGTTTTGGAAAATCTTTTTGGGTAAACCTCTTACTAAATCATATTTTGCAATAGTGTTGATTGTTTTAAAGTTTACATGACCAAGCCTTCTATGCCATAGCATAGATTCATCCAATGAGGCCTTTGCTACCAAACAAGTTAAACCTTCCTTGGGATCAATGTTCTTTAAATTGACACTGTACATATTGTTCCTTTTTGGAATTTTAAGAAGGATCTGACTCTCATAAGGCATCTTAAAATCAGAAGAAAGAACCATACATCCATTGTCAGTAAATAGAACATTGTTCTTTTTGTCACACATTTGTGAGACACTAAGAAGATTAAACTGAAGTTCTTTCACAAAATACACATTTTCAAAATCTAGTTTACTGGTTTTGATAGTACCTTTACCAGTGATATTTCCTTTTATTCCTCCCCCAAAGGTAACATATCCTCCATCAAAAGTTTTGAAGTCTGAGAGGAATGACATGTTGCCTGTCATGTGCCTTGAACACCTACTATCAACATATCCTTGATCTTCAATATCAGTTGAATGTTCCTGCACATGAATAAACATATTAGTTTCCTTGGGGTACCCAAGCCATGACAGACTTGGGTTTGCCTCTTGCATCAATGAAGTCAAACCTTTTCAGGATTGTTGATGCACCTTTTGATTGGATTGGTTTCCAAATCCAACATGCTGAGGACTTAACAGCACTTTCCCTTTTAATCCATTGTGTGGTCTTTGGTCTATCAGTACCAATTTTGGCAATACCAATTTTGGCAGTACCATTTGGTCTAGCAGGACCTTTGGTTTTTGGACTCCAAACTTTTGTTTTGACCACATTTATCTTTTGAATAGGATTCTTCTCAACTTTTGGTACATATTTAAAAGTGTTTCTTGTACCCTTTTCAGTTGGTTTTGTAATAACAGGCTTATGTTGTCTAACAGTATGATTGTCTTTTGTAGTGTTAGACTTTACAAAACTTTTTCTGGGGTGAGTAACATTTGTTTTAGACTTTGATTTACTCCCAGAAACCCATTTATTACAATAAGCATGAAGATGATTAAAGCTACCACAATAATAACAAGCTTTATTAAACATAACAAAGTCATCACCTAATTGTTGTGACTTAAGGTTGTTCCAATTTCTTTGGCTTCCCCTAGGTTTGTTATTACATTTTTCACAACTTTCAACTGTCTTCAAAACAGCTTTAGCCTTAGCTTTAACTTCTACTTTCTTAGGACTGATTGGTCCTACTTTGATTCCTTTGATAGGAATAGTCTTATCTTCATCATCATCAGATACCCAATCTTCAATAATTAGGACATCTGTTCTCTTCTCAGTGAGCACCTTAGAGAGTGGGACATTCTTAGCACTCTCAGAAGGTTCACTTATCTCTACAGGTTTAACTAATGGTTTGTTAACAAATTCATGTAAACCTGATGCAGCAAGATCACTACCTTGGGGACAAGGAATTCCTCTATAAGGAGGTGGACATTTATTGTATCCTATCCCTGATTTTATTCTCTTATTCATCTGATTCTCTACTATGCTCCTAGTACACTCAGAAGCAATTTCCAATTTAGTAACAGTCAGTTGAATATTATCTCTAGCCAATGTCATTTTAGTGCACTCAGTCCTTACCATTTCTATTTCTGAATCTTTCAAAAATATTTGTCTATTAAGAGCTGCCTTGTTCAATGATCTCCCAAAGTGCATAGTCCTGCACTTGAAAGTATTGTTCTACCCTTAGTCGCCACATTTCAAACTCATTTTGTTTAAGTAATGGAAGTTTAGCTGCAACATTTGTCTGAATATGTTCAACATCCATTGTTCTTTTAAATTAGTAAATATCAAGCCTAGCTCTGATACCACTTGTGGAACGGTTTTATATGTTCGATTGAGATATTTATGTATTGAATGTGTTTAGCATGCGGAATCTACTACAACACACTTTAAAAGAACACAAGGTGGTGAGTTTAAGTAAACGTGAGAATGCAATGAACAAATAACACAAATTTGGTTAACACAAAACGATTCAATATTATTAATGAAATAATACGGATGATCTAAATATCACCAGGATTACAAAGTAATCTTGAATCTTAGATTGTAAAAAGGATTTGTGATTTGAAGTAACTAAGTTACTTGAGAGATAGTTCGGTTTAGGTTATTGGTTGTGGAAGATGCATGCATGAAGTAGTGACTAAGATATCCTTTTATAAGATAAGGATATCTTATTACATGTTGTCAAGTAGAAGAGTATTATACTATACTTTGACTATATTGGCGCCTACAATTAAATACAACTACCCATGTACAACTCTGATATATTCTTCTGTCACCACAGAAGACTAATCTACTTCTACATAACGTATAACAATGTACAAAGACTAATAATTCAACTAAATATCTATTACAAAATATCTAATCGACTTGACATAAGCTTGGCAGGCTCTTCATCAGCTAGCAGTACCTTCTACCCAGAAGGTACTGGTAGAACATCTTCATACTTGTTCAAAATCAACTAGCAGGCTCTTCACATCATTGGCAGGCTCTTTGACTTTGATCATTTTATTCCCAACAAGTGTGCAAACCTATATCCTCTAGTTGTGCTTGGTCCAAGGGTTCTACCTCCATCGGGATTCCTAAAGTCTCTTCTACTTCTTCCGGGTAAGTCACGGGCGGTGCGGGTGCCTCAAATGATGGTGGGTTTTGTGGAGTACTTGGTTTGGTGAAATCAATCCCACTCATGCAACTAGGTAGTTCAACACTAACCATCTCACAGTCTTGTTTTGATTCTAAGTCCATGTTCTTAGAAACTAGGTCTCTTTGCTCATACGAATCCACCAATTCGTTCCACTTATGGGTCATGGTTAGGAAGCTTTCCTCAAAATTCATCCAAAGGGTCTTACTAAAAGGAATTGATCCAGATAATGATTGTCTAAGAGAAGTATCACATGCATAGAATTCATTAAACCCATCTAACCTTACCCCCAACTTCATTTGGATATCACAAAGATCACGAAACAATTCATAGGAATGATAGGAAACAAATCTCTTGGTGAAGTATAATTGTTCATCTATTGTCAATGATCTAAATGGAATTTCATCTGCCATAGTGACAAATGAAAATGGTTTTACAAACAAAGGGCACAAAGAAATAAGATAGACTACTAGAAAGCTAATAAAAAGAAAATAAAAATCTCACTAGATAGGAATCTAATGAGTAGACCTTAAAAAAAAAATTTCAACCTAAGCAATAACTACTCCACGGCAGCGGCGCCAAAAACTTGATGCGTGGTTTTGCAACCTTACAACAGGTTTTACCTCTCGAGGGATCTCAAGAGGCTTACAACCCCACCAGGCAGTGTACCTGACCGATGTAGTATAGTGTAGTGGTAAGTACGGGGGATTGATCGTTCTCCACAGGGAATAGTGTTCGTTAGGTGTGAAAAACTACTCTAATAGGTCTAAGGGTGAGAGAAGATTCTTTTTGTGTTTTTATATTTTTTTATGAAAGCAAGTAAAATCTCGGGTTTGGAAGAGTGGGCGGAATTAGTTGCTAGTCAACTAACCCAAATTACTACGAATGCAAATAAAATAAAATAACAGAAAATGAAAATGTTGGTGAAAACTTATGTGGAGGGAAATGTGTTTACTTAGATTTCCTTACTCCCTAACTATCTTTTACCGGTTGATTAGTGTGTATTAGTTGCGTGGATGACGGGTGTATTCCTTAATACCATTCGTGGGGTGGCGTAAGTACTTCCCCAACTCTACAAGCTCCTACTTCACTCCTATGTCGAGCCGGCTAGGAAGCTCCTAACATGGGATCACTAGAATTCGCTTGTGCATTAAATACAACCATAAAAACCTTTAGTACGCATTGGTTCATGTTTCTTAAGACGTTCAAGCAAGTTACCGAATAGGAAGTTAGCCAGTTTTCTTAAGCCTAACTGATGCGTGGTTTTGCAACCTTACAACAGGTTTTACCTCTCGAGGGATCTCAAGAGGCTTACAACCCCACCAGGCAGTGTACCTGACCGATGTAGTATAGTGTAGTGGTAAGTACGGGGGATTGATCGTTCTCCACAGGGAATAGTGTTCGTTAGGTATGAAAGACTACTCTAATAGGTCTAAGGGTTGAGGAAGATTCTTTTTTTATGTTTTTATATTTTTTATGAAAGCAAGTAAAATCTCGGGTTTGAAGGAGTGGGCGGAATTAGTTGCTAGTCAACTAACCCAAATAACTACAAATGCAAATAAAATAAAATAACTGAAAATAAAATGTTGGAGAGAAACTTATGTGTAGAGAAATGTGTTTACTTAGATTTCCTTACTCCCTAACTATCTTTTACCGGTTAATTAGTGTGTATTAGTCGCGTGGATGACGGGTGTATTCCTTAATACCATTCGTGGGGTGGCGTACTTACTTCCCCAACTCTACAAGCTCCTACTTCACTCCTATGTCGAGCCGGCTAGGAAGCTCCTAACATGGGATCACTAGAATTCGCTTGTGCATTAAATACAACCATAAAAACCTTTAGTACGCATTTGGTTCATGTTTCTTAAGACGTTCAAGCAAGTTACCGAATAGGAAGTTAGCCAGTTTTCTTAAGCCTAACATAGATAAACAATCATCCAATACAACTAATAACACACTAATAACCAATAATCAATAGCTAGGTTTCATTAGATCTAAGCAAACACAAGATAAATTTAGCCTAACATGTTAATCAAAAGACAAGAATAAGATAAAATCAAACAACACATAGACATATTGAATGATTAATTGATAACTTATCTTCAATGTAACATGGAAGATCTCAAGGCAAAAAGCCTTGAAAAAGAAGCTAAATTCGTCTTAGGGTTTTCTCCCAAAATTCCACACACTAAGCTCTCTCTAATGACAAAAAATTAGAAAACTATATATAGACTTTTGGATCTGACGGCGTCACCTTATGGAGTGTAACGCCGTCACCTCGCCGCTTTTAGGGTTCCCGGATGACCTTCTTGACGCCGTCCCTCTTTAGCTCTCCCAAAATCCATTCTGGCTTATCAAGGCTTGACGCCGTCGAACCTAGAACGTGACGCCGTCCCTCTTTGATTTAAGCCGTGACGCCCTTGATCAAGTTAAAGCGTGACGCCGTCAGAATTTACATGCTATTTTCACTGGCTTATCATGAGTAAATTTCACGTCCACCTTTTCTTGCCAAAGCATGACGCCGTCCAGAGTAAATTGTGACGCCGTCAAAGGTAACTTTCAGCCGATTCTTGAGACTTTGTCGTTTTCTTCACTTTTATGCTCCAAAAACGTCCAAAATGCCTCCTTTTCCAGATTTCTCCTCAAAAGTACCTAAAATGACAAAAGGAACGATTTAGGGCGATATTTGATCAAATAAATACGATTTAAGGCTTAAATGACCCTTAAAAGCGGTACACTTTTCGCCTCATCAAATACCCTTACACTTGAGATTTGCTTGTCCTCAAGCAAATGCGCTTTTATTCTAATCAAAATACAAGTTAGGGGTCATTTAATGCAAACATAAAAGTAATTACAACAAATAATCGTTCCACTTCAATCATAATAAGCACGGAGATTACATACTAGCACCTCACAAGTAGTGTTTAGATACTCACATCTCTCAAGTGTCATCAAAATAAATCTCATAAATGAAAACGGATAATATCTCTCACTACCTGTCATAGCAAATAGATTACCATAGGCTTGGGAAAGGATCGAAAACCTCCTCCACTAGGCGTAAGCACCAAAGATAAACTATCAAAGAGGGCTTTTAAATGGGTTATAACGTTAGGTGTAGGGAAAAGGAAAACACAGTTTTGTTGGATAAGGGGTATTTTACTGGTGGCGAGTTAAAGATCTTGATTAATTACATGTACTATACAATGTTGCTAAGCCAAGACTAGCCTCGATCTTAAGCTAATGAAAGAAAATAACAAAACATAAACATAAAATAAACATAAAATGAAACGGGATGGTAGTCCGTATGTTTTTTTCTATTTTTCATTTTCTCATTTTTTTGTATTTTTCTTGATTTTTCGATTTTTTTTTTTTTTTTTTTTTTTTTTTTTTTTTTTTTTGACATACACTTTTGCCCTACCATCCAAAATAATACATCATAGGGGCATTGCATTCCCCTTACACTTGAACTTTTACATAACTATACAAATACTAATCTAATGACTCGAATTAAGATAATTGAAAAACTTGGAGTACTTTTTAAAATATTTTAGCACATATGGGGGTAATAAATGATGTTCTTCCCCATTACTCCGTTACACTAGTACTTTACCCATGAGTCCCAATCGTCCCAAAACAATATGTACAAGGATATGACTCGACTTAGCTACCATGTAATCAACTAGATAATTAACTTGGGTTTAAACAAATGTTGTCACAATAATGCACTAAAAATGAGTGCATACAAGGTAGGCTAAGGCGATTTGGGGGTACATTTTAGTGGGGTGTAAACAAATTCTTCCTTTAAGTAAAATGCTTAAAGGTCGAAACGAAAAGATAGGCTCTGAGGGGTGTACTAGGGGTATCGTGTACTAAAAATGAGTACAACGCAAAGGGGTGTGGGAGAATTACTTGACCAATGTAGCCAATGTAATTATAACAAAAACACAGGTGTAAAACAATGGGTTAATCCTAATGCCTCTTATCATGTAGTAAATCTAACTACACGAATGTAGTCTCACTTGTGGCCTCGGAATGGTCCTAACGCAAGTTCTAGAATCTAAGTGCTACCGGTACACACATCATAGCATAAATGCTTTTCCTACCAATTCTAGGGGCGAACCTCACATATTTGGGGGTGGAAAATTTTTTAGTGGTACGGTTTTGTGCTAGTCATATAACTCCTATCCATGAGACGCTCATTAAGACCAAAGTTTCACTCCTATATGTTGTAAAAAAATTTTAAATTTGGCACTAAAATTGCCCTAACAGGTATTTATCTCAGTTTTATTACACATCTACTATTAAACAAACAAAAATCAAGCGCAATGGCATTCTCTAAAATCGTACTTTTACCCCCCCCCCCTTACACTTAAGATGAACATTGTCCCCAATGTTCAAATAACAAGATGTAAAAGTAAAAAGTAAAAGAATGAAATCAAATACTCCCCTGATTCGCTCGGTGGATAATGAAATTACACGGTTAAATCTTCCTCCAAAGTAATGTTGAAGCTCCATGACTAATGCATCGCCATAAGCTTGATTCAAAACATTTCCTTGTCCAAAATAACCTGTTAAACCTGAGAAAACAAACACGAAAACCTGCATAACATCGGCGGGAAAAATCTATATATAAGGATATAATGCTTGTGGAATGATAATTTTGCAGATTCCTGGAGATTATAAGTTGGAGATTTTAATAAAAAACTTTTTATGAAAACAAAACTTTCAAAGATTTCAGGAAATTAAATCTGACGCCGTCAGGTTATAAACCCTGACGCCGTTAGAAATGACCTGACAAAAATTCTCAATTTAAGTTTCCGGAAAATTTCTGGAAAAACCTTTACCTTACTTCCTGGAAATCCTGCAAAACATCATTATGACTCGATACAAGCATTTGACTCAAACAAACACTAATATGTATGCTAATTTATTATTATTACGATTCATGTTCATTTGTGTTCTAATAAACCGATTTAGATTTCCCTTACACTTATCTTTTGCAAAATACCTTTATATGTAGTTAAGACGAAGTTAAAAACAAAATAAAGCATTTTCACAAATTACTTTTGAGCATGAATCAATACTAATAAAAATTAAACACACATACGGAAACAAATAAAAACAAACAAACAAATAAATAAACACACAAAGCAAATAAAACAAATAAAGCTTGGGTTGCCTCCCAAGAAGCGCTTTTCTTTATTAACGAGTCTTGTAGCTAGACTCAAAGTAACGTACATTACGTGATTCCATCATTCATAATGACGTATCCCTGATAGATATGATCCTTGTTATCAGGGTGGTGGTGTCTCAATCGCTCGACATTCACAGTCACATCACCTCCTCCCTTGCTGGTCAAGCTTACTACCCCATCTTGGTGTAGACTTTTAATTGTGAATGGTCCGTACCACCAGGGACTTGGTTCATCGGTAGGTGCTTTTGTTTCTGAATGCCTTAGAAGTACTGAGTCTCCTTTTGTAAATTCAGCGGGGTTATTAGGCTGCTCACCAGCCTCAATATAATCGTTATTTCCACCCTTACATTCTCTAATCTCATTTTCCATATAATTCTTAATCCTTGCCTCCCATGCAAGAATTTTCTCTCGAACATTACCACGGACTATATTGGGGTTAGCCTCCATCTTCTTCTGCAGAGCAACATCTCGTATATGTCGTGGGATCGTTGGGAAGTTTATTGTTTTCTTCCCCTTCTTCATTTGGATGGTGCTATTTTCGTAATTGATTTGTGCTCTAGTGGTAGCGAGAAAGGGTGCCCCAAGGATTATTGGCATATTCATATCATTTCTCTCAATGATCATGAAGTCGACCGGATACAGGAATCCGGCAACGTTGACCAACACATCTTCTGCAATTCCTAACGGATACTCATAAGAATGCTTTGCAAAGGAGAGTTTAGTATGGGTGATGGATGGCAACTCATCGGTTAACTGAACATAAACGGATAAAGGCATCAAATTTACGTCGGAACCTTGGTCAGCTATCGCATCCAGATACTTGTGTTTTCCAATGCTGCATGGTATTTCAAAGACCCCGTAGAATTTCTGCTTTTCCACTAACTTTTGTCCTATGAGGCATTCATACAATTGCCCACCGGGTAATGTGTCAGATTTATCATCCGGTTCCACCTTCTTGGACTTCTTGTTGGGTAGATGAGTACGTCGATAGTTTCTCACCCAATCGTTTATGGTCTCCTTGTTTATTTCGTGCTTCAAGTAATGCTTCACTTGTTGTGACACTGGCGGTTCAACCAATTGGCGCTCCTCAGAGGGCGCCTCCTTTCCTTTGTCTGAACCGCATGTGTAGGCGTTGGTGTTTCCGTCATTAAGTGGGACGAGGTCAATTTTGTTAACTTCCATAGTTATCAAATTCTCTCTTCCATCTCTTTCGCCCTCTTGGACGACGGAGACGGCATTAACACATTTAGTGTCGGGAATGTCAACATCTTTTCGCACTAGCACATTTTTAGGAGTTTTTGTATTTGTGTATTCTTTCAAAAGGTTCATCATCTCCGCCATCTTCTCTTCCATTTCCTCCTTCTGTTTGTAGACGGCTTCCTCAAATTTCGCCAACCGTTCGGAGTGTTTTGACATGTATTCTCTCATTCGAGCTTCGAATGTCGGACTAAGTTCTTGAGGTTGGGAGTTGGGTTGAGCGTTCTTATGGAAGGGTTTAGTATTTTCCCTACGGGGTGATTCGGATAATGGTATTTGCTTAACGCTTGAGACTGAGTTAATTGTTGCTTTTTGTGGACTTAAGGGTCTCTTTTGCTTTTCCATAAGATATGCAACCCTTTTCTCAAGTTCACTAACGCTTTCCTCAGTGATTTGATTGGCCGTATCGGGCGATGAATATGTCTTGACTGCCGAGCGCACGTCGTGGGAGACTTGCCATAATTCATCATCATCGGATGCAAGCTCATCAATGATCTCCCATGATTCCTCGGCGCTTTTGTCGCGCAGTCTGCCCCTGGCGGCTCGATCGATGGCACGCTTGGTGTGGTAATCAACATGGTCATAGAAGATTTGGATTTGAAGCCATAGATTTATGCCATGATGAGGGACTTTTTGGAGCAAGTCCTTGAATCGAATCCATGCCCCGTAGAGGGTTTCGCCTCGACGTTGTTCAAACGTCAAGATATCCTTCCTTAGCTTGGTAGTTCTCCCTGGTGGGAAAAACTGAGCAAGGAAACGAGTAGTGAGATCATCCCAAGAGGTAATGGATCCTGCGGGTTGACGTTCTAGCCACTGACTAGCTTGGTCCCGCAAAGAGAATTGGAAGAGACGCAATCGGGTCGTCTCTCGAGTGGCAACATCAAGGTCTATAGAATCAACGATTTTGAGAAAGTCCTTGAGATGTTGATTAGGATCTTCAGAACGAAGTCCATGGAATGCGCATCCGCTTTGCACCAACCGGATGGTGTCGGATCGCAAGGGTGTGATATTGGCTCCTTGAGTGAGCTCAATGGTGTTTCGATAGCCATGGTGGCTAGGACGGGAATACTCTCCTAAAGTACGGGCTCTAGGAGGTGGTGGTGGTTGTTGTGGTGGTGGGTTGTGGGGGTTAAGGATATTACCATCTTCCATGATGTCGGACGGTAATGGTTACGAACAAAGACACGAAGAAAATAGATAGACTAAAGAAAACCTAGAAAAAGAAAATAAAAATCTCACTAGAAAGGAATCTAGTGAGTAGACCTATAAAGTAAAAAATTCAACCTAAACAATAACTATTCCCCGGCAGCGGCGCCAAAAACTTGATGCGTGGTTTTGTAACCTTACAACAGGTTTTACCTCTCGAGGGATCTCAAGAGGCTTACAACCCCACCAGGCAGTGTACCTGACCGATGTAGTATAGTGTAGTGGTAAGTACGGGGGATTGATCGTTCTCCACAGGGAATAGTGTTCGTTAGGTGTGAAAGACTACTCTAATAGGTCTAAGGGTTGAGGAAGATTCTTTTTTTATGTTTTTATAATTTTTATGAAAGCAAGTAAAATCTCGGGTTTGAAAGAGTGGGCGGAATTAGTTGTTAGCCAACTAACCCAAATTACTACGAATGCAAATAAAATAAAATAACAAATATGAAAATGTTGGAGAGAAACTTATGTGTAGAGAAATGTGTTTACTTAGATTTCCTTACTCCCTAACTATCTTTTACCGGTTAATTAGTGTGTATTAGTCGCGTGGATGACGGGTGTATTCCTTAATACCATTCGTGGGGTGGCGTACTTACTTCCCCAACTCTACAAGCTCCTACTTCACTCCTATGTCGAGCCGGCTAGGAAGCTCCTAACATGGGATCACTAGAATTCGCTTGTGCATTAAATACAACCATAAAAACCTTTAGTACGCATTTGGTTCATGTTTCTTAAGACGTTCAAGCAAGTTACCGAATAGGAAGTTAGCCAGTTTTTTTAAGCCTAACATAGATAAACAATCATCCAATACAACTAATAACACACTAATAACCAATAATCAATAGCTAGGTTTCATTAGATCTAAGCAAACACAAGATAAATTTAGCCTAACATGTTAATCAAAAGACAAGAATAAGATAAAATCAAACAACACATAGACATATTGAATGATTAATTGATAACTTATCTTCAATGTAACATGGAAGATCTCAAGGCAAAAAGCCTTGAAAAAGAAGCTAAATTCGTCTTAGGGTTTTCTCCCAAAATTCCACACACTAAGCTCTCTCTAATGACAAAAAATTAGAAAACTATATATAGACTTTTGGATCTGACGGCGTCACCTTATGGAGTGTGACGCCGTCACCTCGCCGCTTTTAGGGTTCCCGGATGACCTTCTTGACGCCGTCCCTCTTTAGCTCTCCCAAAATCCATTCTGGCTTATCAAGGCTTGACGCCGTCGAACCTTGAACGTGACGCCGTCCCTCTTTGATTTAAGCCGTGAAGCCCTTGATCAAGTTAAAGCGTGACGCCGTCAGAATTTACATGCTATTTTCACTGGCTTATCATGAGTAAATTTCACGTCCACCTTTTCTTGCCAAGGCATGACGCCGTCCAGAGTAAATTGTGACGCCGTCAAAGGTAACTTTCAGCCGATTCTTGAGACTTTGTCGTTTTCTTCACTTTTATGCTCCAAAAACGTCCAAAATGCCTCCTTTTCCAGATTTCTCCTCAAAAGTACCTAAAATGACAAAAGGAACGATTTAGGGCGATATTTGATCAAATAAATACGATTTAGGGCTTAAATGACCCTTTAAAAGCGGTACACTTTTCGCTTCATCACTAACATAGATGAACAATCATCCAATACAACTAACAACACACTAATAACCAATAATCAATAGCTAGGTTTCATTAGATCTAAGCAAACACAAGATATATCTAGCCTAACATGTTAAACAAAAGACAAGAATAAGATAGAATCAAACAACACATAGACATATTGAATGATTAATTGATAACTTATCTTCAATGTAACATGGAAGATCTCAAGGCAAAAAGCCTTGAAAAAGCTGCCAAATTCGTCTTAGGGTTTTCACACACAAAGTTCCCCAATAAGTTCCACACTAATGACAAAGAATTGCAAAACTATATATAGATTTTCAGATCTGACGGCGTCACGTTATGGAGTGTGACGCCGTCACCTCGCCGCTTTTAGGGTTCCCGGATGGCCTTCTTGACGCCGTCCCTCTTTAGCTCTCCAAAATCCGTTCTGGCTTATCAAGGCTTGACGCCGTCAGGATTATGCGTGACGCCGTCCCTTTCTAAATTAAGCCGTGACGACCTTGATCATTCCAAAGGGTGACGCCGTCAGAATTCCCATGCAAATTTCACTGGCTTATCATGAGTAATTTTCATATCCACCTTTTTCTTGCCAAGCCATGACGCCGTCCAGGGTAATTTCTGACGCCGTCAAAGGTAACTTTTAGCCGATTTTGAGACTTTGTCGTTTTCTTCACTTTTATGCTCCAAAAACGTCCAAAATGCTTCCTTTTCCAGATTTCTTCTCAAAAGTACCTAAAATGACAAAAGGAACGATTTAGGGCAATATTTGATCAAATAAATACGATTTAGGGCTTAAATGACCCCTTAAAAGCGGTACACTTTTCGCTTCATCATTGGTTCAACAACATCATTCTATAATTGCATCCCGTTTCACAGTCATAACGATACAACCCAATCCATTAAATGTGCAGCTTGCTCAGGAGATTGCTCACGCGAAAATGGCCGAAGATTTGGATGCAGAGGTAAGTTAAAATCTTAGAGCTATTTGCTAACTGGATTTTCCGTAAATTTATGTATTCTCGAAAATGGGTGACTAAATCAGGATTTCGTGTTTGGTAGAAAAAACCGATCTGAACACATTCTCTATTTCCCTGCATTCTACAAAATATTGTGGCAAACATGGTCGTTTTCTTTCCTAAACACACCCTTACATTCTCTGTCTTCTAATTGTAAATCTCAACAAACATCAAATGACGGATCAAATATGGTGGTATTCAGGCAAGGCCTACCGAACTTCACCTCCAAGAGGTTAAACGGGTCTTTCGGTACCTACAAAGAACCATTAACATGGGACTTTGGTACCCGAAGGATTCGGAGTTTACACTAACAGCCTTTTCAGATGCCGATCATGCTGGTTGTCAAGTCACCTCAAAAAGTACATCCGGGGGAGCACAATTTTTGGGAGAAAAGCTAGTAGGCTGGTCATCGAGGAAACAAGAGTGTAAGGCATTATCAACCGCAGAAGCCGAGTATGTGTCTCTATCTGCGTGTTGTGCCCAAGTTCTATGGATGAAGACACAACTCACAGATTATGGCTACTCTTTCGACCGCATTCCTATGTATTGTGACTCAAAAAGTGCCATAGCCATCTCGTGCAATCCAGTTGAACACTCCAAGACCAAGCATATTAGAGTCCGCTATCACTTCATAAAGGAACACGTAGAAGAGGGCACCGTGGAACTATTTTTCGTGAAGATTGAATACCAACTCGCCGACCTATTCACTAAAGCTCTTCGAAAGGAAAGATTCGACAATTTGGTTCGACGAATTGGCTTGCGGAGCCTAACTCCCGAAGAGTTAGAAAGTCTTCTCGAAACTTATTGAAACTATTCCGCTGTAGATAGATATAGATATAGTTAGGTATGGTTTATAAAAAAAAAAAAATATATATATATATATATATATATATATATATATATATATATATATATTAAAAAAAAAAAGAAAAGAAAAAAAGAAGATAGATATAAATATAGACATAGATAGATAGATAAATAAATAAATAAATAAATAAATAATGATGTATATTCTTTTTCCGATATGTCTCTCGTATAATCAATATTCTATACGTGTCTAGAAATGTCATTCAAAAATGATACGGATGTGTACATATGCTTGAGCGAGAACGTATCTTCTCTTGATTTCTTCACGATGGCTTCGGAACAATTCAGTTTCGGACCCGCACTCCAATGATGGCTTTCGTATATATGATGAAGCGAAAAGTGTACCGCTTTTAAGGGGTCATTTAAGCCCGAAATCGTATTTATTTGATCAAATATTGCCCTAAATCGTTCCTTTTGTCATTTTAGGTACTTTTGAGGAGAAATCTGGAAAAGGAGGCATTTTGGACGTTTTTGGAGCATTAAAGTGAAGAAAACGGCAAAGTCTCAAGAATCGGCTAAAAGTTACTCTTGACGGCGTCATAATTTACTCTTGACGGCGTCATGCTTTGGCAAGAAAAGTTGGACGTGAAATTTACTCATGACGGGCCAGTGAAAATAGCATGTGAATTCTGACGGCGTCACGCTTTAACTTGATCAAGGGCGTCACGGCTTAAATCATAAGGGGACGGCGTCACGTTATAGGTTCGACGGCGTCAAGCCTTGATAAGCCAGAATGGATTTTGGAAGAGCTAAAGAGGGACGGCGTCAAGATGGTCATCCGGGAACCCTAAAAGCGGCGAGGTGACGGCGTCACACTCCATAAGGTGACGCCGTCAGATGTCAAAGTCTATATATAGTTTTCTAATTTTTTGTCATTAAGGAGAGCTTAGTGTGTGGAATTTTGGGATAAAACCCTAAGACGATTTTAGCTACTTTTTCAGGGCTTTTTGCCTTGAGATCTTCCATGTTTCATTGAAAGATAAGTTATCAATTAATCATTCAATATGTCTATGTGTTGTTTGATTCTATCTTATTCTTGTCTTTTGTTTAACATGTTAGGCTAAATTTATCTTGTGTTTGCTTAGATCTAATGAAACCTAGCTATTGATTATTGGTTATTAGTGTGTTGTTAGTTGTATTGGATGATTGTTTATCTATGTTAGGCTTAAGAAAACTGGCTAACTTCCTATTCGGTAACTTGCTTGAACGTCTTAAGAAACATGAACCAAATGCGTACTAAAGGTTTTTATGGTTGTATTTAATGCACAAGCGAATTCTAGTGATCCCATGTTAGGAGCTTCCTAGCCGGCTCGACATAGGAGTGAAGTAGGAGCTTGTAGAGTTTGGGGAAGTAAGTACGCCACCCCACGAATGGTATTAAGGAATACACCCGTCATCCACGCGACTAATACACACTAATTAACCGGTAAAAGATAGTTAGGGAGTAAGGAAATCTAAGTAAACACATTTCTCTACACATAAGTTTCTCACCACATTTTCATTTCAGTTATTTTATTTTATTTGCATTCGTAGTAATTTGGGTTAGTTGACTAGCAACTAATTCCGCCCACTCCTTCAAAACCGAGATTTTACTTGCTTTCATAAAAATATAAAAACATAAAAAAGAATCTTCCTCAACCCTTAGACCTAATTAGAGTAGCCTTTCATACCTAACGAACACTATTCCCTGTGGAGAACGATCAATCCCCCGTACTTACCAGTACACTATACTACATCGGTCAGGTACACTGCCTGGTGGGGTTGTAAGCCTCTTGAGATCCCTCGAGAGGTAAAACCTGTTGTAAGGTTGCAAAACCCACGCATCAAGTTTTTTGGCGCCGTTGCCGGGGAATAGTTATTGTTTAGGTTGAATTTTTATTTCTATTAGGTCTACTCACTAGATTCCTTTCTAGTGAGATTTTTATTTTATTTTTCTAGGTTTTCTTTAGTCTATCTATTTTCTTCGTGTCTTTGTTCGTAGCCATACCATCCGACATCATGGAAGATGGTAATATCCTTAATCCCAACAACCCACCACCACAACAACCACCACCTCCTAGAGCCCGTACTTTAGGAGAGTATTCCCGTCCTAGCCACCATGGCTATCGAAACACCATTGAGCTCACTCAAGGAGCCAATATCACACCCTTGCGATCCGACACCATCCGGTTGGTGCAAAGTGGATGCGCATTCCATGGACTTCGTTCTGAAGATCCTAATCAACATCTCAAGGACTTTCTTAAAATCGTTGATTCTATAGACCTTGATGTTGCCACTCGAGAGACGACCCGATTGCGTCTCTTCCAATTCTCTCTGCGGGACCAAGCTAGTCAGTGGCTAGAACGTCAACCCGCAGGATCCATCACCTCTTGGGATGATCTCACCACTCGTTTCCTTGCTCAGTTTTTCCCACCGGGGAGAACTACCAAGCTAAGGAAGGATATCTTGATGTTTGAACAACGTCGAGGCGAAACCCTCTACGGGGCATGGATCCGATTCAAGGACTTACTTCAAAAAGTCCCTCATCATGGCATAAATCTATGGCTTCAAATCCAAATCTTCTATGACCATGTTGATTACCACACCAAGCGTGCCATCGATCGAGCCGCCGGGGGCAGATTGCGCGACAAAAGCGCCGAGGAATCATGGGAGATCATTGATGAACTTGCATCCGACGATGATGAACTGTGGCAAGTCTCCCACGACGTGCGCTCGGCAGTCAAGACATATTCATCGCCCGATACAGCCAATCAAATCACTGAGGAAAGCGTTAGTGAACTTGAGAAAAGGGTTGCATATCTTATGGAAAAGCAAAAGAGACCCTTAAGTCCACAAAAAGCAACAATTAACTCAGTCTTAAGCGTTAAGCAAATACCATTGTCCGAATCACCCCGTAGGGAAAATACTAAACCCTTCCATAAGCACGCTCCACCCAACTCACCACCTCAGGAACTTAGTCCAACATTCGAAGCTCGAATGAGAGAGTACATGTCGAAACACTCCGAACGGTTGGCTAAATTTGAGGAAGCCGTCTACAAACAAAAGGAGGAAATGGAAGAGAAGATGGCGGAGATGATGAATCTTTTGAAAGAATACACAAATACTAAAGCCCCTAAAAAAGTGTTGGTGAGGAATGACGCTGATGTTCCTAACACTGAATTTGTCAAGGCCACCTCCGTCGTCCAAGAGGGCGGAAATGATGGAAGAGGGAAATCCATAACTATGGAAGTTAACAAAATTGACCTCATCCCACTTAATAAGGGAAACACCAATGCTTACAAATGCGATTCCGACAAGGGAGAGGAGGCGCCCTCTGAGGAGCGCCAATTGGTTGAACCGCCAGTGTCACAACAAGTGAAGCATTACTTGAACCACGAAATAAACAAGGAGACCATAAACGATTGGGTGAGAAACTATCGACGTACTCATCTACCCAACAAGGAGTCCAAGAAGGTGGAACCGGATGATAAATCTGACACATTACCCGGTGGGCAATTGTATGAATGCCTCATAGGACAAAAGTTAGTGGAAAAGCAGAAATTCTACGGGGTCTTTGAAATACCATGCAGCATTGGAAAACATAAGTATCTGGATGCGATAGCTGACCAAGGTTCCGACGTAAATTTGATGCCTTTATCCGTTTATGTCCAGTTAACCGATGAGTTGCCATCCATCACCCATACTAAACTCTCCTTTGCAAAACATTCTTATGAGTACCCGTTAGGAATTGCAGAAGATGTGTTGGTCAACGTTGCCGGATTCCTGTATCCGGTCGACTTCATGATCATTGAGAGAAATGATATGAATATGCCAATAATCCTTGGGGCACCCTTTCTCGCTACCACTAGAGCACAAATCAATTACGAAAATAGCACCATCCAAATGAAGAAGGGGAAGAAAACAATAAACTTCCCAACGATCCCACGACATATACGAGATGTTGCTCTGCAGAAGAAGATGGAGGCTAACCCCAATATAATCCGTGGTAATGTTCGAGAGAAAATTCTTGCATGGGAGGCGAGGATTAAGAGTTATATGGAAAATGAGATTAGAGAATGTAAAGGTGGAAATAACGATTACATTGAGGCTGAGGAGCAAACCAATAACCCCGTTGAATTTACAAAAGGGGACTTAGTGCTCCTAAGGCATTCAGAAACTGAAGCACCTACTAATGAACCAAGTCCCTGGTGGTACGGACCATTCATAATTAAAAGTTTACACCAAGATGGGATAGTAAGCTTGACCAGCAAAGGAGGAGGTGAAGTGACCGCGAATGTCGAGCGACTGAGACACCACCACCCTGATAACAAGGATCATATCTATCAGGGATATGTCATTATGAATGATGGAATCACGTAATGTACGTGACTTTGAGTCTAGCTACAAGACTCGTTAATAAAGAAAAGCGCTTCTTGGGAGGCAACCCAATCTTTATTTGTTTTATTTGCTTTGTGTGTTTATTTATTTGTTTGTTTGATTTTATTTGTTTCCGTATGTGTGTTTAATTTTTATCATTATTGATTCATGTTCAAAAGTAATTTGTGAAAATGCTTTATGTTGTTTTTAACTTCGTCTTAACTACATATAAAGGTATTTTGCAAAAGTTAAGTGTAAGGGAAATCTAAATCGGTTTATTAGAACACATATGAACATGAATCGTAATAATAATAAATTAACATACATATTAGTGTGTTTGAGTCAAATGCTTGTATCGAGTCATAGTGATGTTTTGCAGGATTTCCAGGAAGTAAGGTAAAGGTTTTTCCAGAAATTTTTCGGAAACTTAAAATGAAAATTTTTGTCAGGTCATTTCTGACGTATAGTCTACACCCGGGTCACGAACCCGGTTAGTAAATAATACTAACAATTAAGCCCACCACGCTTGGGCCGCAACTGGACTACCAGTTATGCGGCTTGGGTCGACAAGGCCCAAGCCCAAAGTTATTTCCGGATAATATATAGAATATCTTCTAAATAAAGAAGATATATACTATATACCCGATGTCGGCTAACACGCCGAAGAGTAGGGAACACGAAACCCACTAGGGTTTCATGCATATATAAAGGGCACCCAAGCCCTCGGTAAAAGGTACGATCTTCAATAAACCCTAACCCGTTATAAAACCCTACATTCGATTACTTACTCTCACGCCGGAGGATAATCGGGGGAGACAATCCCTCGATAAGCCTAACGGTGTTTGTTCTTTTTCTTAGTGCGCAGGTTCCATCGAGCATTAAGATTCAATTGGTACGAGAATAGAAGTCCTATCAAGGAATGCCCAACTTTTGTATCAACAAGTGGCGCCATCCGTGGGACCCTACACTAAGGATTTTACCAAAAAACTAGAATGACGAAACACGGAAGTCATAAGAGTCCGCATGGGAAGAAAACGCAGGACGATCCACTAGGAAAGAAGCATCAAATTGATACGGCTTCTAAACAGGCCTCTGGGACAACCAG
Organism: Artemisia tridentata subsp. tridentata; assembly: GCA_021014915.2. Classification (NCBI taxonomy): domain Eukaryota; kingdom Viridiplantae; phylum Streptophyta; class Magnoliopsida; order Asterales; family Asteraceae; genus Artemisia; species Artemisia tridentata. The sequence goes on along the minus strand of CP139505.1, from coordinate 2,115,619 downwards.
TACGCCTCAAAACTTAGGAGCGCACCCAAATCTGGTCTTTCCTGCAGTGGAATCGCTTACCAGGTTTACCCCCGCTATTACGACAAGTACTAGTGAGATAGAACTGGAGCGCACACCTCTTGCCATGCCAGAAGTAAACTTCACTGAGCCTCCCAACGCGCCTGTACGAAACAAGGATCCAGCTTTGGAAACCGACTCTATCGCGCTAGAAGGAGTTGCCTCCGAATTAGCCCCAAGTGACTTCGTATCTCAAAACTACGAAGCCTTGACTGCGCTCATGCGAGAGGAGGCAAAGAAGAGGTCAAGCCAAAGTCTGCACGCCAGACTCAACTTTGACCCTAATCCTGACGCATCCCCACCGCGCTACCGAAAGGAAAGACGCGAGAGGGATAGCCGTAAACAGCCAGTGTTCGCCAGGATTGGAAGGAAGGTTGTGGACGATGAAGCAGCCGACCTTCAACATCTGGAAGAGCCTGAAGAGGGGGAGCGGCGTGCCAATGTCCACGCTAGGCTTGGCAGACGCAGAATCCAAGATAGGCTTGGGCGACGATGTTCCCCAAGTGAAAGCCCCTCAAGCTCTGACTCTGAGGATAGTCGGCGCAAGCGCCGCAGAGGAGCAAACTCAGACTCTGATGATAGTCGACTCAAGCGTCACAAAAGAGTCCGCTCATCCTCAAGAGATTCCTCGGACAGCGAGACTGGACACTGGAAATCAAGAGGGAAATACCGCGACCAGGATGATGAAGACATGTCTCTCCCCTGGCGTCGCCAAAAGGTTGATGCGTTTACTAGGCGCATCAGTGACTTTTCTGAAAATAAGAAAAGGCGCATGCCTGCTAATGTCAAAACATATGATGGGACAGGTGATCCTGATGATCACCTAAAAATTTTCGAATCAGCAGCTACTATCGAAAATTGGCCACAGCCTGTGTGGTGCCATATGTTCAACTCCACATTAGTAGGAAATGCGCGCAACTGGTTTAGTAAGCTTCCACGCAGAAGCATTGGTGGGTTTGAAGAGTTGCGCAGAGCGTTTCGCTTAAACTTCACCCAAAGAAAGAAGTGCGCAAAAAACCCTGTCGAACTCGCTAGGGTTAAACAGCGACAAGGGGAATCCACAAGCGCTTTCATGGAACGCTTCAAGGACGAGTGCATGAAAGTCAAGGCGTGTCCAGAGATACTCAAAATATCGGGTTTTATGAATGCAATCAATAACCCAGATCTGATAAAAAAGCTAAATGATAAGGTTCCCCTAACCTTCGATGAGCTCATGAAGCGCACGAGGTCTTTCGTCCAAGGAGAAGAAGCCGCCGCGGATAGCAGGAAAAGCTATTCGAACCATAGGTCGCAAGAAGAGTCAAGGAGACAATCCAATGACCAGAGCGGCAATCGTAATAGGAGTTACCGTAATCAAGGCGGCGGAAGGGGAAACGACAAGTATACCCCATTAACAAAAACTCCAAAGGAGATATTCGCAACAGAAGGAGCGAACTTCCCGAAACCACCACCAATCCGCACCCCAGAGGATAAGCGTATAGGGAATGGTTATTGCGAATACCATGGACAGAAGGGCCACACAACTAACGATTGCGTCCAACTGCGCCAATTGATTGAAAAATTGGTAAAGGAAGGAAAGATGGACCACCTCGTAAAAAACATCAGAGAAGGGAAAGATAAACAAAAACCAGTGGCCAAGAAAGAGACGCCAAGAGAAAAGGCAGATATCATATACATGATACAGTCATGGTCGCGCACGACAAGACAAAAGGTCAGCCAACGGTTCTCTAAGGGAAACGAAATTTCTTTCCCCTCCCTGACTGCGAACAACGCAGTAGTGGATCCACTCACCATTGAAATACATACGGGGGGTCACGACATCCGTCGCATGTATATAGATGGAGGTGCATCCGCTAATATCATATACGAACACTGCTTCAAGAAGCTGCGACCTGAGATACAAAGTCAGCTGACCCCAGCCACATCGCCGCTCACCGGCTTCACAGGGGAGAAGATATGGCCCACGGGACAATTACGTCTATTTGTAGAAGTTGGTGACAAACCACACTCTACAACTACCTGGATGAACTTCATGATAATCAGATCCCCCTCTCCATATAACGGTATTATTGGGAGACCTGGAATATCATCCATCCGCGCCGTGCCATCCACAGCGCACGGAATGCTCAAATTCCCAGTGGAAGGAGGTATTGTCACTCTTTACAATACCACCATACCACCCAACGAATGCAACGCAGTGACAAGTGACGTAAGCGTTGTTCCACAACAGCGCGCAATTAAAGTCCCTAACCTAACGGTCGCCATTCACCCTGAATACCCGGATCAACAGGTATCTATTGGCGGGTCTCTGTCTGACAAGGGCAGATCAGCTATATGCGCACTCCTGCAAAATAATTTGGATATTTTCGCATGGGAGCCAAAGCATATGACAGGAGTACCACGCTCAATTACAGAACATAAGCTGCAAATCCGACAAGGATATCCTCCAATACGACAGAAAAAGCGTGGACAAGCTCCAGACCGCGCAAAAGCCATCCTGGAAGAAGTACATAAACTAGTAGACGCAGGCATCATGCGTGAAGTCTACTACCATGACTGGCTCTCTAACCCAGTGATGGTAAAGAAGAGCGATGGCAGTTGGAGGATGTGCGTAGACTTTACAGATCTCAATAAAGCATGTCCACAGGACTGCTACCCGCTCCCGGAAATAGACTGGAAAATTGAGTCTCTATGCGGATATCCCTTCAAATGCTTCCTGGACGCATACAAGGGATACCACCAAATTCAAATGGCGGAAGAAGACGAAGAAAAGACGGCCTTCCACACAAGTCAAGGAGTCTACTGCTACACAAAAATGCCTTTCGGCCTAAAGAACGCAGGAGCAACATACCAAAGATTGGTAGACACTGCGTTCGAAAAGCAAGTGGGACGCAACTTGGAAGTATACGTCGATGATCTCGTCATCAAAAGCCATACAGAGGAAGAGCTGGTGCGCGACATGGAGGAAACGTTCAAAACACTTAGGAGAATCAACATGAAATTGAACCCCAAGAAGTGTACGTTTGGCGCGACGGAAGGCATGTTTCTCGGGTATTTGATAGAACCCGATGGGATCAAGCCTTGCCCAGAGAAGACTCAAGCAGTCATTGACCTCCCCTCACCGCGCACACTGAAAGAAGTTCAGTCACTAAACGGCAAGCTAGCCGGACTGAACCGATTCTTATCCAAATCAGCAGACAAGTCACTTCCCCTATTCAAGACACTCAAGAAGTGCACCAAAAAGGGAGACTTCAGGTGGACTGCGGAAGCAGAAGAAGCCTTCCAACAGCTCAAGCAACACATAGCAGCGCTCCCAAAGCTTGTTGCACCCCGACCAGGGGAAGAGCTGATCATGTACCTATCTGCGACCCAAGGAGCAGTCAGCGCAGTGCTATTGACAGACAGGAACTCCGTCCAAACACCCATTTATTTTGTTAGTAAGGCGCTCAAAAAGACAGAGATCAACTACACGGCAATGGAAAAGTTGGTCCTAGCTTTAGTGTTTGCAGCGAAAAGACTGCGCAGGTACTTCCAGGCGCACCCAATCGCTGTCATCACAGACCAACCCATCAAACAAGTTATCTCGAAACCCGATGCATCGGGGCGCTTACAAAAATGGAGTGTGTTACTGGGAGAACACAACATATCATACAGACCGCGCACTGCAATTAAAGGGCAGATATTGGCCGACTTCATCATCGAGAAGCCGGACACAGACACTCCACTTGCGACAAGCAAGGAGGAACTTCAAGAACCATGGATTCTATTTACTGATGGATCCTCATGCGTAGATGGATCAGGAGGTGGCCTTATTCTCACCAACCCAGAAGGAGTTGAATTCACCTATGCACTGCGCTTTGAATTCACAGCCACGAACAACGAGGCAGAATACGAAGCACTCCTAGCGGGGTTACGTATCGCAACTCAAATGGGTGTACGTAATCTAGAAGTAAACGTCGATTCACGACTAGTGGCTAACCACGTGTCAGGCGAATATGTAGCAAAGGAGGAACACATGATCCAATACCTCGAAAAGACCAAATCTCTGATCCAGAACTTCGATAGATTTGTCATCAAGCAGGTTCCAAGGAGTGAAAATAGAAAAGCAGACGCGCTGAGCAAAATTGCATCCACCAGTTTTGCGCATCTATCAAAACAAGTTTTGGTGGAAACCTTGAAAAACAAGTCAATCACAGAGATGGAAATATCCACGGTGATAGAAGAGGAACATCCTACGTGGATGACGCCAATCATTGACTTCATCAGCAAGGGCATACTCCCCCAAGAACAGAAGGAAGCTCGAAGAATCCGGCGCACAGCGCAGCGATTCGAGCTCCGAGATGACGTCTTATATAGACGCTCATTCCTACAACCATGGCTTAGGTGTGTTGGACCTCTCCAGGCAGACTATGTACTCCGAGAGATCCACGCAGGCTCATGCAGCATGCACTCAGGACCACGATCCATTGTAGCGCGCGCCCTTAGGTCTGGATACTATTGGCCAACTATGCACCGCGACGCACGCGACCTGGTACGAAAGTGCAATGATTGCCAAGTTCACAGACCCATTCCGCGCCGACCACAGCATGAGCTAACACCTATTACATTGCCATGGCCATTCTACAAATGGGGTATCGACATCGCTGGACCTTTCCCCATTGCCGCAGGAGGATTGAAATTCCTCATTGTGGCAATAGATTACTTTACCAAGTGGATCGAAGCAAAGGCAGTAGCGACTATAACAGGTAACCAGGTGAAACGATTCGTGTGGGACAACATAGTATGTCGCTTTGGATTACCTGGAGAAATTATCTCTGATAACGGAAAACAATTCCGTGATAACCCGTTCAAAGACTGGTGCGAACAGCTGAACATCACGCAACACTTTGCATCAGTAACTCATCCACAAACCAATGGTCTGGTCGAGCGCGCAAACAGAAGCCTTGGCGAAGGAATCAAAGCGCGCCTGGACAGACACAAAGGTAGATGGGTAGAAGAACTATCACATGTTCTTTGGGCGCACCGAACAACCATCAAGGTCAGCAACGGGGACACTCCCTTCTCTTTGGTCTATGGGACAGAAGCTGTTATACCAGCTGAAATTGGAATGCCAACCATCCGTACTGCGGAAGTTAATGCGGCAACCAATGATGATGAGCGGCGCATAGACTTAGATCTATTGGAAGAGCGACGTGAACGCGCAGCAATACGCGAAGAGAAAGCCAAGTCGAGAATGAAAAAATACTATGATACCAAAGTGCGCAGCACTTCATTCAGACCAGGCGACTTCGTATACCGCGATAACGACTCAAGCCGCGCAGAAGACACTGGAAAGCTAGGACCAAAGTGGGAAGGACCTTACGAGGTCATAGAAGCACTTGGCAATGGAGCGTACAAGTTACGCGACAAGGACGGAAATGAGCTACAGCGAACATGGAATGTCCGCAACCTTAAACGGTGCTATCTTTGAAGAAGGCTACGGCCCAACATGGACACTCTTGCGCTTTAGAAAGTGCCCTCAATAAAGATCCATGTAATTTTATTTTTATGAATTATCTAGATAAACATTTTTCTTTTTCAAAACTTGCAAGTATTAATAAAACGTTATGGTTTCTAGCTAACTCCATAACACATTTAACTTTATTGTTTGCATCTTTTATTATCATGTTTCAATATTGTTATATTCTTGCCTACATGGCGTGCATGCACACACTAAGACCCACGATGGCAGAAAGGATGAGTAAACCTAATAAACTACTCGTTGAGTAAGAGGGTTGCAAACCCATCAACACCGGATCACGAATCCTTGTTAAACACCTTGCGCTCAAGACGTTGGCGCAAGTTCCTCACGCACCCCACGACGGATGCGCGATAGAGCACACTGTGCGCGTTTAACAACTCAGGAAATCAAGACTCTTGATTCCTTTAAAGTAAAATACGACAAGTAAACTTACAAAAATACATAGACGACTATGATTAAGTTGGAAAAATTCAACACACGACTACTGTCCTTAAGGAAATTCATACACGATTATGATCCTCATTTTCTAAGTACGCTTAAACACTTAAAGATACCTTCACGAAAGGATACATGAGTCACAAAGAACTACGAGTTCAAAAAGCATAAGTACTTAGAAATTATAAAAACACCAAGTACAAAAGCAACTTTTTATTTATAGAATACGTTTCTACAAAAAGACTTGTACAAAAAAGTTAAATACTATATGTACGCCTTAACTGGCTGGAGCCCCCACTCAAAGCCGCTTCCTTTGCATCCGCGAGCCTCTTCAATAACTCTGCATCATCAAGGGAAACAGTGGCCACACAGACTGGCACACCATCGGACCTAGGCTGATGCGCAGCGCCTATGCCGCACAGAATGGCCTTTCCTTTCTCGCCTTTCTTTCGTGCGACCCTGGAAACATGCGCATTTAGCGATCTTTGCAAAGAAATCTCTTTCTCAAGACGGAAAGGATTCAGAATGTCACGAGGCTGAGCAAAAATGGGTACCTTCAACTGCGCCACATCAGGCTTCAAGTAGAAGTCCACCTGCTGATCTGCATCATCCTGCAGATGCCTAGGAAGAGTGAGCCCCGCCATGATCACGCTGATCGGCTGGTCCTGATCACGCTCCAAGAGAGCGATATGCGGAAGCTCGAGCTTCTTTAGCTCCTCCATGGCAGCAACAAGCTCAGCATGGGCATCCGCCTTATACCCAGGCACCTCAGCAAGCGGCACAGTCAGCAACTTGGCCTCCGCAAGCTTGTCTGCGGCCGAGGTCTCACCGTGCGCAATAGCGCAATTCACAACCTTCCCAAAGGATGCGGTGACCTCAGGATGCTCCAGCGTACACATGGCGGCCAGGCGAAGACCATGACTGATCAACCACCTACGAAATAACACAAGTGTTAATAGGAAAGAGGGTCTCGATATATACAAGTTATAAAGAAGTGAAGCGACATATACCTGCGCTCAGCCACAGACTGAACCAGATGGGGGTACAGCTCCTCATCGTACTCAATGCTGAGCTGGCGGAGCTTCTCCTCTTGCGTCTTCAGGGCAAGCTCAATGCGGCTGCGGAACTCTTCAATATTGGCAAAGTGCTTGCTCCTATTCTGTTCCAAGTACTTCAACGCCCACAAAGAGTTACGCCTCTGACGGTCCGCAAAAGCACGCTCCCGCTCCAACTCAGCCATCACCATGACCTTCTCCTCACCCATTTTTCGCGCAGACGCCTCTGCGCGCTCCAGTTTAGCCTTGGAGCTCAGCTGCTCAGCTTTAGAGCTTGCTAATTCAGCCTGCACAGACGCTAATTGCGCCTGCAGTCTGGAAACCTCCTCAGACTTGTGCACCCTTGCTTGCGCCACCAGCTCAGACTGGCGCACAGCGATGGAGGCAAGCTCCTCCATCGTAGAGTCAAACGGACTTGACTCCACTTCAACGTCCCTCGGTGAACGCGCCCCGTCCAGAGCATGACTCACCTCGGGTGGCGCACTCCCATCTAAGACGCCAGCGTCCTCCACAGGCTTTTCGCTGCAAAAAACATCAAGAGACAAAGTTAGTGCACGGTCAATCATACACAAAATACTAAGGAAATGCTAAATAATACTTACATGGGGGGAGGAGTCGAGGACACGTCCTTCTCCTTCTCAGTCTCAGTCGTGGACGCACCTCCACCAGACTTCTCAACATCCACACTGAAGACACGAAGGAACGAAGTTAGCACAAAATATAACTTGACAAAAGTTCATTACTAAAGTACTTACTTCCTCTGCACCCCAGCAAGAGACGAGCTTTCCCCAGCATCAGTTCGCGGCCTCTTGGACGGCCCTTCACCATCACTGCCAAGCGCTCTCTTGCGCGTCAGTGGGGAGCTCTCCTCCATCTCACTGTCAGTCTCCTCTAAATGGATCACCGTTTCGGGAAGAGGAGGCTGCGCAGCGTCAGGACTTGGCTGCACAGGAGGAGCCACCTCCTGTATTGGCTCAGCCGCTATCACATCTGGGGAGCCTTCGGGATCTGGGATAACCAAATCCACGACGCGCCCTGCCGTCGCCTGCAGAATAGTCTGCTCACCGTCCCCCAGAGTACGCACTCCCACCGCCACGGAACGCGGATTCTCCAGCCTCACAACAGCGAACAGATCCATATCTGCGCATCAAGTAAACAAAGAAAAGCAAGTTACATAAAGTATGGAAAAAGAAGAAGCGCTTACACTAATAACGACAGTAAGGCGACAGAAGGAGCACCCACCCGTGCCATCCGCATTCAAGAATGTGGGGACCTCCGTCTCATGCTCGAAGTAGTTGCGACTGATGCCCATATGCACCAGGAACGCCTCCGGATATGGCTTGATGGGAATACGGTTCTCATCAATAATCGCCGCATGATCCGCGTTATACCACGTCTCAGGGGGGCGCTCATCCTTGGGCAGATCGGCACGGGTGTAAAATGGAAAATGGTCAGGGAAGACGGCTTCATCAACCCAAAAGAATTTTTCCCTCCAATCCTTGAGCTTATCTACCTTCTGCACGTAACACTGTAACTTTCCAACGCGCTTCGAGAAGGTAACCCACCCATTTGACCACGTTGCGTGATAAAACGCGCGAAATAAGTGGAGGGTTGGGTGAATCGCCAACAAGCGACAGTTTACCTCAAAGTTAGCAATCTTCCCAGCACCAATACAATGCAACTGGGAGATGTGGAGATTGTAATAATTGAGTATGTCACTCAGTAACACGGAGATGGGGACGCGCTGATTCGCCCACTCGAAAAAGCGCGTATATAACCCCACCTTCCAAGCAGGGAAATCCGCGATGGTGTCATTTGGGCCTGGTACCTCAGGGTGCAGGCCCATAGGGATAAAATAATCCGAGGTAAACTGAATCAGTTCATCCTCGGTTATGTTAGAATGGAAATTATGCAGTTGCGCTACCATTTTGTGAATCAGAATATGGGCGCACGCGCTATTACCTTTGAATTATTGTTTTTCGAAGAAGATTTGAAGATGTAAAAATGGCGGAATTGTGATTTTTTAACTGTGGACGTCACAGTGAATGGGAGGCGGTAGTTTATATACTTTTCCTACCCACCACAGATGATTGACACGTGTGCCCCACTAGCTCAAATCGTGTGGCTAGGATAAATGACGGTACAAGGCAAGTGGGCAAACTCTCCACTTCCCAAGGTACCCAAATTGCACTTTTTTGGACTAGATACATCACACGTGTGTTTTTGGCGGTATATTTTTTGAAAGCTTCCCGCGTACGCGTGGGGAATAATTTCGACACAACTCTAGTCTAGCGTCCGCAGGTTTTACCCTACGCACACTAGACTGGGGGGACATGATGACGTATAGTCTACACCCGGGTCACGAACCCGGTTAGTAAATAATACTAACAATTAAGCCCACCACGCTTGGGCCGCAACTGGACTACCAGTTATGCGGCTTGGGTCGACAAGGCCCAAGCCCAAAGTTATTTCCGGATAATATATAGAATATCTTCTAAATAAAGAAGATATATACTATATACCCGATGTCGGCTAACACGCCGAAGAGTAGGGAACACGAAACCCACTAGGGTTTCATGCATATATAAAGGGCACCCAAGCCCTCGGTAAAAGGTACGATCTTCAATAAACCCTAACCCGTTATAAAACCCTACATTCGATTACTTACTCTCACGCCGGAGGATAATCGGGGAGACAATCCCTCGATAAGCCTAACGGTGTTTGTTCTTTTTCTTAGTGCGCAGGTTCCATCGAGCATTAAGATTCAATTGGTACGAGAATAGAAGTCCTATCAAGGAACGCCCAACTTTTGTATCAACAGAGTCATAGTGATGTTTTGCAGGATTTCCAGGAAGTAAGGTAAAGGTTTTTCCAGAAATTTTCCGGAAACTTAAAATGAAAATTTTTGTCAGGTCATTTCTGACGGCGTCAGGGTTTATAACCTGACGGCGTCAGATTTAATTTCCAGAAATTTTTGAAAATTTTGTTTTCATAAAAAGTTTTTATTAAAATCTCCAACTTATAATCTCCAGGAATCTGCAAAGTTATCATTCTACAAGCATTATATCCTTATATATAGATTTTATCCCGCCAATGTTATGCAGGTTTTCGTGTTTGTTTTCTCAGGTTTAACAGGTTATTTTGGACAAGGAAATGTTTTGAATCAAGCTTATGGCGATGCATTAGTCATGGAGTTTCAACATTCTCTTTGGAGGAAGATTTAACCGTGTAATTTCATTATCCACCGAGCGAATCAGGGGAGTATTTGATTTCATTCTTTTACTTTTTTCTTTTACATCTTGTTATTTGAACATTGGGGACAATGTTCATCTTAAGTGTAAGGGGAGGGTAAAAGTACGATTAGAGAATACAATTGCGCTTGATTTTTGTTTGTTTGATGGTAGATGTGTAATAAAATTGAGATAAATACTTGTTAAGGTAATTTTAGTGCCAAATTTAAATTTTTTTACAACATTTAGGAGTGAAACTTTGATCTTAATGAGCGTCTCACGGATAGGAGTTATATGACTAGCACAAAAACCGTACCACTAAAAAATTTTTCCACCCCAAATATGTGAGGTTCACCCCTAGAATTGGTAGGAAAAGCATTTATGCTATGATGTGTGTACCGGTAGCACTTAGATTCTAGAACTTGCGTTAGGACCATTCCGAGGCCACAAGTGAGACTACATTTGTGTAGTTAGATTTACTACATGATAAGAGGCATTAGGATTAACCCATTGTTTTACACCTGTGTTTTTGTTATAATTACATTGGCTACATTAGTCAAGTAATTCTCCCACACCCTTTGCGTTGTACTCATTTTTAGTACACGATACCCCTAGTACACCCCTCAGAGCCTATCTTTTCGTTTCGACCTTTAAGCATTTTACTTAAAGGAAGAATTTGTTACACCCCACTAAAATGTACACCCAAATCGCCTTAGCCTACCTTGTATGCACTCATTTTTAGTGCATTATTGTGACAACATTTGTTTAAACCCAAGTTAATTATCTAGTTGATTACATGGTTGCTAAGTCGAGTCATATCCTTGTACATATTGTTTTGGGACGATTGGGACTCATGGGTAAAGTACTAGTGTAATGGAGTAATGGGGAAGAACATCATTTATTACCCCCATATGTGTTAAATATTTTAAAAGTACTCCAAGTTTTTCAATTATCTTAATTCGAGTCATTAGAATAGTTATTTGTAAAGTTATGTAAAAGTTCAAGTGTAAGGGGATGCAATGCCCCTATAATGTATTATTTTGGATGGTAGGGTAAAAGTGTATGCAAAAAAAAAAAAAAAAAAAAAAAAAAAAAAAAAAAAAAAAAAAAAATCAAGAAAAATACAAAAAAAATGAGAAAAAGAAAAATAGAAAAAACATACGGACTACCATCCCGTTTCATTTTATGTTTATTTTTATGTTTTTGTTATTTTGTTATTTTGTTTCTAGCTTAAGATCGAGTCTAGTCTTGGCTTAGCAACGTTGTATAGTACATGTAATTGATCAAGATTTTTAACTAGCCACCAGTAAAATATCCCTTATCCAACAAAACCGTGTTTTCCTTTTCCCTACACCTAACGTTACAACCCATTTAAAAGCCCTCTTTGATAGTTTATCTTAGGTGCTTACGCCTAGTGGAGGAGGTTTTCGATCCTTTCCCAAGCCTATGGTAATCTATTTGCTATGACAGGTAGTGAGAGATATTATCCGTTTTCATTTATGAGATTTGTTTTGATGACACTTGAGAGATGTGAGTATCTAAACACTACTTGTGAGGTGCTAGTTTGTAATCTCCGTGCTTATTATGATTGAAGTGGAACGATTATTTGTTGTAATTACTTTTATGTTAGCATTAAATGACCCCTAACTTGTATTTTGATTAGAATAAAAGCGCATTTGCTTGAGGACAAGCAAATCTCAAGTGTAAGGGTATTTGATGAGGCGAAAAGTGTACCGCTTTTAAGGGGTCATTTAAGCCCGAAATCGTATTTATTTGATCAAATATTGCCCTAAATCGTTCCTTTTGTCATTTTAGGTACTTTTGAGGAGAAATCTGGAAAAGGAGGCATTTTGGACGTTTTTGGAGCATTAAAGTGAAGAAAACGGCAAAGTCTCAAAAATCGGCTAAAAGTTACTCTTGACGGCGTCATGCCTTGGCAAGAAAAGTTGGACGTGAAATTTACTCATGACGGGCCAGTGAAAATAGCATGTGAATTCTGACGGCGTCACGCTTTAACTTGATCAAGGGCGTCACGGCTTAAATCATAAGGGGACGGCGTCACGTTCAAGGTTCGACGGCGTCAAGCCTTGATAAGCCAGAATGGATTTTTGAAGAGCTAAAGAGGGACGGCGTCAAGATGGTCATCCGGGAACCCTAAAAGCGGCGAGGTGACGGCGTCACAATCCATAAGGTGACGCCGTCAGATGTCAAAGTCTATATATAGTTTTCTAATTTTTTGTCATTAAGGAGAGCTTAGTGTGTGGAATTTTGGGATAAAACCCTAAGACGATTTTAGCTACTTTTTCAGGGCTTTTTGCCTTGAGATCTTCCATGTTTCATTGAAAGATAAGTTATCAATTAATCATTCAATATGTCTATGTGTTGTTTGATTCTATCTTATTCTTGTCTTTTGTTTAACATGTTAGGCTAAATTTATCTTGTGTTTGCTTAGATCTAATGAAACCTAGCTATTGATTATTGGTTATTAGTGTGTTGTTAGTTGTATTGGATGATTGTTTATCTATGTTAGGCTTAAGAAAACTGGCTAACTTCCTATTCGGTAACTTGCTTGAACGTCTTAAGAAACATGAACCAAATGCGTACTAAAGGTTTTTATGGTTGTATTTAATGCACAAGCGAATTCTAGTGATCCCATGTTAGGAGCTTCCTAGCCGGCTCGACATAGGAGTGAAGTAGGAGCTTGTAGAGTTTGGGGAAGTAAGTACGCCACCCCACGAATGGTATTAAGGAATACACCCGTCATCCACGCGACTAATACACACTAATTAACCGGTAAAAGATAGTTAGGGAGTAAGGAAATCTAAGTAAACACATTTCTCTACACATAAGTTTCTCACCACATTTTCATTTCAGTTATTTTATTTTATTTGCATTCGTAGTAATTTGGGTTAGTTGACTAGCAACTAATTCCGCCCACTCCTTCAAAACCGAGATTTTACTTGCTTTCATAAAAATATAAAAACATAAAAAAGAATCTTCCTCAACCCTTAGACCTAATTAGAGTAGCCTTTCATACCTAACGAACACTATTCCCTGTGGAGAACGATCAATCCCCCGTACTTACCACTACACTATACTACATCGGTCAGGTACACTGCCTGGTGGGGTTGTAAGCCTCTTGAGATCCCTCGAGAGGTAAAACCTGTTGTAAGGTTGCAAAACCCACGCATCAATATATCAGTACGAAACCCGCACCTAAATGAAGACTTCTGATTATTACTGATCAGGACTCGTAATCAACAACAACATAAACCAACTTCATGCAAATCCGTCTATCTCTTCACAAAGAATCTCATTTAATCACTTGATATCAAAAATATCACTGCGTGCTATTTTTGAGGGGGAGATTAGGTATAAGGGGGAGAAGACGTGATTAAATGTGATCAAAGATTATGGAATTGAATCTCAGATAAGCTCACCAGATAGACTCAGTTTTAACCCTCGAATTGACGAAATTAAATGTCCGTTATCGAAAAGACTTGTCCGGGACAGGTAATAATTTCAAGCTGGTTATCCAGTGATGTAAATGTGTCTCGCAAAGGACTTGTCTGAGTAGAATGTACCAATTCGAGAGATGATCATTGAATATGACCAGGACGGGTAATAATTTCAAGCTAGTCTAACTAGTGATGTAAGCGTGTCTCGCGAAGGTCATGTTCATTGAAAATCAATCAATTCAAAATGTGCGAACTCTACCCAACATGTGCAATTTTATTTAAAGATTTCATGAGCACATGTGAAGGGGGAGTATTTCAAAAATACAAAACTCTCGAAGTGTTATCTAAATGTGTTTACTCATAAACACTTTGAGAGATTTTCAAAAGGTTTTATGGCAAGTGATCAATAATCTAGGATAATCATGGAGTAATAAGGTGATTATGGTTAGGTTATGTCCTATGATCCGCCAGAGCCTGAGGGATCTACCCAAGGACAATTCCAATAGATTAGAATTAGAAGTCCTTAGGTAAGATTGAAAAAAGGAGTAAAATGAGAAAGGAGAAAGAAGGGGTTGAAGAAATTAAAAAGAAAAGTTTAATGAAATGGTGAAAAGAAATAGCCCTCCATGAAAACTTAGGGCAGAAACCGGGTCAATACATCTGCTATCGGTATTCACTAATGTGATACTGATATTGAAGACAAGACGTCATGGACCCAGTGACGCGCTGCACCACCCCTCCTAGCCACTCAGATATCTCTTAAAAGATATTTGTTTCATTTCTCACGGAGAACACTACATAATCTATCGACCTCTCACTCCGAGATGTGTTGATATTGAAAATGTGGCACTCTGCTCCATGCCTCCGACTACTAAAACTAAAACGCACAATTGAGTCTAGAGCCATGAGATTCATTAAAATATCTCTTAGGAACACTTCCATAAGAATACCCTTGTGTTCACCAAAAAGGACACAAGGTGTACAAGAGTCTTAATGAGATCTTCGGATCTTGCCATTTATTTCATGATGGTTATTATGCTTCAAATGGTCTACAGTCGTGGGGTGATCTCCAGCGACTCACTGAATCGTGGGTGTAATTCGGTGTGTCCGTGTAAGCCCTCTCGGGGGTATCCGGTTCAGAATGGCCTGGGGAAGGATTAGAGAAAGTCTTCACACTATGCTGTTGACAATCTCAAAGTCCTAACCTGTAAGCGCTGGATGATTTATCACTAACGGTTTTATGCAGCTACCTACAAACATCCATCAACCATCATCAGATACATCAAACATCTTCACCTCTACATACTCATACTTATGAAGATCATCCTCAACAAAGCTCAAGTGTAAAAGTTCAAGACAAAATGATCAAGTTAAAGACAAAGTGTAACGACAAAGTCAAAAAGCAAATCAAGATGTCAAGAACAAGTTCATATACCAAATGAGGAAAGAATAAGGGGAGATTATTATACCAACACAAAGCCCACCAAGCCCAAGCAAAGAGCATTAGGGCGTCCAACACATCTATAAATACCACACTCTCACCCCATTTTGTGTGTGCCTCATAGACTAGTATAGGTGAGAGTGTGTAGGTGTGTGTGTGCTCTAATAGTGTGTTTGTATTTGTTTCTTTTGAAGCTAATATACAATCGGTAAAAATCATATCATACGATCCACATCTTCATCTACTCTTCATCTATATTTCTCCCTAGTTTGTTGAGTGTCACGTGTTGTTAATATAGTTTAGTTTGTAGTGATAAGGTAGATTCGTATAAGCATTACATGTTTAATTTTCAACCTTAGGGCAGAAATGAAAGGAGAAAGAATGGGTTGAAGAATTAAAAAGAAAATAAATGAAAGGGTGAAAAGAAATAGCCCTCCAAATTTTCAACCTTAGGGCAAAAACCGGGTTCAATTCATATGCTACTGGATGTTACTACGGTGACACCGGTATTGAAGACTAAGCCGTCATGGATCTAGTGACGCACTGCACTAAACCTTCTAGCCACTCAAGTGTCTCTCAAGAGATACTTGTTTCATTTCTCACGGAGAACTCTTCATAATCTATCGACCTCTCACTCCGAGATGAGTTGATATTGAAAAGGAGGCACTCTGCTCCATGCTTCCGACGACTAAAACCAAAATGCACTAATCGAGTCTAGAGCCACGAGATACATCAAAAGATCTCTTAGGAACACTTAATATTTCTACACTGGTTGTTCAACAATAAGGACACCAGTTGTAAATTACAAGAGTCCTACACAGATCTTAGTAATCTGCCAAGAACATTCATGAGGGAACTCACAATTGTGATTCTCAGTGATTGAGTGGAAATTCCTGCCAGGGTCAACATCAAACAGCCCTGACAGCAGGTCACTTCGGTAATCCCTTGTGGATTACGCTTAGTGTTCGCGGTGGTTCCAAACGGTCTACAGTCGTGGAGTGATACTGTATACTTCAACGACTCACCCTGAATCGTTGATACACTTCGGTTTATCTGAGTTAGCTCTCTTGGGGGCATTCGATTCAGGAACGGCCTTGATAAGGATTAGAGAAAGTTTTCACACTATGCTGTTAACGATCTCAAAGTCCGAACCTGTAAGTGCCGGATGATTTATTGCTAACTGTTTACTTGCAAGTAATTATGGAGACCAGGAGTTCCACCACCACCATTTCCATCATGCTCATGCTAACATCACGAAGAAAGTTCTCACAAAGATCAAAGCAAAGCAAACGTTCAAAAGTCAAAGATCGAAGCTAAAGAATGAGAATTACTTGAAGTATAAAGATCAAAGTCAAAAGAAGTATGAGCATAGTGGAAAAGACGTATATACACCGGGATTAAACACGTTGGTGAAAGGCAGATCACAACTTTACCATATCACACATAACAAGAACGATGAACAAAGATACGATAGCCGTCAAAGCCTATGAAGCAAAGAAGACGTCAAGCAACCTTGATGACCAATCCTTAGGGGGAGATTGTTGGGAACACATTTCATAATATCAAGTATTGGTCATAGTTTATATAATAGGTTGCTTTTCTATCAAGACCTTTATGTTTTTTTATTAAGGTTCGACCTATGTAGAAGGCCCATGGGCCGTGGCCTTGTTTTATTTATAGTTATTAGGGTAACGCCCTATATGATGTAAACACTATAAATACCCCTTCTCACTTAGAGAAGGGTGTTGATTCATGATTAATTAAAGTTTATTATTCTTATACATGTTCCATCCATTCTCTCCCTCTCTTACTTTCTCTCTCTATAATCCGTGACTTGTGTTGATAGTTTTGTGACCTAACAGTCAGCCACACGCATAATTAATATGCAAAATGAGTATTAAATTCCATATTTATGTTTGATTTTGCTTGTGGGTTTGACATTATGTCATTATGTATTTGTCCAATTGAGTTGTTGTCAACATGTGTGTTTTATTTTTAGTAAAATAAATGTGAACATGAGATGTTAACAACAATAAACAATTGATTAGTATAACATCAATTATGTGAACCATAGAGTTTTATGTTAAAATATATTTAAATGTATTAATAATTAGAAAAAATTACATGGATGGTCCCTGTGGTTTACACCAATTTTAAGTTTGGGTGTTATTGCATTTTAATTACGCTAGACATACCTAATTTGGCAAACGTTTAACGCGTTTGGTCCCTAATTTGGATGGGAGTTATCTTTCTCCGTTAAGTGTTTGCATCGTTAGTCCCCCCGTTAGTATTTTTTGCATCGTTAGTCCTTATTTTATAAACTAACTGTTCACCACGTTTTTTTTTCTTATGTGTAACTTTGACCCATATTTTCGTCCGATTCTTTACGTTTTCGTCCTCGACTTTTTACGTTTTCGTCCGACTTTTTACGTTTTCGTCCGATTAGTTTAGTATTACGTTTTCGTCCGATTCTTTACGTTTTCGTCGATTCTTTACTTTTTCGTCTGTTTTTTACGTTTTCGTCTGAATTTTTACGTTTTCGTCCGATTCTTTACGTTTTCGTCCGATTTTTACATTTTCGTCTGATTCTTTACGTTTTCGTCACATCTCCTAACGTTTTCGTCTGTTTTTTTCTACGTTTTCGTCTGACTTTTTACGTTTTCGTCCGATTCTTTACGTTTTCGTCTGTTTTCTTTACGTTTTCGTCTGAATTTTTACGTTTTCATCCGATTCTTTACGTTTTCGTCCGATTTTTTACATTTTCATCTGATTCTTTACGTTTTCGTCCATCTCCTAACGTTTTCGTCCCATTTTTTTACGTTTTCGTCTGATTTTTACGTTTTCTTCCGATTCTTTACTTTTTCGTCTGTTTTTTACATTTTCGTCTTAATTTTTACGTTTTCGTCCATTCTTAGTTTTCATCCGATTTTTACGTTTTCGTCTGATTTATTTTGATTTTACGTTTAATCTTTTTACATTTTCGTCGATTCTTTACATTTTCGTCCATCTCTAAGGTTTTCGTCCGTTTTTTTACGTTTTTCTTAGTTTCCGATTCTTTACGTTTTCGTCCGATTCTTTATTTATCTTTGCGTCTGTTTTTTTACGTTTCGTCCGATTTTTACGTTTTCAGTCCGTTCTTATCTTTTCGTTTTCGTCCGATTTTATTGTAAAAAAATCAAATTAGAAAAAAAAGTAATTTTTCTAAAAAAATTAATTTCGAAAAAAAAATTAATTTTTCTAAAAAAAATAATTTTTGTAAAAAAATTAAATTCGAAAAAAATGTAATTTTGAAAAAAAAAAAAAATTCTAAAAATAATATTTGTAAAAAAAAATCTGACGAAAACGTAATGAGACAGACGAAAACGTAAAGAATCGGACGAAAACGTAAAACATGGGACTAAAACGTAAAGAATCGGACGAAAACGTAAAAATTCAGAAGAAAACTTAAAAAAACAGACGAAAACGTAAAGAATCGGAAGAAAACGTAAAAAGTCAGACGAAAACGTAAAAAATCAAACGAAAACGTAAAAATTTAGAAGAAAACGTAAAAAATCGGACGAAAACCTTAGGAGATGGACGAAAACTTAAAGAATCAGACGAAAATGTAAAAAATCGGATGAAAACGTAAAGAATCGGACGAAAACGTAAAGAATCAGACGAAAACGTAAAAAATCGGACGAAAACGTTAGGAGATGGACGAAAACGTAAAGAATCGGACGAAAACGTAAAGAATCAGACGAAAACGTAAAAATTCAGACGAAAACGTAAAAAAATAGACGAAAATGTAAATAATCGGACGAAAACATAAAAAGTCAGACGAAAACGTTAGGAGATGGACGAAAACGTAAAGAATCAGATGAAAATGTAAAAAATCGGACGAAAACGTAAAGAATCGGATGAAAACGTAAAAATTAAGACGAAAACGTAAAAAAACAGACGAAAACGTAAAGAATCGGACGAAAACGTAAAAAGTCAGACGAAAACGTAAAAAAACAGACGAAAACGTTAGGAGATGGACGAAAACGTAAAGAATCAGATGAAAATGTAAAAAATCGGACGAAAACGTAAAGAATCGGACGAAAACGTAAAAATTCAGACGAAAATGTAAAAAAACAGATGAAAACGTAAAGAATCGGACGAAAACGTAAAAAGTCAGACTAAAACGTAAAAAAACAGACGAAAACGTTAGGAGATGGACGAAAACTTTAAGAATCAGACGAAAATGTAAAAAATCGGACGAAAACGTAAAGAATCGGACGAAAACGTAAAAATTCAGACGAAAACGTAAAAAAACAGACGAAAACATAAAGAATCGGACGAAAATGTAAAGAATCGGACGAAAACGTAAAGAATCGGACGAAAACGTAAAAAGTCGGACGAAAACGTAAAGAATCGGACGAAAATATGGGTCAAAGTGACACATAAGCAAAAAAAACGTGATCAACGGTTAGTTTATAAAATAAGGACTAACGATGCAAAAAATACTAACAGAGGGACTAACGATGCAAACACTTAACGGAGAAAGATAACGCCCATCCAAATTAGGGACCAAACGCGTTAAACGTTTGCCAAATTAGGTATGTCTGGCGTAATTAAAATGCAATAGCACCCAAACTTGAAATTGGTGTAAACCACAGGGACCATCCGTGTAATTTTTTCTAATAATTAATATACATTTAATTTTATTTTATTTATATAGAAAAAGTCACTCTACCTAGGCGGCTTAGGCGCTAGGCGGTGGTTGACCGCCCGACTAGCGCCTAATGTTTTTTGCAACCTTTGTTATGAATAAAGAATTATTTTGATGTGTCAGTGTTAAAATGAGATGGCACCCGGTAAGACCTAAATAAAGAGCAAAACCTCTTCAAAGCACCTAAATGCTCTCAACATACAAAAAAAAAAAAAAAAAAAAAAATGTAAAGAGTTTGTCGCTCTCTCTATCTAATCGATTGCAATATTTTTGGGTAATACTTGTTTATAAAACTCAAAACCATTTGTGACAAACGATGATTTTCCAAACTCATTTTAATAATAAAATATATTTATTATTACCTATTATACATTTTTGAGCTTTTTATACCTCATTTGATTTGAAAATGAGAGGTTTCTCGTGAAACGTGAAAACCGACACACGACGCGTACTGGCACAATCATAACACAATAAGCGTTTTAATGTGATTTTTATATCAATTATGTGATACTGGTCATATAAATACTCGTTTTTCGTGGAAAGATTATTCTAAACAAAACGGTGTAAAAGAGTCCCGAACCTCTAGATCGTGAAAGTTTACAAAAATTACAAAATCGACCCCTCTTGTTGCCCCTTGTCGTCCGCCACTTATATTTTACACAATCATTTCATATATATATATATATATATATATATATATATATATATATATATATATATATATATATATATATATATATATATATATAGGGGGACTTTCATTTCAGAACCATCTTATCTGCGAGAACTGACAGAACCATCAAAAACATACATGCACGTCTTTTAAAATAAAATAAAAATACATGCAAATCATCAATAATCGTAAGTATCCACCTATGTTCTTCAATATCATCATGAACTCATCCTTTTTTTCACAAAAACCTTACACACGGCTGCAATATTGTCGTTGCACGCCTTATAAAAACATACATGCACACCTTCAAAGAAAAATTTTATATTTCCAATTTCTTATCAAATTTTTTAGAACAACCATGTTTTTTTTAAAGCATATATGTTGTTTTTAGAACATATGTGCAAAAATACAATAATTGAAGGCGTGCATGTATGTTTTTGATGGTTCTGTCAGTTCTCGCAGATAAGACGGTTCTGAAATGAAAGTCCCACTATATATATATATATATATATATATATATATATATATATATATATATATTTTTTTTTTTCTTATTTTCGAAATACACAAATCTTGCACCCTAAAAGATGCTAAAGGTTTCATTTACACACTTCCACTCTCTCTCTTACAAGAAACACGTAGATGGTCTTGTTCGTAAAGGGAAAAGTGGTGTTTGGTTATTTTGTTTTGATATACGGGTTGGGTAAAACCCAACTAGGGTGTTGGGTCGGTTTGCTTTTGAGTCACGGATATGAATCTGGATTTGTTTATCTACTCATTTGAGATACGGATTAGGTATGATTTGATTTGAATATATCATATTTTGTTGAGTTGTGTTTAAGTTATAATTCAAAACCGATTTGGGGATTATTGGCTTTTCATTTTAGATTAATTTATAAGCTTATAACTGGTTTTGGATGAGTTATTTGGTTAAACTCATTTTTTTTAAAACTGCTTAAACTGCTTATCCTGCTTATTTCGTAGCTGCTTATTATAATAACTTATATTGAATTGTTGGTGGTATGCTGCCTATTGGAAACTACTTCTGCTTATACGAATGGAAAGGGTAAACAGATTTTGTGTAGTGTACATATAAGTGTGGGTGAGTTTAGTGGGCTAATAAACCCATGAGCTTCTTTAGGGTGCGTTTGGTTAAGTCTTGGGCCAAAGCCCATTTGACTTCTGTGTTACAAATTTGGTTTATATATATGTGTTTGGATTTGTTTTTTTTTTAGTGATATGTTTAAATACTTTGCCGATATCGAAATATCGGACTAACATATTTATTGTTTTGACGTATGTACTCATTAGAAAGTTTCGGCATTTGGAGTTATTAAATTGGAAATGGCACATACAAACAACATGGATTAAATATACAAATAGATAACGGACTAAAATGAGGGATTGTGACTTGATACTATTTGGACAATTGGATCGTTATTGGATTTACCATATTAGGCATTGATACACTTTATAGAGTAGATGTAAAATTACATAATTATCATTACTAACTATAAAGCAGTAATTGTTTCAGAATTGCATGTAAAATTTGCAATCCACAACCACCCCTTCTAATATAATTTTGTGGCAATTATCAATTTGGATTTGCGCATTGATACACTTTTTTGATGTTCAAGGTTTTAATTGGAGTTGATGTTCTCAAATAATGCAAGTTTGTTTATCAGGATGTATATACGTATAGAGGTATAAATGACTATTGGTATGTTTGGCTAGTTGCTTAGTGGCTAAAGATGTGTTTATTCTTTGTATCTTTTTGTT
Organism: Artemisia tridentata subsp. tridentata; assembly: GCA_021014915.2. NCBI lineage: Eukaryota > Viridiplantae > Streptophyta > Magnoliopsida > Asterales > Asteraceae > Artemisia > Artemisia tridentata. The sequence continues at coordinate 2,093,280 of CP139505.1, read as the reverse complement.
TATCTTGTTTTTAAGTGGATTTCGTAGTTTGTAACTCTGTCTGAGCTTGTTTTAGCCCTGATGATGTCTTTGTATATTAAATTTCAGTCTCTAAAGAAGAGGAAGAGGGATCTCCAGAAAGCTTACCCATTGGACCTGTTGACCTAAGTATCTTTTTTGAAGAGGATGGAAAAATATACGGCTACAAAGGCTTAAAGGTATATATCATTATTATCCAACTTATCGATATTTAAGTTATTTAATATGTGGTTTCTGGCATATGCTACTCATATATTATTGGGGGTCTTTGCACTTGTATAAATGTCAAAAAAAAAAAAAAAAAAAAAAATAAAAAAATAGTAATAATAAAAAAAATAAATGAAGTGTTATTGTTATGCATTACTCAATAAATTATATTTGCTATGTTAGTGGATGCATAGTCAAAGCTCATGGATCGTCCTTGTTCATAATCTTTCTATCGTGCAAAGAAATCGTGTTTTGGTTTTTAGTATTAATGTGTACAAAATTAATGCAGATCACTGTCTGGATCAGCAGCATATCATTTAAAGCATATGCTGATATTTCTTTTGAGAGCACATCTGATGTAAGTACTCATTGTGTACTATATATTTTTTGAATCATGTTTTCGTTCTTTAATGACTGATTTCTGTACGTATAAATCTCACTTCGTGTCTTTTCAATGGTTGATATTGTATGTCACTGGTAAAGGCTGGGAAAGGAGTCACGGATCTTAAAACTTCTCTTGAGGTGATCATCCTACGCATCGTTTTCATGTTGGTTGTTATTTGTGTGTAGTAGCGCAATGCTGATGACCATCTCATTTTCTTCTGTGCAGAATATTTTTGCAGATAATCTTGCTGAGACAAAAGATGACTTCCTCAAAACGTTTTCCACAGAAAATCAGTATATCAAGTATGTAAAGTGTCTCCGTGGGTTCATTAATTTGATTCCTATCACCCTTTTTATTTTGATATCTTGGTTGATTTTTGATGCTTGTCGATGTACAGATCTATGATTTCAGATGGGAAAATACTTCAGTCATTTGTGAAGAGCAAGGGGTTAAAGGATTCGAAAGCAGATGGTGCGTGTTACACTTACCATTTACATGAAAGGTCATGTCATGTTTACCACCATTTCTGATTCACGTTTTGCAGGGTAAATAATAGAGGTCTTTAGTGTCTATTGAAAAGTCGTGTTTTATTTGCATGTATCGCGTTTTAATATGTTGAGATGCAGTTGCTCAATCCTATCTGTTATGATTAGGTTGTCTGCGTCGAGGGCGAATCTATGAGTCTTCTTTACTGTTGATTGGTAGCATTTGTCCTTCTCCTTGTTGATGGTAACATTCAGCTGCTCTCGATAAATAAATAAATAAATATTATGTGGTTTTGCATGATTATCTGCATATATTAGATGTATCTTCTAGTTGAGAAGAAAAGTGATCAGCAGGACATTCCACAAAAAACTGCTTGGTTTTGCAGCCCTTTACCGGTTCTTCCATTACCCTGAGCCACCGGTTGAGACTTGGTCAGGTATATTCCCTGTTTTATGTTCTCCTTCAGCCTTTCTGATCAATTCCATAATTGCCGTGGCAAAGGGGGTGGGTCAGACAACGGGCTAAAGTGGGTAACTTTATAGGAAGGGTGAAATGAGATGGGTTGGGTAGGGCTCACACACCTAATAAAGCAGTTCTAAACTAACTACTCAGTTTGCTCTAATAAAGCTGTTCTATAGGCTGTAAACTAGAGGTGGCAATATCAACCCTTTTATTTTTTATCTTTCCATTTGGCCGTCTGCGTTTTTTGCTGATTTTTAGTTGTCTGGTGGGATTGTTTTGAAAGGTACTTGGGTTTTGCAAGTTGGGTTGTCATTGTATAGTGATGAGTTTGCGTTTAAAGGGTGTGGTAAAGTGGTGATTGTTCGTGGTGAGGGGAGTGCTGATGTAACTGTGTTCTTGATGAGGATAGATTGAGGGGTGTTGCGTTGATGAATTGGTTGTTTGTTGGGCATTCAATTGTGGTACTGATATTGTGTTTTGTGATAATGGGATTATTGAATCGTAATAAGTTGCCTCAACCCTCTACTAGTTCAATACGATGATGAGTTTTGTTTTCCAAAATATCATGACAATGGGATGGATTGTGTTTTTCAAATTTTGTCCAGTGGTAATTAGCTTTCTTTGCTCAACTGCTTTTGTGTTCTTCCTAGAGAGCATTACATACTGCATTTTAGTAGAAATGATTTCCTGTTAACTTTTTAACATTTCTGTTATTTCTAGTCTTAATTGTGTATTTTTTTGATGTTGCAGAAAAATAGACAACTGAAGAAGATGTGCGTGCTTCGTCACGAAGGTTCTATCTAACCACTCGATCTCAAATTTTCATCATATGCCAGCATTAAATTTGCTACTCTATTTTAAACACTAGACTCCCATATTGACTTCAATGGTAGAATGAGTCAAAAAGTCAATGGTGTTCTAAAAAAAATTGACAATAACTTTGGTTAATGAATCAACTAGTCTCATATATACAACAACTATATATATGTATATATATCTTAAAAACTGAATGAAAATCTCTTATACTTATTACGTATAAATGCAGATAAATTGTCTATACACATAAAAAAAGGGAATATAAAAATAGTAGGCATTGTTCATAAACATGTTAATTCATTGGAATATGTAGATTGTCACGTGATGGCCAGTAGGGTACAATTTGTTTATGTTTCCTTTACAAAAAATTGGGTTTTGGGAAGAACAACATTTTTGTATTTATGCATTTTCCGTCCATTTTGTCTGATATTTGGAATTTAATAAACACAAAGGCTCCTTCATCACTTCGTCTAGAGATGCACGTTGTATATTACTTTTATAACAAGGTTACATTGGGGGCCGCTACATGGTCCATATATTGTAGTAATGCCATAAACACTGAATACAGTCAATACAAATCAACACCATTGCACCACAACATCTTCTTTCTACTCTTCTTTTATTTGTTCTTCCAAATATCTTTGCATCCTAATAAAACAGAGAAGTATATAATGTCTTCCCTTGATGCATTGGCTCACCTAAGAATCCCCTTGAAGATATACTATCCGCCACCAACAACTTTGATGAAGAAAATTTCAGAGGCGGAGGTGGATTTGCTAAATTCATGAATTAAATTACAAAGATCTCTATGTGGTATGTAACAAAATCTTACAAAGAGTTCCAAAGTTAGCATCTTTAAGTTTCTATAATGCTATCAGTGACTTTTTCAAATATGTATCCCCACCCCTTGTTCAGATAAAGAAACATGATGTCTTCAGTCAAAAGTTGAACAATGAGTTTGCTTTATTTTGCAGTGTGGTTAATAATGAAATTTGTAAAAACATGTAGAGTATTAGATTAAAGTATTATGTATGGTCACTAGTGGCAGACAATGGTCATTCGGTGACAGACAATTCTAATGGCCAAAGCATGTGGAGTATTAGATTAAGTATGGCAAAAGCATATTCTCCTCTTGTATAAAAGCACATCACCTAAACAATAAACTAAAACCACTACGCACTAGCAGCCATTAAAGAAAGGTGCTTCATAATTTGTTGTTTATTATATTCAAACTTTGTATTATTCAATAAAAAATTGCTATTACGCGCTGTAGACAATTTGCGTAAAGTTAATGGTCAAAAAGTTAATGGTTTACTACAAGAATAATGCAAAACACCACACGCTTGTCCACATCTTGTATGTATACAAACACAAACCCAACAGATTTATGTATACTTAGATTTGGCAACATAAAACACAAAACAAATCACAGCCTAATGGTTGATGGCAGTTGGTATAGGAGATCGTGATTCAAATCTTTGATTGGATTTTTTTTTTTTTTTTTTTTTGGTAGTATAACAAAGTTTGGTCTATATATATGTTTCCAACTGAATATGAAATGGTACCTATCACAATAGTTGAGTTATTTTACATTGTTTAAATCTACTAACTAACGCGAAAATTAAGTTTTGCATTTATAAAAATTGGTTCCTAATTGTAAAAGGAAAAAAAAAAAAAAAAAAAAAAGAAAAAAAAAAAAGGTTCTTTTATCCTAATCTACTATTTTAGTTTTATATTGATAAAACTACGGATATTGTTATTGTTAGAGTAAATTACACTGATGGTCCCTGTGGTTTGTCGAAAATTTCACTTATCATCCCTCAAACTTAAAAGTTGCATGTATCGTCCCTATCGTTGCCAAAGAATAACATGAATGGTCCTTCAAGGGAACATTCATGTTAGTTTTTTGTTTGTCGAAAATTTCACCTATCGTCCCTCAAAGGGACCATTTATGTTATTCTTTGGCAGCGATAGGGACGATACATGCAACTTTTAAGTTTGAAGGACGATAGGTGAAATTTTCGACAAACCACAGGGACCATCCGTGTAATTTACTCTTATTGTTAAATATAACACTCCCTTATAAAATTTTGAATAGAACCATGTCTTAATCGTATTCGTTTGAATTACACAAGTCTACATTCTTTTTTGTTATATTATTATCTGAATTATGTGATATATTAGCTAAATGCTAAATACATAGATAGCAAGGTAGCACAACAACAAGAAGTCAGCAACAATAGCTTGCAAATAAACTGAAACAATTTATACTTTCAACTTATACAAAAGATAGAACACGTAGCAAAGCACGTAACTATACTTGTTTATCTACATTTTTCTGTAAAAAGCGTTTTTTTTTTTTCTTTTCTTAATTTCATGTTGCAGCTCCAAAATATTAGATGTAAGCAACCAATAATGATGGACTACTCATCTTCTTATTAGAAAGTTGAAGAGAGAGTCTACCATTATCTTTTATTGTCAACTATACGTCAACTATACTCGTTTTGTGGGTCTCTTTTGTCTAAAACACACACTATCCCCATTCATCGTTCATACTACATATCTCATTTATTTTTTGTTGTGTTTGAGATTGTTCATATACGTTCATATTACATATCTCATTTATTTTTTGTTGTGTTTCAGTCAAAATAAGTTGAACAATGAGTTTGCTTTATTTCGCGATGCGGTTAATAATGAAACTTGTAAAAGCATGTAGAGTATTAGATTAAAGTATTTTATATGTATGGTCATTAGTGGCATACAATTCTAATGGCAAAAGCATGTTGAGTATTTGATTAAGTATGGCAAAAGCATATTCTCTTCTTGTATAAAAGCACATCACTTAAATAATAAACTAAAAAACCACTACGCACTAGCAGCCATTAAAGACATGTTGCTGAGAAGGTGCATTCATAATTTGTTGTTTATTACATTCAAACTTTGTATTATTCAATAAAAATTGTTATTACGCACTGTAGACAATTTGCGTAAAGTTAATGGTCAAAAAGTCAATGGTGTTCTAAAAAAATTTAAAAAAATTGACAATAACTTTGGTTAATGAAGCAACTAGTCTCATGTATACAACAACTATATACATATATCTTAAAAACTGAATGAAAATATCTTATACTTATTACGTATAAATGCATATAAATTGTCTATACACATAAAAAACGAAATAATAAAAATAGTAGGCATTATTCATAAACATGTTTATTCATTGGAATATGTAGCTAGATTGTCACGTGATGGCCAGTAGGGTACAATTTGTTTATGTTTCCTTTACAAAAAATGGGTTTTGGTAAGAACAACATATTTTGTATTTATGCATTTTCCGTCCATTTTGTCGGCCAAAAGTGAATTTAATAATAAAACTTGTAAAAGCATGTAGAGTATTAAATTAAAGTATTATATATGTATGGTCACTAGTGGCAGACAATTCTAATGGCAAAAGCATGTGGAGTATTAGATTAAGTATGACAAAAACATATTCTCCTCTTGTATAAAAGCACATCACCTAAACAATAAACTAAAACCACTACACCCTAGCAGCCATTAAAGACATGTTGCTGAGAAGGTGCATTCATAATTTGTTGTTTATTATATTCAAACTTTGTATTATTCAATAAAAATTGCTATTATGCGCTGTCGATAATTTGCGTAAAGTTAATGGTCAAAAAGTCAAACCTTCGTGTTCAACATATACAAACCTTGTCAATTACAATGATGATAACAATGATTGTTATATTTAAGATGAAAATGTGTGGTGTATTGATTTTTCAGCCGTGTAGAAGACCTAATAATTTTCTCCCATTTTACACTTACGGAGTTAAATGTCGCTAGTTTATGTAAGGATTAAACGAGAATATTAGGATTATACGATTGGGATTAGGCTATCAAAACGCGGAGACTGTCGATATACAAATACATTATGATAATTTTCCTTCAGCCAAATTTCTATGTCAATTGAATTATCTCTCTAAATTGCAACTAATCCAATATATTTTTATGGTAGGAAAATTTTCACACAAATAAATCGCATTTATCTTACAATATCTGGGAAATATTTCGAACTAGACGTCAACCAACAACATCTTCTTTGATAAACTCACACTACAAAGATATTGTCTTTTGGTGACACTTAAAAAGGTGTCATTAAAAAGTTTTTTTTTTTTTTTTTTTTTTTTTTTTTTTTTTTTTACTCGTACTAAAAGTAAGAAAGTGTTTAACAAAAGTATAAAAAAAAGTGTCACTAAAATTTTTATGTGCTTCTCTTACACTTAAATAGTGTAGGTAGAAGTATAGTAGGTAAGAGTATATTTATAGTGACACATGATACATTTTTTTTTTCTTTTAAGACACATTTTGCATATCAAAAATGTCATTAAATCTTTAAATTTTAAGTTTTTACCTATACTTTTTAAAAAAATGTCATTAAAATGTTGAATTAGTACTATAAGTATATTTTCTTGTAGCGTCACTCACATGCCACTACCCAATAGGACACAAACCGTATGTAACTTCTTTTTTATTATTATTATTTCAATGTTTATCATGAATTACAATGCTTTGTATTACATGGAATTATCATGGGGTTGAAGTAGGGGTGGCAATTCGGGTCGGGTCCGGGTTCGCGGGTTCGGGTTCGTGGGTCAGAAACCTTCAACCCAAACCCGACCTGTTTATATAAACGGGTCAGTAATCTCGACCCTAACCTGATTCGAACAGGTCAATCGGGTTAGTCAGGTCAAACGGGTTAGTCAAATGGAGGGTTAGTCAAATGGAACATCGGTTGTCAATCTTGTATCTCCAACAACAATCTCAGAACACAAGATATTAGAATCAAAATAATCAAATGAAAATGAACCTGTAGACGATCTTGGACACAAAATTCATCAAAGAATTTCAACAAATCTACACCAAACAATTATAAAAAATCTACACCAAACAAATGTAAACGGAACATAAACCACCTTAGGCGATCAAACTTTCATTCTGCGTCACTTATTACCATCTTTCACATGTTCATCATCATCCTCAATATCCCAACTCAAATCCTCCTCGTCATCATCCGCAGTAGTACTGCAGTACTCAACCGCTGCGGATCAACACTAAACCATAGGCTGCTATCGACGATATGCTTTGTCTGGTTGAAAAACACATACTTCAATAGTTCAATGGATCTTATATAGTTAGAAGAGATAAACTGATAAACTAGTATTAAAGTATGGAGACTGGAGATATGGGATTATGGAGATATGATTAAACTAGTATTAAAGTATGGGGACCGGAGACATCGAGTTATGGATATAAAAAAGATATAATAAAGTCTTAAAGTAGGGAAGATATGATATTAAAGTATGGAGTGCACATTTTCAGTCAAGTAATTCAACTTTTGATGCAAGTGTAATTACTTTTTTTATATTTTCTAAAAAGTTAAACGGGTTATCAGGTCGACCCGATTTAATTATACTCGACCTGAACCTAACCCGTTTAATAAACGGGTCAATCAGGTCGACCCAAAAATGACCCGAAACTAATTTTGCCTCAACCTAACCTGCTAATTTTCGTGTCGGTCTCAGGTCGGGTTTCGTTTCGTGTCGGAAATTGCCACCCCTAGGTTGAAGGCGGCTCAATTGTGCTTTTAATTAATGTATACATGATATATGTGCTTATACTCTTATAGTATTTCATATGCGTGCATAACTTACCTACAAACGTATTTATAAGTTTACTTACAATGATGGTGCTTTACATCAGTTACGTACTTTCGCGTATTCCATTACTTTCGCTTTCATCCACTCCTCTTAACCCGCACATTTTACCATATGATATCAAATGATCAAATTTGTTGTTAAAAGTACTTCTATTCGTAATCTTTTGACAACGCTGATATACTTAGAAGTGCCCCCAACGATAAAATATAAGCAATGGATGATGATATTTATTGCAAGTTGGATAATGGCCTAACTATTAAAATTTATGAGTACTTAAGTTGCTAACAATGTACGTTTACCAAATTTGTTGGATAATATAAGCTTCAGGCTTATGTTATGCAGTTTGGCTTTGTGTTTTTCTTTGTTTCTTGTGTGCAGGTAGCTTATGAATATGAGGCTAAAGTTGGAGGACTAAAGTTAAAGTTGGTGTAAGCTGGAAAAGAAGTTTTGGTCAAAGATGGAAGCTGAATAGAAGTCCAAGGGCTATTTGTGACATAGTTTTCATTCTTCTTAGTGTTAGGCTATATAAGCTTAACTTTCTCAGTATTGTTTGTTAGTTTTTTCTGCTAGGGTTATCTGTGTGTGCGTTTACACACAGTTATAGTTTCTTTCTGTTAGTCACAATCTCTTTTGTAAAACTCTCTTTAATTCCTTGTATTGTAAACTGCTAATGAATCAACCATTAGGGGTGGTTGGTTGGGTTGATTCCTAATAAATTCATCTTGTTTTTGGTAATTAGATTAAGTCTTTGTATGATTTTAACATGGTATCAGAGCCAGGTTCACTTTGATACGAAGATTTAATCGAAATTGATTTTTTTCATCAAATTAGGGTTACGGAAAAATTTTGGGGTTTTTGTGATTCTTCGTCAGATCTTACTAGATCGAAGGTTAATTCAGTTAATTAATGGTTGAATTGAATTTTTTGGGTATCAATTGAAGGTCAATTGATCGTTTCCAATTTTAGGGTTTTTTTTTTAAATTTGGGGGTTTTACATTCTGGTGTTCGTATTGTGATTAACGAGTGTTAATTAGTTGAGTTTACTCAAGATCTTGAGTTTTGGTGTGTGTATCGTCAAAATTAGGGTTTACTGTATCAAACCCTAATTCAGGATTGGATTTGTTATTATTCATTCTCTTTGTTCTTTGTGTGTTTTGCACATAATTGATCACTAATTTTTTGGTTGTTGATCTTTTTCAGGTTCTGGTTCCGCTGCGTTTGGTTCTTGGTGGTTATTGATCTTCTTGATCAAATATTGCTGGATTTGCGTGCTCTGTAACACCTCTCACGCTCTCTTTTAGGTTTTTTTTTTTTTAGATTTTCTAGAAATTGCATGAGACGAAGTGTAGGTTTCAGTGTTTTGTTTTTGTTGAAGTTGGCTAATTGGTGGTTTATTTGTGGTTGAGGAGATATAAGGTGTATCTGCTTTTGTTTTGTTTTCTTTCTGTTCTTGTTCTTTTGTTTTGGTTTCATCACCATGACTGGGAAAAATGGTGATGATCCTTCGGGATCAGGTGGTTCAGGTGACAAACTTGATCAGTTTGACCCTATGTTCTTGCATAATAATGATACTAGTGGAATTCCTTTAATAAGTTTTAAATTGGAAGGTACTGAAAACTATAAAGTTTGGTCTGCTGCTATTAAGTTAGCTATTCACACTAAAAATAAACTTGGTTTCATAAATGGTAAAATTCTTAGGCCTACTGAGGATGGTTTTATGCAAGAACAATGGGATAGGTGTAACTCTGTGGTCTTGTCTTGGATTCTTGGCTGTGTTTCTCAAGATGTGTTTATGGGACAAGTTTTCTCTAAGAATGCTAAAATTGTTTGGGATGAATTACAAGAAACATATAATAAAGAGGATGGTTCTGTTATATTCAATATGCATTATAAAATTCATTCATTCACTCAATCTGGCATTTCATTATCTGAATATTATCATAAATTCAATGCGTTATGGAGGCAATATGACTCCCTTGTGGATTTGCCTGACTGCACTTGTGAAGGATCTGAGAAACTCAAGAAACACAATCAGCTCATTAAGCTGATGCAGTTTCTTATGGGTTTGGATGAGATGTATGCTCCCATTAGGAGCATTATCCTTACCACTGATCCTATTCCTGATGTAAAGAGTGCCTTTGCCACTCTTTCTAAAGATGAGTCTCATAGGAGTACTCCATCTTGTTCAGGTTCTAAGTCTGATAACACTGCATTTGCATCCAAATCTAATCAAAGATACAATGAGTGGTCTGTGAACAAAAATGTTAATAATAATAATCAATCTAGAAGGCTAAATAGACCTAATTTGGTCTGTACTCACTGTAAAAGAAATGGTCATACTGCTGATAGATGTTTTGAACTAGTTGGTTATCCAGCTAGTTTTCTAAAGAAGAGTGGTACTAATCAAGGCAATGCTAGTAGCAATGCTGTTTCAGGGCACAAGGATAGGCCTGCTGGATCATCTTACTCCTTTACAGATGAACAGTATCAAAGGCTTATGGCTTTGATCAGTGATAAATCTGGGTGCAGTAGTATGCCTGCAAACATTGCAGGTATTAACTGTGTCATTAGTTTTTGTCATTCCAGATTTTTTAATCATAATACCAATATCAGTTCTTATAAAATGTATATTGGTTGGATCATTGACTCTGGTGCAAGTCAACATATGACTTACACAGTGTTGAACATGTTCAATTTGATTGATGTATCCAACCTAAATATGACTGTTGGTCATCCTAATGGTACTCAAGCTAAAGTTACCCATGTTGGGAGTCTAAAATTGACAGATAAATTGGTTATTAATGATGTCTTGGTTGTACCTGGATATCAAGTTAGCCTATTGTCTGTTCACAAACTTAACAAAGATAACAAGTGTAGAGTCATTTTTGATGAAGATGTTTGTCTTCTTCAGGATTCTGTTCTAAAGACCCAGATGGGGACTGGTAATCAAAGTAATGGGCTGTATTTTCTTAATACAGGTAAAAACTTAACTAATAACATTCAAGTTTGTTGTTTATCTAAGTGTATATGGCATAACAGACTTGGTCATCCATCTGACCAAGTTCTGAACATTCTTAAACACAAACTTAAGATTGATAATTTCTCTAAAAAGGATCCTTGTGATGTGTGTCATAAGGCTAAACAAACAAGAGATCCCTTTCCTCTTAGTGAACATCAAACCACTGAAATTGGACAGATTGTTCATTTAGATGTTTGGGGTCCTTACAAGGTCCAAAGTAAAGAAGGGTATAAGTACTTTCTGACTATTGTTGATGATTTTTCTAGAGCTGTTTGGGTATTTTTGTTAAGGGGGAAAACTGAAGTATTTTCCTACATTGTAACCTTCTATAACTTGATTAAAAATCAATTTGATAAAACTGTGAAAGTTTTTAGAAGTGATAATGGAACTGAATTTGTAAATCAGAATATGGATAAGTTTTGCAATGAAAATGGTATTCATCAACAAAAATCTTGTTCTTATACCCCTCAACAGAATGGTTTAGCTGAAAGAAAACACAGGCACCTGTTAAATGTGGCTAGAGCTCTCATGTTTCAGGGGGGATTCCTTTGAACATGTGGACAGAGTGTGTTCTAACTGCTGCTTATCTGATTAACAGGACTCCTAGCTCTGTGTTATCTGGAAAGTCACCATATGAAATGATCTACAATTGTGAACCAAATCTCTCTCTGTTGAAAGTCTTTGGGTGTCTTTGTTTTTCAACTGTTTTAAATAATTCTGATAAGTTTTCTTCAAGGTCAGAAAAATGTGTTTTTATTGGTTATTCATTTGATAAAAAAGGTTTTAAGTTGTTTAACTTAGAAACAAAAAAGGTTTTATATTCTAGAGATGTAAAATTTTATGAAACTGTGTTTCCCTTTAAACACAGTTCTGAAAAAAGAAATTATGAGTTTGAGTTTCAAAATACAAATGGACAAAACTTTTTTAACTCTGGCCTTGGATCATCAAGTGATCCCTATGATGAAAAGAGAGAGAATGTGTCAGCTAAGACTCCTGAAAGTGAAGTCATAGACCAGTCACCACTAGGAGGTACTTCTGATGACATTTTACAGGATGAGGTGGAGCATCCTAAGGTCACAGATGCAGCCACCAGTGATGACTTGGAGAATGATACACTTGTAGATAATGATAAAGTGTCTGAGGGTGATGATGATTACTATCAAGAATTTAATGATATGTTTCATGATGTTGTTGTAACTCCTGTTGTGACACCAGACAGAGAAGCAAATCTTAGAACTTATATAAGAAAGTCTAACAGAAAAACTAGTCAACCAGTTAAGCTTCATGATTATGTGTTAAATACCAAAGTTAAATATAGCATTGATGAATCTGTTAATTATAGTAAGCTTAATAAAGAGAATTATGTGTTCTCTACTAGTCTCAATAAAATTGTTGAACCTAAAACATATAATGAGGCTGTTAAGGATAACAGATGGATTGATGCAATGAATCTTGAAATGGAAGCTTTAAACAGGAATAATACTTGGGACATTGTTGATCTCCCTGCTGGGAGAAAAGCAATTGGTTGTAAGTGGGTGTGGAAGATTAAGTATAAATCTGATGGAGATGTTGAAAGATTTAAAGCTAGGCTTGTAGCCAAAGGCTTTAATCAAAAAGAAGGGATAGATTATGAAGAAACTTTTTCTCCAGTTATTAAAATTGTAACTGTGAGGATGATCATAAGTGTTGCTGTACAGAATGGCTGGCCTTTATATCAGCTTGATGTTAATAATGCCTTCCTGTATGGTGAGCTTGATGAGGATGTGTATATGCAGTTACCTCAAGGTTATTTTGATGAAAATGACAAGAGGGTTTGCAAGTTAAACAAGTCTTTATATGGTCTAAAACAAGCACCTAGGAAATGGAATGAAAAGCTTACTTGTGTTCTAAAAGAGAATGGATTTTGTCAAAGCAAGAATGATTTCTCATTGTTTACTAAGTCTGAGAATGGTGTGTTCTTAATTTTGCTTGTGTATGTAGATGACATTGTTATAACTGGGAACAATGTTAATGAAATTGAAAAGTTTAAGCAATATTTAAGAACTAAATTCCTTATCAAAGACTTGGGCAAGCTAAAGTATTTCCTGGGTATTGAGGTATTAAGTGATGACACTGGGTTATGTTTAACTCAGAGGAAGTATTGTTTGGAGTTGCTTAATGAGTTTGGAATGCTTGCCTGCAAACCTAGTAATACTCCTATTGAGTCTGTTAATGTGTCTCAAAAGAATAAACATGTTGTGAAAGATGAGCCTTTGCTTGGTATTAACAATTATCAAAAGTTAGTTGGAAAACTTATTTACTTGACATTAACTAGGCCTGACTTGTCTTATGCAGTTCACTGCTTAAGTCAAGTTATGCATAGTCCAATGCAGTCTCATTTGAAACTAGCTTTTAGGGTATTGAGATACCTTAAAGAATCCCCTGGCAAAGGGATTTCTTTTAGCAAAACTGGCAGTTATGATATGAAAGTGTTTGTTGATTCTGACTGGGCTAAGTGCAAAATCACTAGAAAGTCAGTGACTGGTTTTGCTGTGTATCTAGGAAACAATCTGGTTTCTTGGAAAAGTAAGAAGCAGTCTGTTTTGGCTAGATCTTCTGCTGAGGCTGAGTTTAGAGCCATGTGTAATGTTACTTGTGAAATTATGTGGATCTTGAAGGTCTGCAAAGATCTAAATGTGCAGGTTATTACACCTGTTGAGATGTTTTGTGATAACAGCAGTGCAATGCAGATTGCTGCAAATCCTGTGTTGCATGAAAGGTCTAAACACTTTGAGATTGATCTGTTCTTTATAAGAGATAAAGTTGCTGATGGCACTATTAAAACAGTTAAGATCAAGTCTGAGAATAATATTGCTGATTTATTCACAAAGGGGTTGAGTGTTGTTGATCACAGAAAGTTTTGTGATTTGTTGAAGCTGAAGGACTTTTATAAGCCTTAAGCTTAAGGGGGAATGTTGGATAATATAAGCTTCAGGCTTATGTTATGCAGTTTGGCTTTGTGTTTTTCTTTGTTTCTTGTGTGCAGGTAGCTTATGAATATGAGGCTAAAGTTGGAGGACTAAAGTTAAAGTTGGTGTAAGCTGGAAAAGAAGTTTTGGTCAAAGATGGAAGCTGAATAGAAGTCCAAGGGCTATTTGTGACATAGTTTTCATTCTTCTTAGTGTTAGGCTATATAAGCTTAACTTTCTCAGTATTGTTTGTTAGTTTTTTCTGCTAGGGTTATCTGTGTGTGCGTTTACACACAGTTATAGTTTCTTTCTGTTAGTCACAATCTCTTTTGTAAAACTCTCTTTAATTCCTTGTATTGTAAACTGCTAATGAATCAACCATTAGGGGTGGTTGGTTGGGTTGATTCCTAATAAATTCATCTTGTTTTTGGTAATTAGATTAAGTCTTTGTATGATTTTAACAGTTCACGTGTTCAATTCTCCACAATTGATCTCATACGCAAAAAATCCTACAAAGCTTATATGTACGAAGTGAAATTAGTACTTTTGAACTTAGCCTGTTTCGTTTTAGCTTGAAGTTGGTTTTTGGGACCATTCATCAAAGTGTTGTAGGTATGAGAAAGGTAGAAACTAAAATACAAAGTAATTTGAATAATAACTTGATTACATATAAATTTCAATAAAATAACTCATTCAAGTTTTTAAAAATATGTGTTTAACATTAGTATCAATGGTTGTTATGGACCTAGAATTGTTAAAATAAAAAACTCATATAAATATATTACAATCATACTAAAATTTCTAGATCTACTAATAGAATTTACGAAAAGTGGTCGGTCGGTGGAGGTTGCCTATATATACATAATACATAGTATTACATACAGGCATCAGTTGGTACTACTCTTTGTTTAAACTAAATAACCTCTTTCTTCCTTCACATCCTTTTGTAACCCAAACGCCCTTTGATAAAACAGAAACATAATGTCTTCAGTCAATCATGACGACTTTGCTCACTTAAAAATCCCCCTTGAAAATATTGTATCAGCCACCAACAACTTTGATGAAGAAAATTTCAGAGGCGGAGGTAGATTTTGTAATCATTATGCGGGACAGCTCTTGTGGTCCGGTGAGTTGATTAAAATCCTTGCTCAGAGGTGGAATAAAGAATGGGATGAAAAAGAAGAACAGTTTTGGATGGAGATTTCCATGCTTTCAAGTCTCAAGCATAAAAATCTTGTTTCTCTTGTTGGGTTTTGTGATGAGAATGATGAGAAAATCATTATTACCAGGCGTGAGAACAGGGCAAGTCTTTTTATCTATTTAAGTGACCCGATGCGGTTGACATGGGTGCAAAGATTGGAGATATGTGTCGGTGTTGCGCATGCACTGAGTTACATTCATTATGACGAGTCGCGTGATTTTAGCGTAATACACCGCAGCATTGACAGTGGATCGATTTACTTAAATGATGACTGGGAACCCAAGTTATGTGGTTTTATACGTTCCATTAAGATCAAAGCATCTGAAAGACGCAATTCTTTCTATACTGATAAAGTATGGAGTAGGGATGGGTATACAGACCCAATATATATTGAGACAAAAAGTGCGAACCACAAGTCAGATATGTATTCCTTTGGGATAGTCATGTTTGAACTACTGTGTGGTAGGGAAGCAGTAATCGATGACGACCAAGATAATAAATACTTGGCTTCGGTGGCTGTTACCCATTATAGGGAGAAGAAACTCAATAAAATAATTGATTGGGATCTATGGATTCAAATGGACTCTCAATCATTTAACATTTTCGTGGAAACAGCGTATGACTGCTTGAACGAAGAACGATCGCAGCGCCCAAATATTGATGAGATTGTCACGAGACTTGAGAGAGCGTTGGAACTTCAACTCGAACATCAAAATGCGGTAAGTCAGTTTTTCCTCTTCCATCATTCTATCATAATAAGTACTACTATCTGTTTCTTTGAGTGCAAGTTGGCTAATACTAATAAGTATGGTTATACTATGTGAGTTAGTGACAAGTTTTATGAATTTCTTTTATTCACCACTTTCTAAGACTTTACGTAATTTGTTTTTCTTGTAATTAAATATATATCCATAACAGTTATATTATGTAACTTAATAGTGACAATTTTTTCATATGAATTTAAAATAATAATAATTAGTCGTATTCTATTACTGAATTATTATATAAATTTTCTTATAATTATCATTTTATATTGTATGAATAAAAATAGTTATTGATGTAGATGACCGTTATGAATTATTTATAATTATAAATAAAAATACAAAAATATATGGTTAAAACTTAAAACCCCTTTAGTGTGACTTATGTCACAAGTGTGTGCACGCATGAAGGTTTAAAACTAGTATATGAAGAATAAGAAAGAGAATATGAATATGGACGGTTAACGTAACCCAAACCGATATTATTTGATCCGCCACCCACACCAAAGCTTATTTGCTAATCACCCATTTTACACAAACAAATGGCTTAGCAACTTGCTAGGCCAACAAAAGCATTAGTTAAAGCAACAACAAATTGTTTTTGGTTAGTTTTCATTCTTGCATTCCAACCAAATGGGTGTGTGAAGAAAAAAGATTAGCGAGAGTCTTAACGAGAACCAAAGTCACTTACAACTAGCATATTAGAAAAAAAATGAAAATTTGTATTAATCATACTCAACTATAAATAAATAAGTAGGGTTGGATCAGTTGGAAAATCCCTTGCCTCTCAACCGAGAGGTCAGGGGTTCGATCCTCACTCCCTACAAAAGGCCGGAGGTCCTTTTCTACCTTTGGTAGATCCGGAAGTAGCCTCCCTTAGGTAGGGGTAAGGCTGTCTACGTTTCAACTTCCCCCATACACCGTAACGGTATTGGGACCCATAACCCGTGGAAGACTGTAGTGGGAGTTACTTTACTTTACTTTTTTTATACTCAACTATAAATAACAACTTATAGTTTATATAGGAAAGTAATAAAATCCTAACAAATAAACAAAAAAAATAACGAGCCTAAACTAGTGCAAACCCACATGTCTTATTAAACAAAAGAAACCTACTTTACTTTGTTTTCTTTGGTTGTTAATTCATCATTCAATCCTAGTACCTTACTAGCCTCTAATCAGTTTCACAATTAGACCATTCGACTTGCAGAGAATATCCTGAATCAAAGAGTATAATATCATGCTCATGCTCTGTTTAACACGCTTTTAGTCTCATTTAGTGTTTTAACTCTTAGTAACTATTCTAAGATTAAAGCATATATACCTGTCCAAACATCCAACTTTCTGATGTCCAAACAGCATGTAATTGCTCTGAAAAACAGCATACAAACCTTTAAAAGTATCTAATTGCAAATTGCTGTAAAAAACAGCATACAAAGTTACAAACATGTACTTGCTGCAAGAAAAAAACATGGTTGCTGTAAAAAACTGTGTTGGAACAGCATACAAAATCTGTAATTGCTGCAAAAAAACAAGATACAAATATGTAATTACTTTTGAAAAAAGAGCATGTAATTGCTGAAAAAAAACAACATACAAATATGTAATTGCTTTTAAAAAAAAGAGCATGTAATTGCTGCTAAAAAACAACACACAAATATGTAATTGCTTTTAAAAAAGAGAGCATGTAATTGCTGCAAAAACTTGTTTCCAAATAGCCATGTAATTTAAAGGCTATGTCCAAACAACATATAAAAGCTGTTAAAACAAGCATATAAGCCTGTCCAAACAGCCCATCTTTCTGCTGTCCAAATAGCATATAGAAAGTGTTTAAAACACCATAGTTTTTCCTGGATAGTGGATACCACTTTATCAACTTATCTTGAGTATTTCAATCTACTTTATCACCTTCTACCCTTGAATCTTATGCAATCTTTTAGCAATTTCTCAAACTCAGTACTCTTTTGTGCCAGCAGTCTTTATCATTAATACCTTGTACTCCAATATACTTTCCAACATATTCATGTGTCTCACTCCTCTTCAATTTCATATACATTCATCTTGATATTAAACTTGTCAACCCATGAATATACACTCATCTTGATTACCAAAATACCAGCATCTTACTGCTAGTTTTTCTTTCCACAGCAGGAGAGTTCTTCCCTTTCAAAATCAGCAACTCGTCTTTTAAAGTTTCCATTACAACATTTAATAATGTCTCTCCATTCCTTTCAGTATCCTGAAAAATCCTCCAATTCCACTATTGTCAAATAAAGTATCCTGCAACAGCTACGAAAACATGTCACTGGAAGCAACTTCAAACATCAAATGACTAAATATCATCACTAAACAAAAGTATTTGCAACGTTAAACAATTTACTGTTACACAAAGCACATGCCATAGTTTTTTTTCTTATGAATATCACTTTATAAACTTATCCACAACACAAAAACATGCCTTTGAATGCAACGAGGGAACCAAACAATAAAATTCCAATCCATTTTATCCCATCAAAACTGCATCGGGTAGACAAAGTATCGCCCATGCAGTCCATACTTACACAATCTGATTCTGGACCAAATGCTTTAAAAGCACCTTAGGAGCAAATATTGACTACATTAACCAAGACTATATCTCAACTGGTAGGACCCACATGTCTTATTAAACAAAAGAAACCTACTTTACTTTCTTTTCTTCGGTTTCACAATTAGACAATTCGACTTGCAGAGAATATCCTGAATCAAAGACTATAATATCATGCTCATGCTCTGTTTATCACACTTAGAGTCTCATTTAGAGTTGTAACTCTTAGGAACTATTCTAAGATTAAAGCATATATACCTGTCCAAACATCCAACTTTCTGATGTCCAAACGGCATGTAATTGCTCTGAAAAACAGCCTTCAAACCTTTAAAAGTATCTAATTGCCAATTGCTGTAAAAAACAGCACACAAACATGTAATTGCTGCCAAAAAAAATGGTTGCTGTAAAAAACTGTGTCGGAACAGCATATAAAAGCTGTAATTGCTGATAAACACAACATACAAATATGTAATTGCTTTTAAAAAAAGAGAGCATGTAATTGCTGCAAAAACTTGTTTCCAAACAGCCATGTAAAGGCTATGTCCAAACAACATATAAAAGCTGTTAAAACAGCATATAAGCCTGTCCAAACAGCCCATCTCTCTGCTGTTCAAATAGCATATAGAAAGTGTTTAAAACACCATAAAAACCTGTCTAAACAGCTTTTAAAGCCTTTAAAATCTTGTAAAAAGCAATGTGGAACACAAATAAAAGATTTAATGACAAACCAGCCGGAATTATAGAAACGGATAAAACCCGGCGGGTCACACTGGGTTTTGAATTCTTAAAAACCGGTTTCGTTTGACCCTTTATCTAAGCCGAAACCAGTTCAACCGGTCGAACCGGGTTTCAAAACATTGAAAAAAAGAAAAGTGGTATAGTAAAAGTACTTGTTGATGTCTGCAAGCATTTGTGAACTATGACCACCCAACCGAGATTTTGATAGGACGTCGTGCAAACCTTTATATGAAACTGGGGGAGTGTCACTGGTAGACGATTAACGTTAGAAACCAGGGGATTGCTCGAAGTAAAATCAAAATTTTAAAAGTAGTATAGTTATAAAATCTACCTGTAGTTTAGCAAGTTCATTACATATACACAAGGTAGTATATATGGCCTTGCACTGTAGCTTGTCCAAGCTGTAGGTCAAACTAATTTTCTTCAAAATTACATGTAAGCTACATATGAGTTGTCCATCCCCTTTTTGTTTGTGTCTTTAACCTCAAAACGTAAACTTTTAGGGACTCTAATCTCCAAGTATTTTCACATTTCAAAATTATCTATGAAAGAAAACCACAAATATTAACAGACTTATGACGCATTTACTTGTAAATTTGTCTGTCCAGGTTATGGTTTGACTCTATGTGGCGATAAAAAAAACGAATAACTGATAAGAGAAAAGGTCAATTAGGTCACTGGTTATGACTTGATTGTCACCAAAGTGTATTTTTAGTGAATCAACTTTCTAAATCCTTTTTATAAAGAAAATTTAGATTATTATTGTGAAAATATGGCTATAAAACAAACAGACCGACACATACTGAAGTTAATGTAAGAGACTAAACCCAACATACCTAGTAACCTCAGCCAATATAAGCAACATTAATATCCCAGAAGCACCATGAAAAACCAAAAACCGACATGTTAAAAAGACGAAAAAAAGGTAGCTAAATGATGGCCAATAAACAAAACATCACGAAAACGAAACAACTACCTTCTCAATATTACCCATAATAATCCTTTTGACCTTGGTTATCTTAGCCTTCAGTTTTGACAGTATACTTATTTAATATGATCCCTTGGCCTCTTTATTCCGCCTAACAGAGGCATAAACGGAAAAAATAAGACACATATTAGTTTCAGAAAAGAATACTCAACGAAATAATGTATGACATCTAAACTCAACACGCACCCGAACCCCTTATCAATATTGTATGCAAGCAATGGGTAACAACCTTTTGGGATTGCTGATCTGCTTTGAAAGTTGAAACAATGCTACGGGTCAAATGGGTAACAACCTTCTAATTTCAGCGTTTATTCTTTTTACTGTATTATATAAGCAGTTATCAGTTGACTTTTTGGGATTATTGATCTGCTTTGAAACATTACCTTGCCACTTTTCAAGGCTTTCCATATATAGTCCTTCAATTGGTCCTTGGTATTATGGGTCCCCTTCTCATACGCTTTGGAAAAATCATTTTGTGCCTGAAACAAGAATGAGTAGTATATAAGAAATGGAATGAATGCAGCAATAGCATAATCATTTGATTTCAAAAAGTCTATAGAAAGATTACTCAAACTCAAACTCAACAGATTTCGGTACAGAAAACTAAAAATATATATACCTGCTGTGGCATATGAGATCACATAAGATTATGTGTAAGTTTACCATATATATAGTGTCATTGAACACTCTACTCTAGTATCATCTGTTACATTATGCACTACACTTTCACTCTCTAATCTTTAGTTAGTTGGAGTAGTTTAGATAAGTATTAAGGTACTAGAGCTTCATTTGATACTTGGTGACCCAATAGATTCAATCAACACAACTGAAATCAATCTAATAATCATTCAACAATCAGCAATCAGCGAAATCAAGCTATCTTTTTTACCTAGTTGACTCGGTAAGCACAACTATAATCATCTATGATCATTCAGCAATCAACAACAAGCAGAATCATCACGTTTCTATACATCTAGATTCAAGCAGTTTCAAAAAGACTTGGCAGAATCAAACAGTTCAAAGAAGCACATGCCATAGTTTAAAACTAAACAAAAGTATATTGCAACGTTAAACATTTTACTGTTACACAAAGAAGCACATGCCATAGTTTAAAACTAAACAAAAGTATATTGCAACATTAAAAATTTTACTGTTACACAAAAAGCACATGCCATAGTTTTTTTTCTTCTGAATACCACTTTATGAACTTATCTTATGTAAACTATAACATGTCTTTGAATGTAATGAGGGAACCAAACAAGACAATTCCAATCCATATTATCCCATCAAAACTGAATCAGGTAGACAAAATATCGCCCATAGTGGCATAGTCCATACTTACACCATCTGATTCTGGACCAAATGCTTTAAAAACACCTTAGGAGCAAATATTGACTACATTAACCAAGACCAAATATCAACATGAAGTCACTAACCAAAACAATTCAACTTAATAAGACCATTCACTTGATCACTTCCTAAACTTCTAAAGAATGTTAAAGAGTATTTTAATTACTATACACAAACATAATAACTATAAACTACAAGATATATGCAGAATTAGACCTAACATGTCTTAGACATGGTTCACGAATTTTATCGAACACTTTGTAGGCATTATTATACTCCCTTTTTCTAACTCACATTTTAACTTGACTATTTTACAGATAAGGAATGAATTTTCTCACCTCAGAGTCCCCTTTGAAAATATCCTATCTGCCACCAACAACTTCGCTAAACAAAATTTCATCGGAGAAGATGGGTTTGATAAGAGATACAAGGGACAGCTCTTGTGGTCCGGTGAGTTGATTGAAATTGATGCTCGGAGGTTTAATAAAGAAAGGAAGCAAGCAGAACAAGAGTTTTGGATGGAGATTTCAATGCTTTCTACTCTCAAGCATAAAAATGTGGTTTCTCTTGTTGGGTTTTGTGATGATAATGATGAGAAGATCATCATTACCAGGTATCTTTCGGTGTTGCGCAACTATCTAAGTGACCCGATGTTGTTGACATGGGTGCGAAGATTGGAGATATCTGTCGGTGTTGCGCAAGCGTTGAGCTACATTCATTATGACGAGCCCCGTGATTTTAGCCTAATACACCGGCTCATCAACAGTGCCACAGTTCTATTAAATGATGACTGGGAACCCAAGTTATCTGATTTTCAACGTTCCATGAAGATTAAAGCTTCTCAACGGCACCAATCATTTCATACTAATAGACTTGTGTATGCGAAAGGGTATGGAGACCCAACATATATTGAGACTAAAAGTATGAACCACAAGTCAGATATCTACTCCTTTGGGATAGTTTTGTTTGAATTGCTGTGTGGTAGGAAATCAATAAGTGAGAATCCAGATAATAAGTATTTGGCTACACTGGTCTTTTTTCATTATAAAAAGAAAATACTAGATGAAATAATTGATCCAGTTCTAAGGAAACAAATGGATCCAGACTCATTCAACGTTTTCGCGAAGACAGCATATGACTGCTTGAATGAAGAAAGATCTCAACGCCCGGATATTAGTGAGGTTGTTACAAGACTTGAGAACGCGTTGAAACTTCAAATGGAACGCCAAAATGTTGTAAGACGGTTTTCTCTTTCATCTTCTTTTTTTTTTTTTTTTTTTTTTTTTTTTTATTATTATTATTATTATTATTATTATTTTTTTTAATAACTAATCTCTATTTATTGATAATATTAATATCACACGTGTAAAATTATTTACTTATTACTGTATTTATGATATTAAAGGAACACTTTGCGGCCAAAGTTGAGGATACATCATCCAATCATGACAAGGTAATTATTTACTTATTACTATTGTTGTAAGTCACTGGAATTTTGTAAACGTGACCTCCATTCCATATATACACGTGTCATATTTGGAACACTTGGTAATGTTGTCTTGTTTGGTACATATAGGGATCATTGACCTCCATATCTACACGTGTTGAGTCCCATGTCAGCAAAAAGACAAAGTCTTTCCTCAAAGATCTTTCTCACTTAAAACTCGGCTGGAAAGATATAGCATCAGCAACCAACAATTTTTCTGTTGATAATATTATCGAAAAATTTAAGTTTGGAAGAATTTTTAAAGGCCGTCTCTTACATTCTGAACAATTCATCGATATTATTGCAAAGAGGTTCTATACCAATTATGTAAAAGATGAGAGCAAAAGGTTTTGGACGGAAGTTTCGATGCTTTCTAGTCTCAAACATAAGAATCTTGTGTCTGTTATTGGGTTTTATGATTCAGAAAAGGAGAAGATTATCATATACAAGAAGGAGGCCAACGAAAGTCTCAACAAATATCTAAGTGACCCAACCCTCTCTTGGATGCAAAGGTTGAAGATATGCGTTGGTGTTGCGAAGACATTAAGTTACATCCATTATGATCCTGGACGAGATTTTAGTGTCATACATTGCAACATCACGAGCTCGAATATTTTACTAGATGACAAATGGGAACCCAAGTTATCTGGTTTCGAACTTTCGTTGAAAAATGCAGTAGCTCGGAGGCGCCGTCTTCTTCTTACTCGTGATATTGTTATGAATGTACATCTGGACCCAAAATATAAAAAGACTGGCGGTGTGACCCACAAGTCAGATGTGTATTCATTCGGAGTTGTATTACTAGAAGTCTTGTGCGGAAGGAGTGCAAATGGTGACAAAGACAAAGATGAAGACGAAGGCGAAAATGAACTTGAAGATGAGTTGAAAGAGGGGTTATTAAGTCAGCTGGCCAAATCTCATTTGGATGAAATGATCATGCCGCATTTACGAAATCAGATGGACCAAGAAGCATTAAAAATCTTCTCAGAAACAGTATATTGCTGCATAAAAGAGGAAAGAGCAGATCGCCCATATATAGATCAGGTTGTCAAAAGACTTGAGAAAGTGTTTGAGCTTCAATGGAAACACGAAAATCCAGTAAGAAAAATAACTTGTTTATCTACTTTATGTAACAATAACTGTTATATTATCAACTCATTTCCTATTTTCTTGCAAATATTATTACAGGATCTTTCAAGGAATGTAGTTGATGGTACATCGTCGAATCACTTAAAGGTAATTAAACTCCAAACTTTTTACTTAGATGCGGACAGGAGTTACTTTATACGTTTTACTTTAACCGTATGTGATTTTGATTTTACATTATAATCTTTTTAACGTTGATATTATATTAAAACTATAAATATACATAAAATTTTTTATAATTAATTTGGTGAATATGAGTATGAAATAAATTTGTTTTATTAATTTTATGTTTGACAAAAATAGCAATTTGTAAGCACTAGCGGTTAGAAGTAGCTATAAGCAACATCATTTAACACCAGCTGTTTTGTTTTATAAAACTATTTGGTAAGATAGTTGTATAATTTTAATGTGTTAAATGTATCAAAAGTAACGTTATAATTCTAAAGTATCATTAAAATAAGTAGGGTTAGAATGTTAATGCTTGTTTTAAACCATGTTGCCGAATAAGCTTTTTATAAAAGAACGCTAACTGATACTAAGAGTATATTTGGTAAAACCAGCTGTAGGGTGATAACTGTAAATATAAATGATAACTGTTAGCTTTTAGTGGTAACCACACACGGTGATTTTATTTTTATATAAGTGTTTGGTAAGCTAGTTATGATTGTAATTATAAAATGCAAAATGACACTAAAAGACATTTGCATGATTAGAAACGACTAAAAAACTTAAAACATAAAAAATCAATTATATGGATAATTAATTTAATGTTATTAAAAAAGTATCTCGTAACAATCATTAACTGATGTAGCAATATCACTCATGAATCATTTTATCTCAATAGATGTTTCTTCCAAGATGTTTTGGGTGTTTGTTTTATGCCCCGAACATCATGAAATTCGTCAACTGATATAAAATTTTGATATTGCTCAAATTATATGTAATCGAAGATGTTTAAAGTTTCATTTTGCAATAATAAATTGTAGTCTAAAACCAAACGAGACCGCTATTAAGTTAACAATATGTTAAAACCACATTCTCCACAGTGGATTGCCATTAAACTGTCAAGTATGCATACATCGTAACTTTATTAAGTTACGTTCGTATATCCATATTAATAGTAGTTTCATTGTACCGACAATATTTAATCTTTTTCTTAATCATCACACATAAATTATAATAAATCGACTACTCCGTAACATGCATAATTATAATTATTGTTAGAATGTAACACATCTCACGTAGCATAAGTCATCTACTAATCTTAACTTAACTACTTATAATGCATAAAACCCCTTTTGAGCATTAATTACAAAGAAATGATAGGCGTGCCTAAAAACATGCCTAATGATATGCCTAAAACTATGCGGCAAGAGTTTATTGGTTTGTAAAGAAGTGGGTCCAGCTGCTACTATCAATAAACTCTTGCCACACACTTTTAGGCATATTATAAGGCATGTTTTTAGGCATGCCTATCATTTCTCTTAATTACACTAGGATAGTTGAAACTTAAAAAAAAATAACTTTTCATGTAATGTGTACAATCAATTGATGCATCAACACATATATCAATTGAGTTATCAACACAACAATTAATAATACTCTAAAACCCCCTCAATGAAAAATACAATTAAAAAAACTCATTGTACAAACTAAGCAAGCTACTAAACACAAAAACACTTAAACAAAATAATACAAACTAAGCAAAGCTCCACTAAACTTTTGCGATTGCTTCTAATCCCTAAACAAACAAACTAATCGGTGAAGTTATTGTCAAAACGTATAAATAAAACAAATTATTAACCAAAAAAATTAAATTACAGTGTAACCGCCGCCGTATCGCACGGATACAACAAGTATATCTATTATTAATGAAAGGTGGTAACACGTCAAGTTGGACCCACAAGGAAAAAAATCAACATTAGTGCTAGGTTATTCATAGCAAGGTATTGAGGTAATTATAATCTCAAAAAGCTTCATGATTTTTTAAACACTTTGTTTAGAAGCGTTTTGTATATGGGCTGTATGTTTGAATTAAAAGCTTAAAGCTAGTATTCCCCAACAAAGTTTTTTTATTTGAAGGTAAAAAAAAAAAAAAAAACTTATTGGTATAAAAAGCTTCTTTCCAAACAGGCCTAAATATTTGAAAGTGATCCTTGCCAGATACACCCTAAGACTTCAGTAGTAGGTTCATTTCGGAAGCATCAAGGAGATTTTTACAATGAACTTTTAAACGGAAATTATATATACATAATAAAAATACTTAAAAGTTATCACCGTAATCATTTTAGTGCATTACTTGAATAGGAAATCAAATTAGGAGCGTGATACAGTTTGTTTGATTTAAGGACTCAAAATGATCACATCCAAAAGTTGGTTTTCTAAACCCACCAACCTTAATGGGTTTGACTATTCTTTTCTTTTTTCTTTTAAAACGACAATTTTAACTATCTCACAATATTACACTATAGATCTAACTCGCATGTCCTAAACGGTACTTGAACTCACAACCATTTAGTTGGAGAGTTTCTCACACAACATAAGGTACCATTAAGACACAAGCTCTTTAATTGACTATTATTTTCTTAATTTGACACATTTTGGCTCACTTTATTTTTTTTCTTTCCTTTTTATACTTTTGTTCCTTCACACGACCAATAAAAATGTCATCCTTTGATGACTTTTTCCTAGAGACTTGGAAAAAAATTACAAAAGGCATCCAAGAAGGTAAACTGATTAGTAAGGTAGTAAACGAACCGGACGAACATAAATGGAGTCATATTCATGTTCGTTCATTTAATTTTAACTGGAAAAATGAATGAACATGAACACTTTAATTCACTTACTAACCCATCTCTAATAACATTTGGCATTGCTACTCGCATTCCATTACCATTACTCTATCACATATTCACTAATCACAAAATAATCACCGGCACCAACCGAGGTGCTCGGCCAACTAATCAATCAAGCACTTCAAGTCCTCCACGGACTCATATCACATACACAATAATAAATAACACACATCTATCACTTATCATCAATAGGCTCATCTAATCAAAAGGCATAATCCACCTCATACTAACTACATTCCGCATTACTAACACTTACATTCAAGGCTTCTACGAGTGGTTTAAGACTAGGCAACCTATAGTGGAAACCTAATTCACTTAAACCGAAGCTCTGATACCAATTTGTTACACCCCGTGCCCGCTTAGACTAAAAATTAAAACTTTTTACGCGAAAATACTTAAACTAAAACTGACCTTCTGTTACTCTTTTACAAGCTGAAAAAAATCCATAAACATTCAGACTTTGAGTATATTTTTAAATGAAACCAGACTCAATTACCTTCAAAACGACGGGTGGCACGACCCGTGACGACTTACGGATTAAAAAATATGATTTTTCAAAGTTTACCAAAATCTGTCTAAATTTTGGTACAAACCGAAATTTGGGAATTTTGGTTCCAAATTTCGGTACAAACCGAAATTTGGTGCCTCCAAACCGAAATTTCACCACTTTTGACCATAAACAACCCATGCTACCTTATTTCCACGCTAAACTCACTCCAAGCCATTAACATCTCATACTAGATCGTTTACATAATCAATCAACCCGTTTACTACTAAAAATGGGTAAAAACACTCTTAACCCAAACACCCCTTTAACTGCATAACCCTTTTATACATCTCTTTGACCCATTTTTCGGAAAGACAACTTCTATGACCCGACAATTAACGAAACTTTCCAGATTTATTTCTTAAATCATTGGGCTCATTTCCATTTAAAAACATTCACCGTTTGACTCTCGGAATAGTACTTTACAAATTGACGGGTTATGCATAAAACCCATTTTGACCCATTTACACAACAAACTACTCATACTACTTTCTTTTCCCACCAAACTTGACCATTATCATTACTTTAACATATAAAACATGATCCATACACACTTGACCCGTTTACCACCCAAAATGGGTACTTTTACACTTTTGCCAAACACCCCTTAACTTTGACTCTAAACACATTAAACATACTTTAACATGCCAAATGACTACCAAATCGTTTGGACGACCTTAACATACAACTTGCCATACGACTACACTTTACCAACTAATAAAAGACCAACGGGGGTACAAACTTTACACATGAGCTCGGTATTCTACCTAAGCTCCTAAACACATGCTACCTTGATCTTGCTAATTCAATTCCTTAATCCACATATCCAAGCCTTCCATAAATCATGCCAACCTACAAAATGGTTAGACAACTAAACCATAAGCTTTCGCTTAGTAAGTAACCCGACATAAAACACATATCATACACATATTAGCACATAAGCATCATGAACACTTACTTGCTTCAAACCATAACATTCTATTATCACTTAGACCTTCATCACAAAAGCTACAACAAGTCTCACTAGAAAATAGCCATATACTTGCTAGTCTAGCTCATAACTAGTCACCACATTCCTATCCATCATTACATACTCAACAAAATACTAAACTTCATCATAATCATAACACATAAATGGATAATACACATATAACACATGTTTTAGTACAAGTTACTTACCTTAGCTTCCAAAGCTAAGCTACTATCATAAATCCCACCATCAACATCTTCCATCATCATACTCATCATCATCATCATCTCTTTCTCACAAACATCCTAAGTCATAATCATCATAAACACTTAATAACACATAAACAAGGGTTAACATAACCCATTAAACATACTCATCTTTCTTTCTACATCATCATATGATCATATCTTGATCATATGATGAAATCCCACTTTACTCATAACCCTAACTTCATTAACATCAAGATAGGGAGATTACTTACATGGGATAATTGTTGCTATGGCTTATCTCTTGATCTTGGATCTTAATCTCTACACTTGATCATCAAGACTTCCGTTTCCCTCCCATTTTCTTCTCTAAGAACCGGCCTTCCCAAAGACCCAAGAATAATACGGAATTCTCTGGAATTCCTTAGTTATACTTGTCTAGACATAAGTTTGGGCTAATGGCAAGAATGGTCCCTCAAGTCTCATTCCTTCTTATTTAGCCACAACACACTTTATAACATCTTTAACACTTGACAACCTAGGTCCCTTAAGTTATGCATCATACTTCCAAAACTATATTTCACCTTCGTTAACTATTAGATTGACCATCGGGTTTGACCACCACGCCACATATGTTGACTGGTCAATTACGAAAGGCCTTTATCCATTTCATCTAGGGTGGGGTCCAAGTACCCGGGAAACGAGTCTAA
Source organism: Artemisia tridentata subsp. tridentata (assembly GCA_021014915.2). Taxonomy (NCBI): domain Eukaryota; kingdom Viridiplantae; phylum Streptophyta; class Magnoliopsida; order Asterales; family Asteraceae; genus Artemisia; species Artemisia tridentata. The sequence continues at coordinate 2,063,680 of CP139505.1, read as the reverse complement.
CAAGTATGCTGTCCGTGAACCCGCCTCTTCCTCTTTTTATCGCCTGAAGGGGTAAAAGTCTAGGGTGGGACTCGAACTTGAGACCTCCCCTAGCAAAACATCCTCTACCCAAGCCCCTAAGGAATCTTGGTGGCCAACTCATCTAGCTCAGTTGGTTGGTTGACTTATTCACATGATTAAGAAGGATACATCATTGCCGCTAATATGTTTAATGATATATTGAGTCACATTTAATTTACGTTTTTGAATTTTAAATTTGAAATATTTGTTTACATGAAAAAATAAAATAAAAATAAGTTCACTTAAGTGGGCACATGATTTCAATTTTAAGCACTCAATTACATTTAATCAAATTTCATATAGTGCACATATTTTACTATATATAAAAGAACTATTTTCACCATCCAATATTTGTAAAGAAGATAGAAAAAAAATAATTGTAGAAGAAGAAGAGCAAGAATGTTCCAATTAATGTTGATGACATCGTTGAACACGCTCTTAGCAAAATGAGGTTAAGTAAGATTGTATTATGTTGTTTATTAACAAACACATTTACAATTATTAACCAATAATATATGTAAATTTAAAATCCTTCCATCATTATAAATTTAATATAGAGTAAATTGCATAAATCGTCCCTAAAGTTTGGCCAAATTGCATGTTTCGTCCCTAATGTTACGAAAGTGCAAGGATCGTCCCTGTGGGGAAAACTTTGGTGCAAATATCGTCCTTTTTGGGAAAACTTTTGGTGCAAGTATCGTCCCTGTGGGGACGATACTTGCACCAAAAGTTTCCCCACAGGGACGATCCTTGCACTTTCGTAACATTAGGGACGAAACATGCAATTTAGCCAAACTTTAGGGACGATTTATGCAATTTACTCTTTAATATATCACCCATTAAAACATTCCAAGATAACCATATGTCATTAGAATTTTAAATATCCGTGACCAATAATACATATATGTTCATGTTTTCCAGCTTAGTAGTTACTATAAATTCTATGTTTCATCAATTTTCTTTGAAAAACCCAGCAATTCGACGGGTCATTAAGCTAGTATTTTATAAGAATCGGTAAATATTTTCTCTCTTTTTCTTTCTTTTTGTAACTTCACCCCAATCCTTACAAGCATTAATGTGGTGCTGCATAACTCCATAATGTTGCAGGGGAAGAACTTGGAACACTTGAAGATTCAACTAAATGATATAATCGAGGCTACCAACAATTTTGACGAAGCATATTGCATCGGTCCAGGTGGATTCGGTAAAGTGTACAAAGCAGATCTTGAACACTTTGATAGCAGTAATTACTCATCGAAAGAAGGGGTGGATAAATGCGATTTACCCAGAAAACGAAGCACGGTAGCCATAAAGCGCATTAACAATCCAGAAGGAGAACAAGGGTTCATTGCAGAAATTGAAACTCTAACTAGTTGTAAGCATGAGAATATAATCTCTCTTCTTGGTTTTTGTTATGAAGGTAACGGTTCAATGATCCTGGTTTATGAGCATGCTTCGAAAGGAAGTCTTGAAAACTATTTGGGAAGCAGCGATAAAATGGCTAATCTTAATTGGTTACAACGTCTAAATATATGTCTTGATATTGCACATGGTTTGAATTACATTCACAACAACACAGATCATGGCAAACAAAAGATGATACACCGAGACATCAAGAGCGATAATATTCTATTGGGAGATAGTTGGAAGGCAAAGATTGCGGATTTTGGGCTCTCAAAATTCCACCCAGCAGATCAAACGGCCAGCACTATCTATACCAATATGATTGCAGGTACATATGTGTATTTGGATCCAGAATATCAGAAGGATGGTAAACTAAATAAGAAATCAGACATTTACTCTTTTGGAGTGGTATTATTTGAGATCTTGACTGGGAAGTTGGCCTATGATCGTATTTTCACTGACGTTGATGGGAAGGGGATTGCACCCATTGCACGGCATCATTTTGAGAAGGGAACACTCATGGAAATTGTTGATCACAAGATAAAGGAAGAAACCGATGAACATGTCTTTTCTCTTACCAAAGGACCCAATAAAGAGTCTTTGGACGTATTTTCAAAAATTGCATTTCAGTGTGTAGCAGTAACTCAAGTCGAACGTCCATCAATAGATGTTGTCATCAACGAACTTAAAAAAGCGCTATACTGTCAGGTGCGCAATTTTTTTGAATAACTTTATAATCTCCTCATATATTCTTCATAGTAGTATGTGACATTTTGTACATTTTACTTTGTGCAACTAATATTTTAACTTCTTTAGTTCTTAACTTTTGTGACATATTGTTTTAATCTTAAACTTTTCCAAGCTTGATTTACAACCGTAACCCTGTTTCAGTGGCAAATTATTTTAGATGCCAAATTATTCAGTTATTTTTTTGATGCCAAATTATTTTAGATGCCAAATTATTCAGTTATTTTTTACTTATCAAATCGACTGATTGTTCGATGATTCGCAGGAGAACCACAAGGACAGCCTCAAACTGTCTCTTCAAGACATAAAGTTGGCCACAAAAACTTTCAATCAAGACAATCTCATTGGACATGGAGATTTTGGGAATGTATACAAGGGTCACACTCATGGGCATAACTTCATTGCTGCAAAGCTGTTGGGTAGGAAATCTGCTGAAGAAGAAGCTGAATTTATGGCAGAACTTGAAATCCTTATTCAGTATAAACATGAAAATGTAATTGGTCTTGTAGGCTACTGTGATGAAGAGGATGAGAAAATTATTGTCTATGAGTATGCATCGAGAGGAAGTCTTGATAAGTACTTGAGCGATGATAGTCTTACGTGGGTGATGCGGCTTAAAATATGCATCGATATTGCAGTCGGGTTGGAGTTCCTTCATGGAACTGTTTCAAGTCCAGAAATGGTAATACATAGGGACATCAGCAGCAGCAACATTCTACTGCTTGATGATTGGAAAGCAAAAATTAGTGATTTTGGGCTTTCCTTAGTATGTCCAACAAATCAGAATGTAGACTATGGCATCGACAATGTTACAGGCACAATTGGCTATCGTGACCCACTGTACTCAAAAACAGGCTTCTTAACCAAAGAGTCTGATATATTCTCATTGGGTGCCGTATTATTTGACATATTGTGTGGGAAACTATCATCCGAAAAGCTAGACGATGAGTATCTTTATTTACCCTTTTTGGCTAAACACCACTATTATGTAGAAAAACTTGATAAATTGGTGTTCGAGGGTATCAAAGAACAAATTGTGCGAGAGTCATATATTACCTTTACAAGGATTGCCCTTAAATGCTTACATCACAGGAGAGAAAGACGACCAACGGCTCATAAAGTGGTCATACAACTCAAGAAAACATTGGAATTTCTGGTAAGTTTCTATAGTTAAACAAAATTGGCTACCTTTTGATTCATATATATCTAAACTATGGCCTTTAACTGTTTTATAAACTGTAAGAAAGTAACCGTATGAAACATAAGTTTATTAACTGATTAATGTATATGCAGGAGGATTATGAGAAATGGGAGCACAGATTGCCAAAAGACTATAAAGAAATAATCCAGATGTCAAAGTGCCCTGATGATTATTCTACCATCAAAAAAGAGGATCTTTACAACATTTTTTCGAAGGGAATCCTCCTTCAACAGGACAAAGTGGTAATCAGTTCATTCTTGTAGCTCGTTTATTTGGTGTTTCCCATTTTCTATGTATCTTCTCCGTATTGAGAGATAATTCAAAATCACACATGCATTTATACATCATACACACCGAGTCTGATTGCACTTCGTTTGTATAACAGTTGTTGTCGTTCATTGGTACTGGAGAAAGAAATGAAATGGTTTCAGCCACAATGTTTTCCTACATAAACAGTTGTCCACATGAGTGGAAATCTCTTCCAGAATCAAGGTTATTCTCTCAACCTCTCCACCTTAATTTGTCAGTTTTAAGTGATAAGCAAACATATGCATTATTGGTAGATGTATGTTATGCTTTTTAATGTTTAAAGTATAAGGTTATTCTCTTTATCGTTTAATGGATGGCAAGTTGTTTACGGTAGCATAATATTATTATTAATTATATAATTATAATTACGGAAAATGCCCGAAGTAGACCTGCTGCCCAGGGGCACATCACTTTCTAGATCATTTTTTTCGGTGAGCCGAAACTAGACCGATGGCAACTCTTTTTTTGGGCAACTCTTGTCTACCGACTAAAATACCCTTCTATTCCAAATCTTATTACAAAATAATTATGATCAAATAGGATCAAACTTAAGAACCCCTTTGACTAAGTTCACATTTTGCCCCTGTTATACACTTGCTTATCACAATGACTGCCTGCACTTACACAAAACATATTTGAATCCCCTATGCTAATCAACAAAGGAATAGTGCTTCATCTTTAGCTCTTTTACACTTCAGACCTCATCGAAATCAAGATTAGTCCTGCAGACATACATATCAACAATGAGAAATGATGTTGTACATGACAAAATAGATTTTAATAGTCACTATATGATTGGGAACTATAATTTTATTAACCTTCTAATAAGGTAGTTTAGGTTTGCCCCTATTTTGGGTCCTCTGTTCTCATGACCTTGAATTATAAATATTGCTAGCATCTTGATAGTGTGTGTGTGTGTTTTTTTTTTTTTTTTTTTTTTTTTTTTTTTTTTTTTTTTTTTAATAATATTCTTACATTTATCTAAAATAGAATTTAAACTCTTGTTCCAAATATTACGAAATTCAAAAGTAGAAGTGTTTGGGAATAAAGGCTATGACCGATTTCGACTTGGATGTTTATAATATGCGCAGGTTTGGGACAGTGGTGGAGATGTTAGATATTTCCGACTTGAACATCGAAATCAAGACAAGAGCTCTATTTTTATCTCCTAATGTTCTTTATGGGGTCTATTTAGTCTTCAAATTTTGTGATTCAAGAAACTATTCAAGTAAACCAGTGTATGTTAATCTAAAGTATAGAAAGGGACCCAAAAGTCTGCATGCGTATTTCGCAACATGGAGAGATGAGCAGTGGATGATGATTGAGTTGCACCGTTTCTCGAATCAGAACAAAGATGTCGTTTTTGAATTTCTACTTGAAAGCTTTTCATCATACTATTCTGGAGATGTTGCAGTTTATGTTGAAGGAATTGAATTTCGAGCCATTGACAAAGTAAGTTTGAAAATATCCATTGGCTCCATTCTATGTTCTTTTGTTTAAGTTGTACAAAGGGAACATGAATGTGGTAACAAAAAAATTCATGTTCTAAGTTGATATCTAAAATAACTATTTACAGGTGACACTTGAAGAGATCGGAAAATTGAACGAAGTCCAACAAGTCTTGAAATCAGACTTCAATGTGGATCAAGTGCAACAATTGCCAAGTAACTTTGAAGAAATATTCAAGGTATGCAGAAACTATGACGAGTTGTTCTGGTTGGGCGAAATCGAAGGAAAGAAACTTCTTGTGCTTTCGGCAAAGGCAGCTTTATACAAATTTTCTAATGTGGATATTTTTACTTCAAAACTACCTGCCCAATCCAGGTTTGTTTCTTTTTTTACTGTTATATAAACTAATTTGTTACAGTCACAAATAACTAGATTTGATTATTCAAGGTCCAAATCTTAATTGCTTTCTGGTTAAATAGTTAAAATTCGTGAATAAATGGTTGATTAAAGTTTCTCTTCTTGGATTTAGTTTCCTGTTCTTAAGAAGTATGTAATCTAAAATATATCTTACATGTAGATTTCAAGAGGTGATTGAGCTTTTACCACAACAAGTATTTCATCTCAAATGCACAATCAAAAGTCAAATGTTGTCACCGGCTACGGAATATGTGTGTTACCTTGTGTTCATGCTTTCAGAAAAATGTCAAGGGCTGCATCGTCCAGTGAAAGTACAAGATGTACTCCATAAAGAAAACAACGAGGCTGAATTTGTTTATTTTATAACCCCATGCCCATTGAATACAAATGACATTACTCGAGTTCCAAAACAAAGGGAAGATGGATGGATGGAGATTCAACTGTGGAAATTTAGCTCAACTCATGCATTTAAGGATGACTCTCTTTCTATGAGTATGAAATTTACAAGTCATGAAGGACCTATGTCTGGCCTCATTGTATGTGGCCTTGAGTTCCGACCAATGTTTTCTGGAAACAACGATGATATTCAAAGGCTACCGAGAAAAGAAGAAAAGGCTGCAAGATGAAGTTCCCAAACCCACACATTCAGTCTCAAAAAGACGAAAAGATGACAGAAGTATTTTCGATTTTTCTATGATTCTGTTGGTGTCTCGTTTTCTCTCTATGAACAATCGAATATAAAAGGTATACTAAGTTTATTTATAAAACAATCGTTAGTTTACAGACTTGGGTTTTATGGGTATTTATAACCCATCAACCGACACAACAAACAGACACAACGGTTCACTAAACTACCATAACCGAATAAACGGTTATTTACTTTGTTCTTGTTATTCTAGGACCCTATACTTTATACATATACATAAACGACTCTAAATACTTGAATTTCATGTTTGACCTTCATGGATTAGATAAATTAGTATCCAATACTCCTCCCTAATTTATTAATCCATGTCTTCGATACCTTCCAAGTTTTTTAGAAGTCCAACTTCAAAGGCCGTTCTCGGCTGGTCTATGTACCCCATCCTTTAAAGCTCTTCCCCTCCGGCAGGCGGCTGCGGCTGTCCTCCGGCTCGCGAACTAATGACGGCTCATCATTTCGAAGAATGAGTCTACCTCTGTCGTCCTTTTGCAAATACCGCAAATGTTTTTTTAACATCCACCACTCTTTCCGATGCTAAAATCCGACCCATACAGACCGTTAACCGGCCCTCGTTCAGAATCTATAATCACGAATTATTTCCATAACCGTAGACCTTTGAGTGTCAAGACGTATAACTTTGGGCATCCGCGGCTAACAATGTTTGTTATTTCCTGATTGCGTGGTTTTGTAACCTTACAACAGGTTTTACCTCTCGAGGGATCTCAAGAGGCTTACAACCCCACCAGGCAGTGTACCTGACCGATGTAGTATAGTGTAGTGGTAAGTACGGGGGATTGATCGTTCTCCACAGGGAATAGTGTTCGTTAGATATGAAAGGCTACTCTAATTAGGTCTAAGGGTTGAGGAAGATTCTTTTTATGTTTTTATAATTTTATGAAAGCAAGTAAAATCTCGGTTTTGATAGAGTGGGCGGAATTAGTTGCTAGTCAACTAACCCAAATGACTACGAATGCAAATAAAATAAAATAACAAAAATGAAAAGTGGTGAGAAACTTATGTGTAGAGAAATGTGTTTACTTAGATTTCCTTACTCCCTAACTATCTTTTACCGGTTAATTAGTGTGTATTAGTCGCGTGGATGACGGGTGTATTCCTTAATACCATTCGTGGGGTGGCGTACTTACTTCCCCAACTCTACAAGCTCCTACTTCACTCCTATGTCGAGCCGGCTAGGAAGCTCCTAACATGGGATCACTAGAATTCGCTTGTGCATTAAATACAACCATAAAAACCTTTAGTACGCGTTTGGTTCATGTTTCTTAAGACGTTCAAGCAAGTTACCGAATAGGAAGTTAGCCAGTTTTCTTAAGCCTAACATAGATAAACAATCATCCAATACAACTAACAACACACTAACAATCAATAATCAATAGCTAGGTTTCATTAGATCTAAGCAAACACAAGATAAAATTAGCCTAACATGTTAAACAAAAGACAAGCATAAGATAGAATCAAACAACACATAGACATATTGAATGATTAATTGATAACTTATCTTTCAATGAAACATGGAAGATCTCAAGGCAAAAAGCCCTGAAAAAGTAGCTAAAATCGTCTTAGGGTTTTATCCCAAAATTCCACACACTAAGCTCTCTCTTAATGACAAAAAATTAGAAAACTATATATAGATTTTTGGATCTGACGGCGTCACCTTATGCATTGTGACGCCGTCACCTCGCCGCTTTTAGGGTTCCCGGATGACCTTCTTGACGCCGTCCCTCTTTAGCTCTTCAAAAATCCATTCTGGCTTATCAAGGCTTGACGCCGTCGGATCATGAACGTGACGCCGTCAGAATTCTCATGCTAACTCACTGGCCCGTCATGAGTAAATTTCACATCCCACTTTTCTTGCCAAGGCATGACGCCGTCAAGAGATGATTCTGACGCCGTCAAAGGTAAATTTCAGCCGATTTTGAGACTTTGTCGTATTCTTCACTTTAATGCTCCAAAAACGTCCAAAATGCCTCCTTTTCCAGATTTCTCCTCAAAAGTACCTAAAATGACAAAAGGAACGATTTAGGGCAATATTTGATCAAATAAATACGATTTCGGGCTTAAATGACCCCTTAAAAGCGGTACACTTTTCGCCTCATCAAATACCCTTACACTTGAGATTTGCTTGTCCTCAAGCAAATGCGCTTTTATTCTAATCAAAATACAAGTTAGGGGTCATTTAATGCAAACATAAAAGTAATTACAACAAATAATCGTTCCACTTCAATCATAATAAGCACGGAGATTACATACTAGCACCTCACAAGTAGTGTTTAGATACTCACATCTCTCAAGTGTCATCAAAATAAATCTCATAAATGAAAACGGATAATATCTCTCACTACCTGTCATAGCAAATAGATTACCATAGGCTTGGGAAAGGATCGAAAACCTCCTCCACTAGGCGTAAGCACCAAAGATAAACTATCAAAGAGGGCTTTTAAATGGGTTATAACGTTAGGTGTAGGGAAAAGGAAAACACGGTTTGGTTGGATAAAGGATATTTTACTGGTGGCGAGTTAAAGATCTTGATCAATTACATGTACTATACAATGTTGCTAAGCCAAGACTCGACTCAATCTTAAGCTAATGAAAGAAAATAACAAAAACATAAAATAAACATAAAATAAAACGGGATGGTAGTCCGTATGTTTTTTTCTACTTTTCTTTTTCTCATTTTTTTTTTGTATTTTTCTTGATTTTTTCGATTTTTTTTTTTTTTTTTTTTTTTTTTTTTTTTTTTTTTTTTTGCATACACTTATGCCCTACCATCCAAAATAATACATCATAGGGGCGTTGCATTCCCCTTACACTTGAACTTTTACATAACTTTACAAATAACTATTCTAATGACTCGAATTAAGATAATTGAAAAACTTGGAGTACTTTTAAAATATTTAGCACATATGGGGGTAATAAATGATGTTCTTCCCCATTACTCCATTACACTAGTACTTTACCCATGAGTCCCAATCGTCCCAAAACAATATGTACAAGGATATGACTCGACTTAGCAACCATGTAATCAACTAGATAATTAACTTGGGTTTAAACAAATGTTGTAACAATAATGCACTAAAGATGAGTGCATACAAGGTAGGCTAAGGCGATTTGGGTGTACATTTTAGTGGGGTGTAACAAATTCTTCCTTTAAGTAAAATGCTTAAAGGTCGAAACGAAAAGATAGGCTCTGAGGGGTGTACTAGGGGTATCGTGTACTAAAAATGAGTACAACGCAAAGGGTGTGGGAGAATTACTTGACCAATGTAGCCAAAGTAATTATAACAAAAACACAGGTGTAAAACAATGGGTTAATCCTAATGCCTCTTATCATGTAGTAAATCTAACTACACGAATGTAGTCTTACTTGTGGCCTCGGAATGGTCCTAACGCAAGTTCTAGAATCTAAGTGCTACCGGTACACACATCATAGCATAAATGCTTTTCCTACCAATTCTAGGGGCGAACCTCACATATTTGGGGGTGGAAAATTTTTTAGTGGTACGGTTTTTTGTGCTAGTCATATAACTCCTATCCGTGAGACGCTCATTAAGATCAAAGTTTCACTCCTATATGTTGTAAAAAATTTTAAATTTGGCACTAAAATTGCCTTAATCAAGTATTTATCTCAGTTTTATTACACATCTACTATTAAGCAAACAAAAATCAAGCGCAATTGTATTCTCTAAAATCGTACTTTTACCCTCCCCTTACACTTAAGATGAACATTGTCCCCAATGTTCAAATAACAAGATGTAAAAGCATAAAGTAAAAGAATGAAATCAAATACTCCCCTGATTCGCTCGTTGGATAGTGAAATTACACGGTTAAATCTTCTTCCAAAGAGAATGTTGAAGCTCCATGACTAATGCATCGCCATAAGCTTGATTCCATAAACATTTCCTTGTCCAAAATAACCTGTTAACCTGAGAAAACAAACACGAAAACCTGCATAACATCGGCGGGATAAAATCTATATATAAGGATATAATGCTTGTGGAATGATAATTTTGCAGATTCCTGGAGATTATAAGTTGGAGATTTTAATAAAAACTTTTTATGAAAACAAAACTTTCAAAAATTTCTGGAAATTAAATCTGACGCCGTCAGGTTATAACCCCTGACGCCGTCAGAAATGACCTGACAAAAATTTTAATTTTAAGTTTCCGGAAAATTTCTGGAAAAACCTTTACCTTACTTCCTGGAAATCCTGCAAAACATCACTATGACTCGATACAAGCATTTGACTCAAACAAACACTAATATGTATGCTAATTTATTATTATTACGATTCATGTTCATATGTGTTCTAATAAACCGATTTAGATTTCCCTTACACTTATCTTTTGCAAAATACCTTTATATGTAGTTAAGACGAAGTTAAAAACAAAATAAAGCATTTTCACAATTTAGTTTTGAACATGAATCAATAAGAATAAAAATTAAACATACATACGGAAACAAATAAAATCAAACAAACAAATAAATAAACACATAAAGCAAATAAAACAAATAAATAAAGCTTGGGTTGCCTCCCAAGAAGCGCTTTTCTTTATTAACGAGTCTTGTAGCTAGACTCAAAGTCACGCTACCCTATGTAAGTAAGCTCGTCATCAAGGACGTCTTTAGGGTTAAGCTTGGATTGAAGTTTCCTATTGGTTCGCTTAGTACGATATATCTTTTCAAACTTCTCTCCATCCGGGTCATACAACGTCATCTTAATATGCCATGACCCATCTCCATCTTTGGGTGGTTTATCCCAATTCCACTTATGATCATCTTCCTCACAAATCCACTTATTCATTCCGAGGTTAATTGGCAAAACTCCTAGGAAATCAATCATCTTTCTAAAAACTAGAGGGTCTTCAAATGGATCCAATTCGGTGTCCCTAGCCAAGAGTTGTTCTACCGTATGTGTTCGGTTAACAAAGTCCTCTTCTAGGTAAAATGGGCGTTGGGGTCCTATGAAGTCTCTATCAATCCAAGGTCCATATCTAGATGGTCTCCTATTTGATTCTAGCCAATGTGGTGTTGGTTCCTCACTAGTATCATAGGCATGTTTCTTAACATCATAGATTGACCAAGTATCTCCTTCTCCTACCGCTATCTTAGATTCCTTACAATCAATCATAGCACTAGCGGTCGCCAAAAATCCTCTACCTATCAACAAGGGGCATGTAGGGTCGCTAACCATATCAAGGACGTGGAAATCGGCTAAAATGGTTAGTTTTCCAATGTGCACTAACACGTCCTTAACTACTCCAACCGGGTAAGCAACACTTCCATCCGCTAAGCCTATTATCACCTCGGTTTCTTCAAGTTTTCCTAATTTTAGAGAGGTGTAGAGAGGTAACGGAAGTAGGTTAAGGCTTGATCCAAGATCGGCTAATGTGTCATAAGCCTCCGAATTACCGACCTTGCAAGGTAGAACAAATAAGCCCGGATCATCTAACTTCTTAGGTAGTTTGTTTTGAACGAAGGCGGTCCCTTTTTCGCCTAATTTGAGCTTCTTCTCATCCAACACATCAACAACCGGACTTTCAAGGTGGAGCTCCTTGAATTCTTCGTCAAGGTTTTGAGTGGGAGGTGTTTCAACTATGTTGTTGACCAATTTGGATGTCATAACTTCTTGGTCATTTGGAACGACTTGGGTTTGTTTGAAACACGTGCTCATGGAATTGACCGAATAATATTGTGGACAAGAACTAGGGGACGAAACCGATGAAATAGCGTTGACATTTAGTTTCGGGTTCTTGACCGTGTTGCTAGGGAGTGCTCCCATTTCTCGGTCATTGAGGGCTTTCAACAAGGTGTCAATCTTATCGGTCATCTCGCTTTGTTTTTGTTTGAAATCGGCTTCAAACTTGGCTAAACGAGCTTCTTGAGATGCCATAAATTGAGACATCAATCCTTCAAAGTTATTGGTACTACCATTGCCGGAAGGATTGTTGTTGAAAGTACGGTTCGAGTTGGAACCGCTTGATTGGAAACGATTAGGTGGGTTGGAAGAATTGGGTTGTTGCGTGTTTTGGTTTTGTTTCCACCTAAGGTTCGGGTGATTTTTCCATGAGGGGTTGTATGAATCACCGTAATGGTTTGGCTCGGGTTTGAAAGTGTACCACTTGTCTCCCGCTCCGTCGGTACGCGAGGATGCGTAGTCCACAAAAGCTTGTTCGGGGAGTTCCATGCAATCACGAGTGTCGTGGGGACCACTACATAATTCACATGAAGAAGTGATTTTGTTCACTTGGCTTGAAGGTTTAGGAGCCTCGTAGGATTTCATGAGAAACTTGACTTGGTCTTCAAGTTCTATGATCCTACGGTCAGAAGTGCTTGAATTGTTCGAAGGCAAAGATATTGCCATGACCGTTTTATTCAAATCACGGGGATCACTCCAACTTTCGTTGTCATAAAGAGCAAGATCCTCTAGGAGAGCCCATGATTGTTCCGCACTTAGATCACGTAGCTTGCCACCGGCCGATTGGTCAATGGTTTGCCTCGTGGAGAGATTGATATGGTCATAGAAGATTTGGACTTGGAGCCAAAGTTCTATGCCATGGTGAGGGACTTTTTGGAGTAAGTCCTTGAATCGAGTCCATGCCTCGTAGAGAGTTTCGCCTTGACGTTGTTGGAACATCAAGATATCATTCCTTAGCTTGGTAGTTCTTCCCGGTGGGAAAAACTGAGCAAGGAAACGAGTGGTGAGATCATCCCAAGAGGTGATGGATCCTGCGGGTTGACGTTCTAGCCACTGACTAGCTTGGTCCCGCAAAGAGAATTGAAAGAGACGCAATCGGGTCGTCTCTCGAGTGGCAACATCAAGGTCTATAGAATCAACGATTTTAAGAAAGTCCTTGAGATGTTGATTAGGATCTTCAGAACGAAGTCCATGGAATGCGCATCCGCTTTGCACCAACCGGATGGTGTCGGATCGCAAGGGTGTGATATTGGCTCCTTGAGTGAGCTCAATGGTGTTTCGATAGCCATGGTGGCTAGGACGGGAATACTCTCCTAAAGTACGGGCTCTAGGAGGTGGTGGTGGTTGTTGTGGTGGTGGGTTGTGTGGGTTAAGGATATTACCATCTTCCATGATGTCGGATGGTATGGTTACGAACAAAGACACGAAGAAAATAGATAGACTAAAGAAAACCTAGAAAAATAAAATAAAAATCTCACTAGAAAGGAATCTAGTGAGTAGACCTAATAGAAATAAAAATTCAACCTAAACAATAACTATTCCCCGGCAGCGGCGCCAAAAACTTGATTGCGTGGTTTTGTAACCTTACAACAGGTTTTACCTCTCGAGGGATCTCAAGAGGCTTACAACCCCACCAGGCAGTGTACCTGACCGATGTAGTATAGTGTAGTGGTAAGTACGGGGGATTGATCGTTCTCCACAGGGAATAGTGTTCGTTAGGTATGAAAGGCTACTCTAATTAGGTCTAAGGGTTGAGGAAGATTCTTTTTATGTTTTTATAATTTTTATGAAAGCAAGTAAAATCTCGGTTTTGATAGAGTGGGCGGAATTAGTTGCTAGTCAACTAACCCAAATGACTACGAATGCAAATAAAATAAAATAACAAAAATGAAAAGTGGTGAGAAACTTATGTGTAGAGAAATGTGTTTACTTAGATTTCCTTACTCCCTAACTATCTTTTACCGGTTAATTAGTGTGTATTAGTCGCGTGGATGACGGGTGTATTCCTTAATACCATTCGTGGGGTGGCGTACTTACTTCCCCAACTCTACAAGCTCCTACTTCACTCCTATGTCGAGCCGGCTAGGAAGCTCCTAACATGGGATCACTAGAATTCGCTTGTGCATTAAATACAACCATAAAAACCTTTAGTACGCGTTTGGTTCATGTTTCTTAAGACGTTCAAGCAAGTTACCGAATAGGAAGTTAGCCAGTTTTCTTAAGCCTAACATAGATAAACAATCATCCAATACAACTAACAACACACTAACAACCAATAATCAATAGCTAGGTTTCATTAGATCTAAGCAAACACAAGATAAAATTAGCCTAACATGTTAAACAAAAGACAAGCATAAGATAGAATCAAACAACACATAGACATATTGAATGATTAATTGATAACTTATCTTTCAATGAAACATGGAAGATCTCAAGGCAAAAAGCCCTGAAAAAGTAGCTAAAATCGTCTTAGGGTTTTATCCCAAAATTCCACACACTAAGCTCTCCCTTAATGACAAAAAATTAGAAAACTATATATAGATTTTTGGATCTGACGGCGTCACCTTATGCATTGTGACGCCGTCACCTCGCCGCTTTTAGGGTTCCCGGATGACCTTCTTGACGCCGTCCCTCTTTAGCTCTTCAAAAATCCATTCTGGCTTATCAAGGCTTGACGCCGTCGGATCATGAACGTGACGCCGTCAGAATTCTCATGCTAACTCACTGGCCCGTCATGAGTAAATTTCACATCCAACTTTTCTTGCCAAGGCATGACGCCGTCAAGAGATGATTCTGACGCCGTCAAAGGTAAATTTCAGCCGATTTTGAGACTTTGCCGTTTTCTTCACTTTAATGCTCCAAAAACGTCCAAAATGCCTCCTTTTCCAGATTTCTCCTCAAAAGTACCTAAAATGACAAAAGGAACGATTTAGGGCAATATTTGATCAAATAAATACGATTTCGGGCTTAAATGACCCCTTAAAAGCGGTACACTTTTCGCCTCATCATT
Source organism: Artemisia tridentata subsp. tridentata (assembly GCA_021014915.2). NCBI lineage: Eukaryota > Viridiplantae > Streptophyta > Magnoliopsida > Asterales > Asteraceae > Artemisia > Artemisia tridentata. The sequence continues at coordinate 2,048,667 of CP139505.1, read as the reverse complement.
TCCCCTGGCCCAACCATGTCCATGTAACTTCTTTTACTCCGGACATTTATTGACACCTATCTGGTGCATAACTGCATTTGACCTTTTAGGTCCGACCATCTTTTTCCTGAGTTTACCAGTTTTTTACTCTGAAACTCCGAGCGAGAACGCCACATAAACCGCGGAACCAAACTCTAAGTACCGGAGGAAACACTTGTCATTTTACACATTTATGATTGATCGTGTATAGTATCCTCGGACCCCAGCATACTGGGCCGGGCACGACTAACATCTTCAACCACGGCAGATCCCAATCCCACAATCCGGACAAGAACATCCCCGGTCTCTCAAGACCGGGGATGGAACCCGATGTCAACAGCTATCATGCCGCGACTACCTAAAGCCAGATCTTGTGGGACTGTGTCTTCCACTTGATCTGACATTTACCTACTAAGGTAAGGCGCAACCATGCGCTGCTCTGACATTTACCTACTAAGGTAAGGCGCAACCATTCGCTGCTCTGACACTTATCTACTCGGTAATTAATGCGCAGCGTCCCGAGGTAGCTACAGTAAGTATACGGGTAGTATAAATACCCCCATCTCATTTATTACCACACCTAACTGCATTTACTACACATAGTCCGCACTTAAACTATCTCTCTCAACCAATATACTTACTCTCACACCCGAGGCTAACCGCGGAACCCCCCTTCCGCGGTAAGACTAACGGTGCTACTTTTCTCTTAGCAGTTTACACGAAGTACTCAGTGCAAGATCTACCCTCCAAGAGCTAGTCTAACCTAGGTCTGGGAGTGTGCCCAAGATTTGTACTAACAAGTTGGCGCCATCCGTGGGACCAGTTACATAAACTGCGTTTCAAAAGGAAGAAAAATCTACCATGAGCAATCAAGGAAACAATCCTTCTCCCTCCCTGGAACCTTCCACCGTGCGTAACACTCGTGACACGAGAAAAGAGAAGGAGCAGGAACACCATGTGGAATCCCTCCCGGATAAAGCAATCAGGGAGTTTTGCAATCAGCACTACGACCGATTGCTGCCACTAATGTCCGAGAAGGTCCATGCAGAAAAGCTGAATCAAGTAAGGACCCGCCTTGATTTCGAGGATGAGTCGCGGGAAAACCCTTCCCCGCAAGGACTGTCCAAAAACTCTCAGTCAAGATCCCTATGGGAAAGAAAGAGCGAAAAGAGGCGGAAATCCAGTCCTAGTCAAGGACTGTCCAAAAACTCTCAGTCAAGATCCCTATGGGAAAGAAGGAGCGAAAAGAGGCGGAAATCCGGTCCTAGTTACAGATCGGGGCCCTCTGAAAGCTCTTACTCCCGAAGCATTTTCTCTAGACTTGGCAAAGAGCCTAGGGGCGGCGACAAAGAAATGGAATACCCCCGATCTACCGTTTTTTACCCGTTTGGGAGAAAGGAGGGGGGATGTTAAGTCACGCCTAGGAGAGAAGAAGGCAGACGTATTCTCTAGACTTAGAACAAAAAGCCGTGCTAGAAGAGAGCGCAAAAATGAAGCAAAGCGTTATAGACAAGGTGGGCGTCCTCATGAGGAAAGAAGCCCAGAGAGCAGCAGGAAAAGGTCACCCAGCCCAACCCTCAGCCGCGTCCCTCGTTCCAGGGAGCATGGAACCGGAAGCAGGTCCACATACTCCGGCCCTGAACGACCTCAGAAGCGGACACCCGTAGAAAGTGAGGACAGTGCGGGGGAATACTGGGAGGCAAAGTCTAGAAAGAGCAAAGGGGAAGAGGATGATCTTTATCATCCCTATGACGTTGAAGACGCTAATCCATTCACATTGAGGATTAGGGGTTTCAAATTCCCAAAAAGAACCAGAATGCCTAATAATGTCAAGACTTACGACGGGACCGGGGATCCGGAGGACCACATGAAAAGCTTCTGCACCGCAGCCAAAGTAGAGTGATGGGCCATGCCCACATGGTGTCATATGTTTAACTCCACCCTCATGGGGCATGCTCGAATGTGGTTTGACGACTTGCCGGCAGAAAGCATTGACAACTTTGAGGATCTCAAGAAATACTTCCTGTCCTACTTTCTCCAACAAAAGAAGTATACTAAAGACCCGGTAGAGCTCCATCACATCAAACAAAGAGAAGGGGAAACAACAACGGCATTTGTTGACCGTTTCAAGGCAGAAAGCATGCAAGTAAAGGGTGCCCCGGAATGCATGAGAGTCTCAGGGTTCATGCACGGAATTAACAACACAGAGTTAATCAGGAGACTTAATGATAAAATCCCAAAGACCATGGACGAGATGTGGAAGATTACCACTGCTTTCGTCCGAGGGGAAACTGTCGCGGCAAACCTATCTAGGAAAAAACAGGACCGTTCCTCGTGGAAGTCCGGCGAAGGAGGATCCCGGGCAACCAATAGCCAGCCTTTTGATAGAAAGACAGAATTCAAACAACGCTCCAGGGCAGACCGAAAGCGGAGTGATAGATTTACGCCCCTCACAAAAACACCAAAAGAGATTCTCGCAATGGATTCAGTCAAGTTCACGGCCCCACCGCCAATGTCAAGTCCGGCCGAGTCCAGAAACAAGGATAAATACTGTGACTTTCACAGAGAAAGAGGCCACCACACGGACGAATGTTTTCAATTGAGAAAACAAATTAAAGAAGCAGTCAGATGAGGACAGCTGGCACATCTAGTGAAAGAAATTAAGAACGGGAGCCAAAAAAGCGGGACCTCCAAGGGCGGCAAGAAGGAAACAGTGGCTAAAGATAAAGCCCCAGCCATATTCATGATACAGGCCTTGCCGCGGAATGTGAAGCAGAAAACAACCTCTAGCGCCTACCCCAATATGGAAATATCTTTCCCTCCTATAAGGGAGGATGACTGGGACGATCATCCGCTGGTGATAAAGGCAGAAGTAGGTGGACACCATGTGCACCGGATGTATGTGGACAATGGAAGCGCCTCAGAGGTTTTGTACGAACATTGTTTCAATCGCTTGAGCCCGGAAATTAAGAAAAGAATGATCCCTGCTACGACCCCCCTGCTCGGATTCAGTGGAGAGTTGTCATGGCCTTTGGGACAGATTCTATTGGAAGTAACCTTAGGAGATGAAGAGAACTCCTCAAGTGCTTGGATGAACTTCATGATTGTCAGATCACCCTCCCAATATAATGGCATAATAGGCCGACCAGGGATAAGACAGCTTAAACTCATTCCCTCCACGGCCCACGGCATGATTAAATTCCCCACCCAAGGAGGGGTAGTCACAATACATAGTGACAAAATCACGCCCATGGAATGCCAGATGGTAGCAGAACCCTCATCACAACTAAGTTTCGAAGAAGTTCCGGCCTGAGAAGGCGTAAAAGTTGCGATACATCCCAAGTTCGCGGACCAAACAGTCACCCTGGGGGAAGCCTGACGAACCAAGGAAAGAAAGACCTATGTGATTTGCTGAAGAATAACTTGGACATTTTCGCTTGGCAACCGTCGGATATGACGGGTGTGCCGCGGAACACAGCAGAACATAGGCTTAATATCCGGGAAGGGTACGCGCCAGTAAGGCAAAAGAAGCGCGGGCAAGCTCCTGAAAGAAACAAGGCCATCAACGAAGACGTGGCAAAGTTGGTAGAGGCGGACATAATGCGAGAAGTCCATTATCACGACTGGGTGTCAAATCCGGTCTTGGTCAAGAAAAGCGACGGAACTTGGAGAATGTGTGTAGACTTCAAAGACCTGAACAAGGCGTGCCCAAAAGACTGCTACCCTCTACCGGAGATTGACTACAAAGTTGAATCTCTCTGCGGCTACACCTTCAAATGCTTCTTGGACGCATACAAAGGGTATCACCAAATACAAATGGCCGCGGACGACGAGGAAAAAACCGCCTTTCACACAAACCAAGGAATATTTTGTTATAAAAAGATGCCTTTCGGATTGAAGAATGCCGGAGCCACCTATCAACGACTGGTGGATAAGGCTTTCAAAAAACAGATTGGGAGGAATCTAGAAGTATATGTGGATGACTTGGTCATTAAAAGCCATTCGGAGATGGAGATGTTAAGAGACGTAGAAGAAACCTTCAAAACGTTGAGGAAAATTAACATGAAGTTTGTAACACCCCAACCCGACAAGGGTAAAGATATCACAACAATGGATTCATATCAGAACAAAACAAAGCATATATCTTCAATAATACAAAAATTCAAGGATTACAAATGAAATATTGATTCTAAATGGTTACAATTAAAACTTCCAAAACTAATTCTAAAACATAATGTCTTCAATCCAACTCTAACCCAGTATAGCTATCCAATCTTCTAAGTCCAAGGTACACTCTTCACTCATTCCCAGCTTCCCACTAATACCTGCCGCATGAAAAAGAAAACGCGGCTGAGCTACGAGAGCTCAGTGAACAGATATATAGATAACAAGAAACGATAATTTATAACAGTACAAGGGAAATCAGGAATGCAAATCATACCGATACGAAATCAAAATGAAAGGAATGAGAAATGGATCATGAATAAAAGAAAAGAACAAAACGAACAAGATTTTAGGAAAGCAGGAACACAGGAATCTATCACGAGCCCAGACGACGTACAATACCATAGCATTACTAATATAATAAAACAAACCTGTGTAGAGTGATCAGCTCTCAGACAAAGTGAAAGACGTGTATCGCACACGCAATCAGTCACCAGATATAATAATCATAATCATATAACATATACAGATAACAGGTCAAATCTAGAGTGCACCCATACGCCCCACAGACAAATCAATAATCATAATTATAATGGCCATAGCAAATAATAAATAAGGGACGGAACAGGTCATCACTCTCCTGCCCTAGAGTCATGTCAGAGGTGCGTCAATGACATGGACATGAAACCCTCATGCCTAGTGATTGGCTCGTAATATCAAACTGTAGGTCAAGGTCAAATGTACTAGCATAATAATCAAAAGTCATATCTTAAGGGTACATGGCAAAAAGGTTCATGTCAAATAGTTTAGAAATAAATGTCAAAGGTTCAAATCAAAGTTTATCAGATTAAGTTTATATCAAAGTTTAAGTTCAGATTAAAAGGACTATATCGAATGGTTCAAAAGAGTATAATAAAGATTCATAATCAAAGTTTCATAGCAACAGTTTATTTAAAAAGGCTTCTATTTAAAAGTCCATTTAAACAATTCTTCAAAGATGGTTTTCATAACAACTGATCTTACAAAATAGTTTTCTTCAAAATGGCCTTCCAAAACTTTTAGTAACTTTCATTAAAAGTGGTTTCGTTCCTTTTTAAAATAGCTTTTCCAAAACAGTTTCATATGTGGTTTAATAATAGTTCAAAATCATTTAGGTTCAAATAAGGATTTAACAGATTAAAGTTTATATCAAAATAAATCAAGTATATCGGATTAAGTTTCAAAACAAGATTTACAGATCAAGATTCAGGACAATAGGTCAAAACAAAGAGATTCAAGAAGTTTCAGAACAACGGAAAACACATCAAGGATTCATAAATAAAAGATCACATGAACGGTGCACAAACAGGAGGGAACATAGCAATGGTATAGGGAATCCTAAACGAATCAAAATACGAAATCAAAAGAAAACGAAGGCACCTTACTAGAGAAGGGCAGAATATCTGTACCTTATTATGAATGCAAGAACACAGAGATAAACGGTGATAGAGATTAGATTACTCCTTCCTCGAACCTAAGGGAGTAGAAGACAAAATGACAAGTGGGTTTTAGTTATCTCAGATTAAGTTAAGTCCTTATTTAAGGCTTATTATGGTATTAAGGTATCTTTTAGCAGGTTACAAAAGTTTAGGGTTTATTATGACAGATTTTCATAGTTCAGGGTTTTAATTGTAAATTCATCTAATTCAAAGGCATAAAGTGAAAATACTTTAAGTTACTGACTTAAATACTTATTTTATTTAGAATGACATCTTAATCCTTTTAGTTTCACCATTTACAGATTAAACCCCTTTAGTTATATAATTTACAAAACAAACCCTACCTTTACATAATTCATGTTTTAATCCTTATAATATTCATATTTTCCAAACAAGTACCTTATTTCACAAAGTTACAAAACATAACCTCAGACTTATATGAATTACAAATTAGATCCCTCAGAATTTATACATTACATAAATGATCCTTTAATTTTTTTCAAAACTTATAAATTAAATCATAATTTCGTAACAATTACATATTAAGCCCATAACTACTCAAAATTACAAAAAATACTCTTAATATCATTATTTACCCAAAATAACTTCAAGTTTCCAGAAATTACATTTCTAGTCCCTCAAGTTTAATTAATTATAAATCGGATTAATAATTATATATATTTACCCATTTAACCTTTTAAATACAAAATTTACATATGGACCCCTCATTTAATATTTTATACGAATTATACCAGGTCTCAAATAACTTACAAAAATATTCCATGAGTTTTAAAAATTACAAAACACCCCCTTTACTTTTATTTTTAAAATCGGTAATTACAAAAACAATCCAAAAATATTACAAACCCTAATAACAATTGCCAATCATTGTCCCATCATCATGAAAACCTTAAAAATGCATTAAATGACCAGAATATTTTCCCAAACCCTAACCCTAGCTTGAACACATTAGGGTTTTATTTTATTTTATTTCTTTTCTATATTTTCATAAATTCGGTTATAAACTTAAATCCACCACGACTTTTATAGACCATGAAAAATCGAATGGACATTTTTCCCAGGTTATAAGGACCATATAGAGCTCAGAAAAATTAAGCCTCACACCCAGAAAATTCATAATTAATTATTTAGAGTTTTATTGTGTTTTTAAGGTTAAATTCGAAAATAATTTATATAGCATGCATGGTTCGGTTTTAACATTTTATTTAGACCTTATATAATGTAAGAGACGTGAGAAAAATACCAAACCCAATATGGGACGCGTAGAAAGGGCTGAACGAATTTACACTTCTCGAATAGATAACAAGAACCAATAATTCCCCACGAGCACAAACGCGACCAACAACCTTGTAATCAATTTTCACAGATCATATATGATGTAAGGAACTCAGGAAAAATATAAAACGAATTTTACAAGGGTCGTAGGAATCAGAATGAATTTTTACCTCACTTGTGAACAAAATTCGACAATAAAAGATTCAAGCCTCTATAAATCGAGTGGCTATTTTTCTTGGCTTTCTAGCACGACAATGAACTCAGGAAAATTGCTCTTGGACCTCAGAAAATTCGTATGGAATGAATGATGATTTATTTGGTGATTGTGTTTTCTCGGCAAAGTGAATAAGGAAGAAAAAAGGTATATAAAAATATATGGAAAGTGAATATCCGGTCTTAAGGGGAGGGATTACATAATTTTCGGTCCAAGTTTGCTAATAAGATCAGAATTTTAATTTACTTTGATCTCTTCCTTATTTACTAGTAATTATCCACACTTTTAAATATATTTTTAATATATATAAATACCAAAATTAATAAAAGTAATGTATTTTCGGTTTTTTTAATTTTTGTAAGGTGCAAGATGATTATTTTGGACATATAAAAATTATTACCAGACTTGTCTTAATTTTATTTTACCTTTATGTAATTTATTTCATATAATTCGGATTAATTTGGTACTTATAATAGTTTGTAATTAAATTCTTAAGTAGTGAGGGCATTTTAGTCATTTTACATGTTATCTGAATTTCAGGTATTACAACTTCTTCCCCACTAACAAAAAAAAATTTCGTCCTCGAAATTTGCAGGAAGCAGAAAGAAAAGAGAACGGAACACAAAACAAGGACATACCAGACCTAATAGATGATGATCGGATTCTCTCGGAAGAGACGTAAGAATTACACAGGATTTTGATTTGACAAGTCAGATTAGAACGCACAGGAATAGATTATCGATAACATCAATTGGTAGAAGTTCTATAACAGAACCTAAGATTTTTATCGGGAGTCCAGAGGTCAGCAGAATGCGTGACTAGAATCCAGATGTATCAATTCGTATAACGGCGAAAGCAAATTACGCGTAAAGGTAGAATGAACTTAAAGTCTCACTAACGCAGATGATCTCAAACAGTTATCAGGATTTCTAAAGCTCTAAGGCACTTCTCGAAATATCCGATGCCCACAACAAGTGCACGTTATATGATGTAAGTATTATCACGTTGGCCAGACGTCATAATACTGGCATCATATAAATATGCCCTCATGATGGTCATACTTTATCTCAAGTCGTGAACAGAACAACTTATCTAAATCCACCTAGTCTTCCTACGGCCTCAGAGGTCATAAAAATCAAATACCTTAACTAAGAGGAGAACGAATCACTCGAAGGAGTTAACGGAACCGATCTAGAATGTTTATCAGAATTTGGTACTTCGTTAAAAGCATCAGGTCATCCATCATTCGTCAAATTTGACATATCAAAGCCATCGTCCTACATACGCGGAATGAACACAAAGCGGAATTACTAATAGAGAACCTAAACCATTCAAAGGATTTTATCATCAGGTAACCGAAATTTAAATAGGTCAAACGGAAGTGAACTACGTCATCCATTCAATACATGCTCTTAAATCTCTCTCGATTCCAGGCAGTCTGTCTATGTTTGTCCATATGGTCATCTGGTGAAAAGGATTTATAACTTGAGTCCGATCCCTCAAGCCTTCGGTACTTCTTCTTGGACCATGGTGTGGTAACATGAATCTCTGACCTAGTCGCTGTGTATTACCCATTCACGAGCCTGCTTCTACTCTCAATTCATCTTAGTACAACTAAAATGAATAGAGAATTAGGGCTGTGTGTCTTTGACAGGTCTCCTAGCACAAATCGAAATTCGCCAACTCTGATTGCTGTCGTCACCGGATGCCTGGTAGTATTGTCTGCTACAATCTCTGAAAGCCAAGCAAATTTACTCGTCCAGAACAAAGGGTCATTCCTTAATACGAAAATGGTCTACATGTTCCTCGTTCGTCTCAGAGCACAAACATGTTGTCATACTATGACAATTGTCCAATTACTCGTGCAAACATGATTCTTATTAACCAATACTATTGGCATTATTTAAGACTCACAATGGTCACAATGAGTAAGAAAACAGTTTTCATGAATCGTTTCAGGGAAAACTTCATATCTAATTCACATCACCCATCTTTACTAATAAAACTGAAATACTTTACGGAAGTTGCTCTTAGTTAGTCATCTCCCATCTTAGGAGTTCTCGTGGTTGCTTCTTCAGTCCTTCAAACATTAAATGAGGTTGTCTGATACAGGGTTTCAAGGTAAAACAATTTAATCAATGACACGTAGAATTGAAAAGTGATTACGGTTAAAATTACGGTTAGGTTTACGATAGTTGATATGCTGACGCAAAATTTTCTCTTTCGTCTTCATAATTTGATAGGGGTATTCAAGGTGGACAAAAACATGTCTCATCAGCTTCTTCAATCTCTCAATCATGGTTCGTCGGTTGATATCGGTTCAAAGTCAATTTTACTTCTCAATCAGGAGAGATACCCAAAAGTTTCATCAGAAAGCACCAGAAAATTTTGTACAACAAAACTTCCAATGTCAAAACTTTCTAATGGTGGATACTAATAGGTGTCAGGAGAATTTGACGATCAAAAGAGATCAGGGTAAGTATTTCCATAGCAGTTTTAAGCTTAACATATCTGAGCGGTTAAAGGTTATCATAGCAAAAGTAGGGTGGAGCAGATTTAAGGATCACATTTCAATTACGGTAGTCTTATGGTAGCTCTTACGAAGAGCCAATCAATCAATAATCAAAAGATCTCCAAAATCAGGTATATCAATAGTAAACAGATACGCAGGACGAATGTGGTTATTAAACCAGACGGATAGTTCATATGTCAAAGTCGAGTACATGGTTCAGTATAGTGTGGAGATTTATAGGCGAACAATTTAAGGTGTTGAAACCTTATTAGCTATTTAGCACAAATGGTAGGTAGGTTGCGAATAATCGGTAATCATGGTAGGGGTTTCAAAATTGTTTTAAACGCCAAGGCGAGACATAAGAGGATAGTCGTCAATATTAGATGATCAGTCACTCAATCCTTATAAGAACACTAGACTTCTTATGGAAACAGGGATGGTTAAGACGAAATTAAATAGTGTCAAAAGTTTCATAGATGATCATCGGAAGCAAGAAACAACTGACGGAATGTATCAAGTACATCATTGTCAAGGGAATTCTCAGAATGCCCGAAGAGGCATCAGGATGATTAACAAAAGGTTCGGAGGTTGGAGTCGGAATCTGAAAGCAAGGATCAAATAGTGTCGGATGACTACTATGCAATTTTCAATGCTTCAGGTTTTATTTAGGTTCAATTCTTAGGTGGTGCAAGGCATAAGCTCTAAATTTCCAAGTGTGATTTCAATAGGCTTTAACCAAAAGCAAGGAATGAATCAGAGTGATGCGGAAGCAATACTACTTAAACAAATTGCCTTTATAATCTATTCATTCCTCACTGGTCAGGATTTAAGTTCCTATAGGGAAATCCTAAAGCAAATTCTCAAAGGTTGTCCTACGAGCGCCTACAGTGGAAACTTAGTGGTCCAGGATTCACAGGTCAAGGGTAAATGTATTACGAGTCGCAGCCTGTTATCTCTGATACCATAAATTGTAACACCCCAACCCGACAAGGGTAAAGATATCACAACAATGGATTCATATCAGAACAAAACAAAGCATACATCTTCAATAATACAAAAATTCAAGGATTACAAATGAAATATTGATTCTAAATGGTTACAATTAAAACTTCCAAAACTAATTCTAAAACATAATGTCTTCAATCCAACTCTAACCCAGCATAGCTATCCAATCTTCTAAGTCCAAGGTACACTCTTCACTCATTCCCAGCTTCCTACTAATACCTGCCGCGTGAAAAAGAAAACGCGGCTGAGCTACGAGAGCTCAGTGAACAGATATATAGATAACAAGAAACGATAATGTATAACAGTACAAGGGAAATCAGGAATGCAAATCATACCGATACGAAATCAAAATGAAAGGAATGAGAAATGGATCATGAATAAAAGAAAAGAACAAAATGAACAAGATTTTAGGAAAACAGGAACACAGGAATCTATCACGAGCCCAGACGACGTACAATACCATAGCATTACTAATATAATAAAACAAACCTGTGTAGAGTGATCAGCTCTCAGACAAAGTGAAAGACGTGTATCGCACATACAATCAGTCACCAGATATAATAATCATAATCATATAACATATACAGATAACAGGTCAAATCTAGAGTGCACCCATACGCCCCACAGACAAATCAATAATCATAATTATAATGGCCATAGCAAATAATAAATAAGGGACGGAACAGGTCATCACTCTCCTGCCCTAGAGTCATGTCAGAGGTGCGTCAATGACATGGACATGAAACCCTCATGCCTAGTGATTGGCTCGTAATATCAAACTGTAGGTCAAGGTCAAATGTACTAGCATAATAATCAAAAGTCATATCTTAAGGGTACATGGCATAAAGGTTCATGTCAAATAGTTTAGAAATAAATGTCAAAGGTTCAAATCAAAGTTTATCAGATTAAGTTTATATCAAAGTTTAAGTTCAGATTAAAAGGACTATATCGAATGGTTCAAAAGAGTATAATAAAGATTCATAATCAAAGTTTCATAGCAACAGTTTATTTAAAAAGGCTTCTATTTAAAAGTCCATTTAAACAATTCTTCAAAGATGGTTTTCTTAACAACTGATCTTACAAAATAGTTTTCTTCAAAATGGCCTTCCAAAACTTTTAGTAACTTTCATTAAAAGTGGTTTCGTTCCTTTTTAAAATAGCTTTTCCAAAACAGTTTCATATGTGGTTTAATAATAGTTCAAAATCATTTAGGTTCAAATAAGGATTTAACAGATTAAAGTTTATATCAAAATAAATCAAGTATATCGGATTAAGTTTCAAAACAAGATTTACAGATCAGGATTCAGGACAATAGGTCAAAACAAAGAGATTCAAGAAGTTTCAGAACAACGGAAAACACATCAAGGATTCATAAATAAAAGATCACATGAACGGTGCACAAACAGGAGGGAACATAGCAATGGTATAGGGAATCCTAAACGAATCAAAATACGAAATCAAAAGAAAACGAAGGCACCTTACTAGAGAAGGGCAGAATATCTGTACCTTATTATGAATGCAAGAACACAGAGATAAACGCTGATAGAGATTAGATTACCCCTTCCTCGAACCTAAGGGAGTAGAAGACAAAAATACAAGTGGGTTTTAGTTATCTTAGATTAAGTTAAGTCCTTATTTAAGGCTTATTATGGTATTAAGGTATCTTTTAGCAGGTTACAAAAGTTTAGGGTTTATTATGACAGATTTTCATAGTTCAGGGTTTTAATTGTAAATTCATCTAATTCAAAGGCATAAAGTGAAAATACTTTAAGTTACTGAATTAAATACTTATTTTATTCAGAATTACATCTTAATCCTTTTAGTTTCACCATTTACAGATTAAACCCCTTTAGTTATATAGTTTACAAAACAAACCCTACATTTACATAATTCATGTTTTAATCCTAATAATATTCATATTTTCCAAACAAGTACCTTATTTTACAAAGTTACAAAACATAACCTCAGAATTATATGAATTACAAATTAGATCCCTCAGAATTTATACATTACATAAATGATCCTTTAATTTTTTTCAAAACTTATAAATTAAATCATAATTTAGTAACAATTACATATTAAGCCCATAACTACTCAAAATTACACAAAATACTCTTAATGTCATTATTTACCCAAAATAACTTCAAGTTTCCAGAAATTACATTTCTAGTCCCTCAAGTTTAATTAATTATAAATCGGATTAATAATTATATATATTTACCCATTTAACCTTTTAAATACAAAATTTACATATGGACCCCTCATTTAATATTTTATACGAATTATACCAGGTCTCAAATAACTTACAAAAATATCCCATGAGTTTTAAAAATTACAAAACACCCCCTTTACTTTTATTTTTAAAATCGGTAATTACAAAAACAATCCAAAAATATTACAAACCCTAATAACAATTGCCAATCATTGTCCCATCATCATGAAAACCTTAAACATGCATTAAATGACCAGAATATTTTCCCAAACCCTAACCCTAGCTTGAACACATTAGGGTTTTATTTTATTTTATTTCTTTTCTATATTTTCATAAATCCGGTTATAAACTTAAATCCACCACGACTTTTATAGACCATGAAAAATCGAATGGACATTTTTCCCAGGTTATAAGGACCATATAGAGCTCAAAAAAATTAAGCCTCATACCCAGAAAACTCATAATTAATTATTTAGAGTTTTATTGTGTTTTTAAGGTTAAATTCGAAAATAATTTATATAGCATGCATGGTTCGGTTTTAACATTTTATTTAGACCTTATATAATGTAAGAGACGTGAGAAAAATACCAAACCCAATATGGGACGCGTAGAAAGGGCTGAACGAATTTACACTTCTCGAATAGATAACAAGAACCAATAATTCCCCACGAGCACAAACGCGACCAACAACCTTGTAATCAATTTTCACAGATCATATATGATGTAAGGAACTCAGGAAAAATAGAAAACGAATTTTACAAGGGTCGTAGGAATCAGAATGAATTTTTACCTCACTTGTGAACAAAATTCGACAATAAAAGATTCAAGCCTCTATAAATCGAGTGGCTATTTTTCTTGGCTTCCTAGCACGACAATGAACTCAGGAAAATTGCTCTTGGACCTCAGAAAATTCGTATGGAATGAATGATGATTTATTTGGTGATTGTGTTTTTCTCGGCAAAGTGAATAAGGAAGAAAAAAGGTATATAAAAATATATGGGAAGTGAATATCCGGGCTTAGGGGGAGGGATTACATAATTTTCGGTCCAAGTTTGCTAATAAGATCAGAATTTTAATTTACTTTGATCTCTTCCTTATTTACTAGTAATTATCCACACTTTTAAATATATTTTTAATATATATAAATACCGAAATTAATAAAAGTAATGTATTTTCGGTTTTTAATTTTTGTAAGGTGCAAGATAATTATTTTGGACATATAAAAATTAGTACAAGACTTGTCTTAATTTTATTTTACCTTATATGTAATTTATTTAACATAATTCGGATTAATTTGGTACTTATAATAGCTTGTAATTAAATTCTTAAGTAGTGAGGGCATTTTAGTCATTTTACATGTTATCTGAATTTCAGGTATTACAAAGTTAAACCCAAAAAAGTGCACCTTTGGGGCAGAGGAAGGAATGTTTTTAGGCCATCTGATCAACAAAAACGGAATTGGGGTGTGCCCGGATAAATCCGCGGTGGTTGCTCAGTTACCCTCTCCCCGCACACTTAAGGAAGTGCAGAGCCTAAATGGGAAATTGGCAAGTCTCAACCGTTTCCTATCAAAGTCAGCATAAAAATCCCTGCCGTTCTTCAAGACATTAAAGAAATGCATCAAGAAAAGTGACTTTCATTGGATACCAGAAGCAGAGCAAGCATTCAAGGAAATGAAGTACCACATAGCCAACTGATGAACTCAAATAAGTACATTTTATTACCATCATTTATCCTATTTATTTGACTTGTTTTATTATATTATCTGTGAGAATTGATACGTTAATGTTTACTTTTGTAATTCTCAGGTAAAAACAAGTATTATGTGAAACTTGGCGATTTTGGACTAATTATGAGTTCGACAGTTTTAGAAGACCGAAGTACAGAAACCCTAGGACGAATTCAGTCGAAGTAGCAGCACAAAACACACCTTGAACGAAGATACAAGAGCTGTAAGAAGGTCCTGCATGTATTTAATTCATTAAGTAGTTTTGTTTTATTGTGTTAGTAAACTTTAATTCATCAGGATTGGTGGCTTGTGTAATGTGACAACGGAAAGATTGCACTCCCTTAAAACTGCTTTCCCATCAATTAAAGTTTATATGTTGATGTCTTTGGTGACTTTTATTAGTGCATTGATAACCTCTGTGTCTAGCTGAGCGTTGATCGGGTCGCCATGCCTCTGCCCTCACCTATTTATTAGATCGCCTATGCATTCTATCGTCTGTAGAAAAGTAGGAAGAAAGATAAATAGTGTGGAAAACTAGAAGGGGGTTGAATAGTTTTTACCGTTTTAAAGTTTTATTTGCTTTGTTACTATATGTTAATTTCAAAGGAAACAATCACAAATAAATAATCACACAATGTAAACAAAAGATAAAGAGAGGAAAGATCAAACCACACGACACTGTTGTTTATAGTGGTTCGGCTACAAGGACTCTTTTCCTTGCCCTACTCCACTCCCCGAGTTTCCTACTCGAGAGTTTATCTTTCACTAAGAAACAAACTCCTTTTCTAGGCGGAGAAAACCTTTACACGTCGCTTACTTCCTTTTCCGGTACTAAGCTAAACACCGGGTTCTTTCACAAGGTAGAACCAACCTGACGTCGCCTATTTACTTTACCGACACTAAGCTAGATGTCGAGTTCTTTACACGGGTACAACTACTCCCAACACTCTTTGTGCTTTAAGGACTAAAGCACTAACCACACTCACTGATTACAAATGAAAGATATGATGTGTGAGACTAACTACAATATCACACAGTAATGCAACTAAAGGATTACGGTTCTGTAGATCCTTGAATGCTTGATCTCTTTTCTACAAAATGAAAGATCAAAGTGAAATGCAACTATGAATGATGTTAGTAAGATATGTACTGAATGAATATGTGTGTTAAAGCTATATGAGTGATGAGAGAGTCAAATGATCAGCTTCCTATTTATAGGCAAGCTGATCTTCAGCTCACGGATCCCACGGATCCCTCACAAGGGATCCGTACTTTATGTGGTTTGGATCCGTGGGATGTGACAGCTAAGGATTAGTTGTCTCTTACCATATCTTAGTTGTATCTTACCAAATCATCCAAGATCTTCAAATGTCAACTATGTATCTTGCAAATCTAACCAAGATATATCAAAGATATTGTATGTGATGCATGCAATGATGTCATGGAATGGTTTTAGAATTAAAGTTTCCTTTTAAGGAAACAAGTTACTAAACTTGTAATTCTTAGTTAATATGTGAAGTGTAAAATGTGTACTTAAGAGACTTAAGCTAGTATTTATTATTTGCTAAAAGATATTCCTTTTATTTGTCATTAACAAAACTAATGAAAGATCAAAGAATATAAATAACGTTTTTGAGACGCTATTTGTATTAACAATCTCCCCCTTTTTGTTGATGACAAAACATAAGGTATATTTTTGAGCAAGAGAATAAATATAGCATGAGTTCTTAAAAATATATATTAAGTTTGTTTATTAAAGAAAAGTTTTGTAAAAATGTATGTACTGTGATGAATCACAGTTGATGCAAACTTAGTTCCTTTCTCCCCCTTTTTGTCGAAACAAAAAGAGTAGCGTAGCGGAATGCGATTTTGAGAACTTGAAAGCTCCCCCTTGTTTTATACTCCCCCTAGATGGAGTAATCAAGGAAATAATGCATGAATCTACAAAACACACGGTTAGTATATGAAATGCTTATGAGATGCTCCCCCTTGATGTATACTCCTCACTTCTCGAGTACCAACGTATACTATGAAGGGTATGATATGCTGCAAATGAAGTGTTAGTAATGAATGACTTCAATGAAGAAGTAGAATGCTTGTGAAGTATTCTCCTAAACAAGCCTTTCAATAAGTTTTGACTTTTAAAAGTCAAAGTAAGTGTCTGATCATTATATGTACCTAGGGTAATCATAAGCAAGGTATAATATATGCTATATAAGAATGTTAGTTCACAATGATAATGATAATATGCAATATGTTGATCACTCATAAGCATAAAAACATCACATTCATTAATTGAAAATTATGTGACAAAAGTCACAAATATGATATGATGTTACATTACAAAATAAATCCTAAATAAAGACAACTACAACATCATCCTAGAAGGTTCCTAACAACACTTTTATTGAGGCGGATGAGAGATTGCATTGAGACGCTCGAGAACATGGTTCAAAATGAACCTCATCTCATTTTGAAGCTCATGGACCAAAATGTTGGTCCTTTGGGCCAAGTGAGATGTTCTCTCACAATGTGCGCAATCATGACTTGAAAAACCAGGAGGAAGACTAGGCTCCAAGTTTTGTGGTGGTGGTAGTGGTGGTGGTTGGTTGTTGTTGTTGGGTGATGGTTGTTGTGGTGTTTGGAGGGAGTTCATAAGAATGTTTTGAATGTCCATTGCTTCATGAAGGCGATGGTCAACCATACCCGAGAGAGTGTAGAGACGGTTGAGCTCTTCACTAATCTCTTCTTGGGTTTGAGGCATATTCATCCACATTGCCTCGTCAATGGCAACTAGAGTGGATGTGGGTGATAGAGGTTGTTGTTGAGGTTGGGATGATTGTGCATCATGGTATAAAGGGCCATGGATATCCGGGTAAACCGGGTGAAAAAGCATGGGTTGTTGACCTTCAAAGGTCATGGGTGGAAGATTGGGTAATTTTGGTGAAAGTTCTTCTAAGTCATCAAGATGTGGTGATGTAGGAGGAGTCCTAAATAATTCCAAGGGTTGGAGTTTGGGTGATTTTGGTGGTGATGGTGATCTAACAGGCTGTGATGGAGCCGGTGGTGGAGTAGAGGCTATTGGAGTAATGGTTGGTGGTGGTGTTTGTATAACAACATTTGATGGTGTTGGGGTGGAGAGTGTAAGGAAATTTTCACTAGCAATGGGTGATGATATATTGAGAGGAGAATTTTCCTCAGATGAGGAGTTTGCTAAGTTGATAAAACAACAGGGTTTAACACTAATGCGGGCTGTTCTTCTTGAAGGTCTAGGTGTGGAAGAGTTGTTTGACTTAGTCATGGTGAAGTATGATAGCTAAGATGTACAGGAGAGGAAATGGTTGTTGTGTGAAGGGATGATCTTAAAGTGCTAATTTATAGACAGAAGGTTTGTGAGTCTGTGTGTTTGGATTTGATGTGAATCCAATAGAGAATGTTGGTTACTAATGATTTGGAACAAAAATTTGTGCAGGTCATATCAAGGAAGTCAATCCATTGAGCTTTGGTTGAGTAATATGTTGTGGATTTGCAGTTAATACAAGAAGATAGTGGAAAGCCTGATGATTTGATATTTCCACGGATTTGACGGATCCCTAAAAAGGGTTCCTTCTTTGTATCTGTTTGGTAACTCACACCTAAAATTTAAAAATTTAAATTTTGGTGGGAATTTTTGTTCCTAAGTTTCTAAGAATTCCTAAATGATTCTAAGAGGAATTGTGATCAGTGAATGAATCCTAAGTGATACTAAACATTAAAGATTTAAGAATCGGGATAAGTCGAAAAAGTTTTATAATTTTACTGGGAAACATGCGGATCCAAGTGGTTGCAAATGCGGAACCATGTTTAGAGATCCGCCAAATCCGCAGGATGGCGGATGGCGGATCCAACGATAAGCCTTGGCGGAACCCTGTTTTGGGATCCGCCGGATCCGTATGCCTAAAACTTAAAAACTAAACAGAACATATGTCATATTTTTCGTTTTTTCGACGAAAACCCGAAAATTCACCTAGACCTTATTTAGCATCTAATATGTTTAGCAAAACAACTAAATATTGTAACATTAACACATGATTGCACATAGTTTAATCCGTACTTAGAAACTTACCATTTTAGGTGTTATGCCAAACACTGACTATAACCCGGAAAATTAATAACCATGATGGTTATCCACCTGCAAGTGTTAGTTATTACACATACACAACAAGTATTATCAGATAAATTCTAGACACATAGAAGTTTAACAACACAATATCCAACATTGTTTAAAACCAAACACTCCATCAACTCAGCTTCTTCTTCAACTTCTTCATCCCCTTGTGTAATTTCATCATCCAACGACCCAGATTCTTCACCATTCCTTTGATGTTTCGATATTCAGCGGATTCATGTTGAATTGGAGGAAGATGGCTCAAGTACTCGGGTGGAGGAATCCTAGAATTTGGCATACCATCATCTTCACTCATTGAAGATGATGAGGATGATGTTCGTACACGAGGACGTTTGCCCTTATCAACACTAACCCTAAAGTCGCTCAAAGGAATGAAGGTATGTTCAATTTCGTTGTAATCCGGAATAAAGCCTAAATGATTTGGACCAGCGGGTGCAAAGGCTCTATAAAGTCGGGTTAAGAGCATACCATAAGGCATTGCAATCTTGCTTTGAACTGGAATGTCACACATTCTTTTGGCGACATAATAAGCAAGATTGAAGGGTTGATGAGTAGAGATGTTGTACATCATGTGGCATAAACAAGCATTGATATGATCACGGTTTCCTATGGTGCACATCACATTAGCCCTTAATACATCCTCCATCTTCTTGAACTCGGGTTTGAGTTCATTAAGCTCCATTGCAAATGGATCTCTAGCAACTTCACGACCACGAAACATTCTTGTGGGGTTGTTCTTAGGAATGAAGAGATGTTCCCTAATCACTTCTTTTGATTCGAGAGGAGTGGCATATGGTGCCGTCCTATCGAGATTGGAGTCTAAGATTGTTAAGGACCATTTGTCCGAGTAAATACATGTCCCTTGGCTTGGAATTCCTAAGACCTCACCAAATTGATCAAGAGGGATGTTGACAAGATTTCCATTTAGAGTAAAATGAAGACTTAAGTAACCTTCATCACTCGAACTAAGACCTACACTAGCATAGAACTCAAGTATGAACCTAGGAATGATTGGTTCATCTATGTCTAAAAGAGAATCAAATCGAATTGCGGCTAATTGTTCCCTAAGTTGAGTTCCTTCATAGAATGATGAATCTACGGCTCTACTCTCATGGACATACTTTTTCTCTAAGGCTTTGAAAATTTCGATTTGGGCATTGGTTAGACCTTTGGTTTTGTGGACTTTGGGTAAGTAGTTAACGGTTTTCTTGTGATCGTAGTTGGTTGCGGGAGGCATGATTTTCCTAAGTACAAAAGTTACATAGTTTTAGTTAAAATGATCAAATGAAGTGTAAAATTCCTAGTGTGTGCCTACATGGGGACAATGTGGAGGTGCGGTTATCTCGACTCCTTTTGATGCAAGAAAAATTAGTTTATGCAAATTTTGTTTATAAACGAGAGATAACCCAAACGCTCCTATTTCAATGTAGCTACGGTTGAATGTACCTAAAAATACATATTAGTTATGTATTCCCTTTAGCATTCAAGAGACATTATGCAAGTGAAGTCTAAAAGATAACGTTTTTGCATTTGTATGAACAATGTAAGAAAAAATCATTTTACCTAGTCGTTAGAATATTTTAGTGAAAAATTTTCATGGGGTTTTTGTTAAATTAAGACAATGTGCTATGAGATGCAATTCCTAACTAAGAAAAACATGTTTTTAAGTATAATGCAATAAATATGCTTCATGATTTTTCAAGAATTATGCATATACCCCAAGTTTTGGTTTTGTGCATGAAATGGAAATCCTAGACGCAGATCAGGAGTATAAATATGATAAGAATACTTACAGTGATGTTAGAAGCACAGATTTGTGGAAGAAAATGGTCTAAAATGTGATGGAGATTAAGTGTGTGTCGAATGTAGTAAGGTGATATGTTTTGGAGTGAGGAATGAATAGTAGTTGTTCTTGTTTATTAAATAATAAACTGCACATAGCATGCGACGGATCCGGCGGATCCCAAACAAAGGATCCGTCTTTGTTGTCGATTGGATCCGCGGATCAGAACACATGTTTTGGTTTGGTGTCGTGTGTGGCTAAACTAATGTTTACACTAATGTTTCTCCTAATCACTAGGTTCCATTAATCCTAATCCAAGTCTAAGATAATTGAAAGGTTCTCGTTTAAGTGGTTTAGTGAGAATATCGGCAATGTTGTCCTCTGAGGAAACTTTCTCAATTGAGATTATTCCCTTCTGTACATTGTCGCGAAGGAAGTGATGGCGTATTTCAATATGTTTGGTTCTAGCGTGTTGAACTGGATTTTTGCTTAGATCGATAGCACCTTTGTTGTCGCAAAGAATGGGAATGTTGTTGAGTTCAATTCCATAGTCGACGAGAGCTTGTTTCATCCACAGTGCTTGTTGACACGCCTTTCCTGCAGACACATACTCTGCCTCTGTTGTTGAGATTGTGAGGGCAGTTTGTTTCTTAGCGAACCATGATGTTAGACAATATCCTACAAAAGTACAAATACCGCTAGTACTTTTCCTATCAACATAATCACCTGCGTGATCTGAGTCAGTATACACTATGGTTTCTACACCCGTTCCTTTGGGATACCATAATCCTAAGTGTGTAGTACCTTTGATGTACCTAAATATTCTTTTAACGGCTTCAAGATGGGACGTTTTTGGATCTTCTTGAAAACGTGCACATAGACAAACACTAAACATAATGTCAGGCCTACTAGCCGTAAGATAGAGTAAACTACCAATCATTCCTCTATATTTAGTGCTATCTACGGATTCATTTTCTTCATCCTTAGTAAGTTTGGTTTCGGAGGACATGGGTGTTCTCATGGGTTTTGAGTCTTCAAGACCAAACTTCTTAAGCATATCTTTGATATACTTTGATTGGTTGAAGAATATCCCATCTTCTAATTGTTTAATTTGGAGACCTAAGAAAAAGTTTAGTTCCCCCATCATACTCATTTCAAACTCGTCATGCATGATTTTTGAGAAATCGTCGCATAATTCTTGACAAGTTGAACCGAATATAATGTCATCCACATATATTTGGACTATGATAATATGTGATCCCTTTTTCTTGGTGAAGAGAGTATTGTCTACTAGGCCCATGGTATACTTATGGTCAACTAGGAAAGTCTTAAGTCGATCATACCAAGCCTTTGGTGCTTGCTTAAGTCCGTATAAAGCTTTCTTAAGTTTGAAAACATAATTTGGTTTTTCAAAGTCGGCAAAGCCGGGAGGTTGTGCAACATATACTTCTTCATTAATAAGACCATTTAAGAAATCACTTTTGACATCCATTTGAAATAACTTAAAATTATGTGCACATGCATATGCAAGTAATATTCTAATAGACTCAAGTCTAGCTATGGGTGCAAAGGTTACATCGTAATCAATACCTTCTTGTTGATTGTAACCTTGAGCTACTAGCCTAGCTTTATTTCTAGATATAATACCCTTTTCATCCATTTTATTTCTAAAGACCCATTTGGTGCCTATTATGGTTTGGTTTTTAGGTGGAGGGACCAATGTCCAAACATCATTTCTAATAAATTGATTAAGTTCTTCTTGCATAGCAATTACCCAAGATTCATCTTTTATTGCCTCGTCTATATTTTTAGGTTCAATGGTTGAAATAAAACAAAAATAATTACTTTCATTTTGAGCTTTGGATCTTAATGTTCTTTCATTAAGTTTTCCTATGACGTTTTCTAATGGATGACTTTTAGTTTCTTTAATATTGACTATTTCTCCTTTTACGGGTTCATTGTCATTTTCAATGTTTTCTATATCATTAACCATTTGACTTTCAACTAAGTCATCATCTACCAAAGGTGATGTCTTAGAGGGAGGTGGACTTTCGTTGAATGTTACGTTCAACGATTCCTCGACTCTTGATGTTTCCTTGTTTAATACAATGTATGCTTTACTGTTTTGTGAATACCCAAGAAATACACCTTCATACGACTTTGGGTCGAACTTAGTGAGATAATCTTTTGTGTTTAAAATGAAGCACTTGCTTCCAAAAACTCTAAAATATCCTAATGTAGGCTTTTTGCCTCGATAAATTTCATAAGGAGTTTTATTTAAAAATTGTCTAATTAAAACTCTATTTAGGATATAGGTAGAAGTATCTACAGCGTGACACCAAAACTTTTGTGGTATATTTTGTTCATTTAACATAGTTCTACTCATTTCTTGAATTGTTCTATTTTTACGTTCTACTACACCATTAGATTGAGGTGTACGAGGAGCCGAGAAATTATGAGTTATTCCATTACTATCACAAAAATTTCCAAATTGAATTTCATTGTCAAATTCTCGACCATGGTCAGTTCTAATGGATACTATATTATTTCCTATTTGATTTTGAATTTTCTTGCTTAGAATTTCAAATTTGTCGAATGCCTCATTTTTAGTTTTCAAAAACTTTGTCCATGTATATCTAGAGTAATCATCCACTATAACTAAAGTGTAAAAATTTCCTCCATAACTTTGTATAGCCGACGGGCCAAACAAATCCATATGTAATAATTCTAGGCATCTAGATGTAGATACCATGTTTTTAGCCTTATGGCTATTATGTACTTGTTTCCCAATTTTGCAAGCATCACAAAAGTGTTGGTCATATTTCAACTTGGGTAGGTTCCTAACGAGTTCTTTGGATGACAAAGATTGAATAAGCCTCATATTAGCATGACCTAAGCGTCGATGCCATAGAGTTGAGTTTTCGTCCAAGGAGGTAAGACATAACTTATCTTTAGGTGTTTTATCTAATTTCATAACATAGACATTATTCTTTAAAACACCTTTTCCTACGGTTATGCCATCTTTAAGTATTTTACTTCCATTTTCACTGAAAAGGACGTTATACTTTTTGCGGCACAATTGACTTATACTAAATAAATTAAATCCTAAATTATCTACATGAGCAACATCATCAATAGATAGAGAGTCATGAGAGATTGTACCTTTTCCGATGATTTTACTTTTAAGCTTGCTACCGAATGTGACATTACCTCCGTCATACACTTGATAGGTTGAGAAAAGATTTTTGTTTCCCGTCATGTGTCTTGAGCACCCACTATCTTTGATCCACTCATCAGGTTCAAGATCAACTTTCAAGCATACCTAAGTTCATAAAAGACTCAAGCATTTGGTCCCCAATATCTCATGGGTCCGTTTGGGTTAAACATGACATTATCATGGTTTATGTATGTAAATGGTGGACAATTGTTCCATGACATATAACTAGGACCATGAAAGTTTCTAGGTATGTTTTGGTTCCAATTATTTTGATAAGTATGTTGTGGATTAACTATACTCTTTGGAAAGGGGTGTTTGGGAAAACTCATTTGAGGTTTCTGTTGATCTGTTTTAACTCTATATTCATTTCTAGCTTGTCCTCTTCCTAAGGATACTGCTGGTTTATGTTTATTATAGGTTATACTACTGTTAGGTTTCTTAGTAACTTTAACAAACTCGGAACGGTCGACTTTGTGAACTTTATGTTCAATTTCTGTACTCGCGGATCCTTTGGATACACTTGGCGGATCCAAATTTTTGGATCCGTCGGATCCGTGAGTGTCCAACATGGTTGAATCAGTTTTATTCACAGTCTGTTCCTTATAATCACTTAAGGTTCCTAGTTTCATAAAGCCTAGTCCTGTTTTATCATGAGGTAGCTTTTGCATTTTCATTATTTCATCTGCACAACTTATGTTTTTATCAAACCTTTTAAACTTTGAATTTTGTTTGATTAAATCTTCCTGTGTGGTTCTTAAGGTTTCTAATTCAAGTTTTAGTTCTTGACAAGACACACACGTTTCTTTACTATCTTTACCTTTTTCAATTCGTATTGCTTTTTCTTTAAGCCAAAATACTTCATTTTCTAAAAGTGATGTCTTTGTTTTCAAAAACTTGTTTTTGTTTATGATTTTTAAAGTAACGTCACACAGTTTGTTATATTCAACTTCTAAGGTTTCATCATCTATAGAGGAGTATGAATCAGAATGTACCTCTTCTGTGTCATTAGCCATAAGTGCCATTTCGTTGTTCTTAGGCTCATCATCATTATCTCCTTCACTATCGCTCCAAGCTCCACTAACGAAGGCTCTTTGAGACTTGGTCTTTGGAGGCTTTGGACATTCTCCTATTAAGTGACTGGAGTCACCACTCCTATAGCATTTCCTATCAACCTTACCTTTCTTATCGTCACGATCTTTCCGAGAGGATTTCTTTTCATCACGAGGTGGTTTTACAAACTTTCCTCGTCTCCTGAAGAATTTCTTGAAATCCCTCACGGCCATGGCATACTCTTCATCATCACTGTTTGAACAAGACTCATCATCATCACTTGACTCGACTTTGGCTTTTAAGGCAATAGACTTAATCTTCTCCTTTTTGCCTTTGACAATTTCTGAATCTTTTTCCATAATCATTTCGTGAACTTTAAGGTTTCCTATGAGCTCATCCAGTGTCATGCTTGAGAGATCTTTAGATTCTTCAATAGCTGTCACCTTTGCTCTCCATTTCGGATGGAGTGCTCTTAGAAATTTCCTGACAAAATTCTTACTAGAAAAAGATTCATCAAGTGCTTTAAGTGATGTAATAATAGTATTGAACTTAGCAAACGCACTATCAATGGTCTCATCTTCAGAGATAACAAATTGTTCGTATTGTTGGACAAGAAGATCAATTTTGTTATCTTTACTTGTGAGTTCCCTTGATGTGTGATAATAAGAGATTGCCAAATATCTTTAGCCTTTTTACACATAAAAACTCTTTCATATTCTTTCTTAGGTAAGGCATTATAAAGCATCATTTTGGCTTCATTATTTTTGGCAATTAGTTTCTTTTGCTCATCACTGTGACGAGTAAGAGAAGCTCCTTCATCCCGACCACCCGAAATATTATTACTAATAGGTTTGTAATCACCATCAACTATAATATACCATAGATCTATGTCCTTTGACTTTACATAAGTCTCAAAGCGATTTTTCCAATAAATAAAACAATTTGGTTCAAATAGAGGTGGTCTCTGCATAGATTGCCCTTCTTTAAAGTTTTCAAAATCCATGGATCGTTTTAAGTTTTAAAATACAATATATTTTAAAGATCTTAAGTAACGTAGCTCTTGATGCCAATTGTGGAAAACTAGAAGGGGGTTGAATAGTTTTTACCGTTTTAAAGTTTTATTTGCTTTGTTACTATATGTTAATTTCAAAGGAAACAATCACAAATAAATAATCACACAATGTAAACAAAAGATAAAGAGAGGAAAGATCAAACCACACGACACTGTTGTTTATAGTGGTTCGGCTACAAGGACTCTCTTCCTTGCCCTACTCCACTCCCCGAGTTTCCTACTCGAGAGTTTATCTTTCACTAAGAAACAAACTCCTTTTCTAGGCGGAGAAAACCTTTACACGTCGCTTACTTCCTTTTCCGGTACTAAGCTAAACACCGGGTTCTTTCACAAGGTAGAACCAACCTGACGTCGCCTATTTACTTTACCGACACTAAGCTAGATGTCGAGTTCTTTACACGGGTACAACTACTCCCAACACTCTTTGTGCTTTAAGGACTAAAGCACTAACCACACTCACTGATTACAAATGAAAGATATGATGTGTGAGACTAACTACAATATCACACAGTAATGCAACTAAAGGATTACGGTTCTGTAGATCCTTGAATGCTTGATCTCTTTTCTACAAAATGAAAGATCAAAGTGAAATGCAACTATGAATGATGTTAGTAAGATATGTACTGAATGAATATGTGTGTTAAAGCTATATGAGTGATGAGAGAGCCAAATGATCAGCTTCCTATTTATAGGCAAGCTGATCTTCAGCTCACGGATCCCACGGATCCCTCACAAGGGATCCGTCCTTTATATGGTTTGGATCCGTGGGATGTGACAGCTAAGGATTAGTTGTCTCTTACCATATCTTAGTTGTATCTTACCAAATCATCCAAGATCTTCAAATGTCAACTATGTATCTTGCAAATCTAACCAAGATATATCAAAGATATTGTATGCAATGATGCATGCAATGATGTCATGGAATGGTTTTAGAATTAAAGTTTCCTTTTAAGGAAACAAGTTACTAAACTTGTAATTCTTGGTTAATATGTGAAGTGTAAAATGTGTACTTAAGAGACTTAAGCTAGTATTTATTATTTGCTAAAAGATATTCCTTTTATTTGTCATTAACAAAACTAATGAAAGATCAAAGAATATAAATAACGTTTTTGAGACGCTATTTGTATTAACAATCTCCCCCTTATAGGATAGTCATAAGTAATCATTAAGGGTTTACTCGCCGATAAGATTAGAACCAACGAGAAAGGACTTAATCTCGGTGCGTTGCATCGAACTATACACTTCATATAAAACTAGCAATAAAACAAGTGACAAGCTACTTATCTATCAGGACAGGTCTTCTTATTGTCTCGAGTATTTATCTGTGTACGTGTGTGCTATTCGCTGATTCGTGCCTATTAGTTTAGTTTATTATTTAATTGCAACCAAACCGTGCCAGTCTCTCAGGCTGAAACCCCCTTGCGTTAGATTAGGTTGTATAGCTAACTTAAGATATTAAAATACTGATTAGGATAGCTAGATAATACGTTCCACTCTTAGTGATCGACACTCTACTTACCATTATATACATACTGACCGGGTACACTGCTCGTTAAAGTGTGTGTGTTATTGATAAGTCGGCTAAATATAAATTTAAAACTTGAATACTGCTAAAACCACAACGACATACCGTGGGTATAAATTAGAGCATACGCACACGCACGCATCACCAACCTTCCTACCCTAATGGCTCCGCGACCACGGGAGGAACTACTAATGTACCTATCCGCGGCACAGGAAGCCATTAGTGCAGTCTTGCTGGTGGAGAGAGGTCCAATCCAGCAACCCATCTATTTCATCAGCCGTACATTGCAACCCCCGAAAGTAAATTATGCCCCAATGGAAAAGTTGGTTCTGGCATTGATCGACACGGCCAGGAGATTGAAGAGATACTTCCAGGCACATCCAGTAATTGTCGTCACGGATCAGCCCATCAAACAAATGCTCGCGAAAACAGAAAAAACTGGGAGATTGGCTAAGTGGGCTATTGAACTGGGAGAACATGACATCAGCTTCAGGCCGCGGACCTCAATAAGGGGACAGGTGCTAGCTGACTTCATTGCGGAAATCCCAGAAGAAAAGACTCCGGCACCCGTTGAAACCGCGAAAGAATATCCATATGTTGAGCCCTGGAGTTTGTACACTGACGGATCATCTTGCCAAGAAGGATCAGGAGCAGGCCTGATTCTCACAAACCCTGAAGGTGTGGAATTTACTTACGCATTAAGATTTGAGTTTGATGCATCTAACAATGAAGCGGAGTATGAAGCACTAATAGCAGGTTTAAGGATAGCTGAGCAAATGGGAGTCCAACACCTGTCCGCGAATGTTGATTCCCGGCTGGTCGCAAACCAGATTAATGGGGCCTACGAAGCCAAGGAAGAAAGTATGGCATCGTACCTGGCGAAAGCCAAGGCCTTGATACAAAGCTTCCGCACATTCTCCATTAGAGAGGTGCCGCGCAGCCAGAACAAACAGGCAGATGCTCTAAGCAAGATAGCCTCCACCAGTTTCGCTCACTTGT
Organism: Artemisia tridentata subsp. tridentata; assembly: GCA_021014915.2. Lineage (NCBI taxonomy): Eukaryota > Viridiplantae > Streptophyta > Magnoliopsida > Asterales > Asteraceae > Artemisia > Artemisia tridentata. The sequence goes on along the minus strand of CP139505.1, from coordinate 2,020,225 downwards.
CAAAGCAAGTTCTTGTCGAAACATTAAAAGTGAAATCAATAGAAGAGAAGGAAGTAATGGCTGTGGTAGAGGAGGAAGAGGAGACTTGGATGACCCCCCTCATAGCCTACATAAAGGACGAAGTACTTCCAGCAGATCAGAAAGAGGCTAGAAAATTGAAAATCAATGCACGACAATACTCTGTTATTGATGGGGTATTATTCCGCAAGTCCTTTCTAGAACCATGGTTGCGATGCGTAGGCCCGACAAAGGCAAGCTACGTAATTAGAGAGATCCATGAGGGCTCATGCAGCATGCACTCAGGACCGCGGTCTATTGTGGCCAAGGCAATCAGATCCGGATACTACTGGCCCACAATGCACAAGGATGCAAGGGAAATCATAAACAAATGTCAAGACTGCCAGGTACACCGGCCGGTTCCCAGGAACCCCCAACAAAAGTTAAATCCCATCACCTCCCCCTGGCCGTTCTACAAATGGGGGATAGACATCTACGGTCCATTCCCAGAAGCCCCAGGAAGGATCAAATACCTGATAGTCACAATAGATTACTTTACAAAATGGATAGAAGCCAAGGCTCTCGCAACAATCACCGGCAATCAGGTCAAAAAGTTTGTGTGGGATAACATCGTATGCAGGTTCGGACTTTCGGGTGAAATAGTCGCGGACAACGCCAAGCAATTCCGGGACAACCCCTTCAAGGATTGGTGTGAAAAGCTCAACATCAAACAACGATTTGCATCGGTCAAACACCCCCAGGCAAATGGACTGGTAGAAAGAGCAAATCGAAGTTTAGGTGAAGGAATCAAAGCAAGGATCGATCAAAGAAGTCGGGACTGGCTGGAAGAAGTTCCGCATGTACTATGGGCACACAGAACCATGATCAAATCCAGCAATGGGGATACCCCGTTCTCCCTGACATATGGGACGGAGGCTGTCATCCCCGTCGAAATCGGAATGCCATCTTTAAGGTGCGCCCTGTTTGATCCGATAGCAAATGACGAAGACCTGCAGCTAAATTTGGATTTAGTTGAAGAAAGAAGAGAGGTCGCGGCAATCCAAGAGGCCAAAAGCAAAACACAAATGGAGAAGTATTACAACGCCAAAGTTCGCGGCACGAGCTTCAAGCCAGGAGATTTTGTCTACCGGAGCAATGATGCAAGCCTTGTGGAAGACACCGGCAAGCTGGGCCCCAAATGGGAAGGCCCATATGAAGTCGTGGAAGCTTTGGGGAAAGGAGCTTATAAGCTCAGAGGTCAAGATGGTCGGGATATACCCCGGACTTGGAACATCCGGAACCTCAAGAAATGCTATTTGTAATTAAGTATAAGCACTCCCATCTTTTGTATGCAATAGCGGGAGTCCATGTTTACAAGCTAAGTTATCTACTATGTATTAATCCTATAATTAATGATATGTGGGGTCTGATCAACTCCACAACTTTTCCCAAAAAATTTACTGTCATTTTTTATGTTCACATTTGCATGCATGTATGACCCGGGCTACGAAATCCGGACGCGTAAGCGGCCTCACAAGCCCGGCATGAGGACATTGCACCTCAAATTATCTAAGGCATATAAGTGGTATTGCAAACCCATTGACCATATTAAACTATCCCCGAAAATCCTAAGTACGGATACACAGAGATAGTAAACTAAGTCCGGCCTCATAAGCCCCGACAAAAACAAACACATAATGAAAAAACAACCAAGTGTTAATACACATGAAAATTGGTTAAGTTATATTCATTAGCCAAACGTTTACAAGATACACGGATGCATTCATCCGGATTACATTCACAAAAAGATAAGGGTTAAAAAGCTTCACAATGACGCGGCAGGGTAGATATAGTCAAAATATCCCCCGAACAACAGTCGCACATACCTAATTCTGAGGGTTCTTAGGGTTCTGGGAGTCAAGCATGGAGGAGTCAAACATGTCATCATGTGTAACACCATCTCCAGCCAAAGCAACTTCCGTAATAGCTCCGGTTTGAGGAACTTCCGTAGTAACAACGGTCACAGGCTTGGCAGATACTGCAGCAACACTGGAGGAAGGCTGGAGATCAAGGGGTTAGGAAGCACGAGGGCAAGACCCTTGTCAGAAGTATCAAACTTCACCCCATACCTTTTGTTCTTGAACTCTTTATAAGTCGCAATGGCTCTGGGGCGGCGAGTAACAAACCGGAGCACGGACTCCGGTAAAATAGTCTCTTCCGCAACCGGAGCTTTGAAGGTAAGCTCCTCGGAGTTGGGATGACAATGCTCCTCCAAAACCAATTTTGACATTAAGTACTCAAGTGGGGCATCCCGACACGCCTCCAAGGAATCCAACAAGGGGAAAGGCACTTTAACCAACCAGACCACAGACTCATCATAACGTTGCTTGGCCTCCGGGTCATAGGCCTCTATCTGATCAAGTTTAATGCCTTGCGACCCATGTACAATCCCGGTCTCCAGCCCCTGGCGTATACCGTCCTTAATGGCCGCGGTAATACAACCACCAAGTCTGATCTTCAAATCCTCGAACTCTTTAAATTTTTCAATGACATACCTGAATCTGTGGCCGATAACCCAGCGGCGGCCTTCAACAGCCCTCAAAGTCTGAGGAAATAGCTCCGTGTCAAACTCTTCATTAATAGCGACCAACCTTCTATCCATCTCCGCAAGATGATTTTCGAAAGTGGCATGGGCGGAGCTCATACTCTCCTCAACAATTTTCTCCGTCTGAGTCTTAAACTGCTGTTCAAGGGTACCGCATAGGACTTCCAGGCCGGACACTTTTTCATTCAACAACTCCTTCTCACCACGAAGCTCTATAACCTCCGAAGCCAAACCCGCATTTTTCTCAATCAAAGTCTGAACCATGGTCTCTGCCGGAGATAACCTTTCAACTTCAGTACGGAGCTTCTCCAGATCCTTATACTTAGCATCCACGGCCGATTCGAGCATAGACACTCGGCCGCGGAGATCAATAGCCCCGGCATTCTCATCCTCCAGCTTGGTCAACTTAGCCCTCAAATTAGCAATCATCTTCTTCTTCCCCTCCAGCGCTTCCTCAACTTACCATTTTGGTACAGAGTGTTCTCTAACCTTAGTCGCACCTCAGAATTGACACAGATCTGAGGGGAAGACAGCAGATTAAACTCATTCATCAGATCCTCATTAGACATGTCCCTCATATCAGATGCATAGACCGGGGTTGCCACATTGTCAACAATGCTGCGGCAGATCCAGGGATCGTCCATCTTGAAGCCGTTGGTAGACAACCATTTGGGGACGTAAGTGGAAGAAGTGTCCGTGGTCTCAACAGATACGGACTTCTCAAACTCATCAGAACCGCTCGCATCCTCTCCCTCAGCATGTCCGGACGGTTCATCCTGATGACCCGAATCAGATACCTCAAAAGTTGGCATTCCGGACTCCACATGCTGAGACTCGTTAACATCCGTATGAGGAGTCTCAGAATTCCCCTCAGACCGCTCTTGAGTAGGTGTGTGGGAAGAAGAAGAGAGAAAAGTTGCATTCTTCATAATCCCCTCATCCGTATTAGGACCGGAACGGTCCAAGTCAGACCCTGACTCATCTTGAAGATCAACGGTAGCAGGACCTTCCGCAGAAGGACCACCTGAAAAACAAAAACGTGTAAGTACGGATATATATAAAAAAAAAGAACAACACACAAGGATATTGTAAGCAGCTCATACCAGATCCAGCCGCAGCACTCTTGCGGACCATTTTCTTCTTCTTTTTTGGCGGCTCGGGCACGTCAATAACTACCCTCTTCTTTCCGGATTTCCTACCCTCCTTAGCCGCAGCAATCTCATCATGCACAGTATGTTGGACCACCTTTACCACATCCTCGCGCGGTTGAAGAACACGCCCAGCGGTCTCAGCCCTTAAAGACTTCTCATCTTTTTCCAAGGTGCGTTCCCCGACCTTCACCTTGAATACGTCCGGCTGTTGGATGTAAGAGAACAAGTCCATCTCTGCAAAGCAAAGCAAATAAAGTTAGACGTGGAAGCAAACAAATAGAAAACGGGGATAAAATCAAGTCTAATCAACCCACCCGTTTCATCCGGCCGTAGGAAAGTCGGACGGGCACTATCGTCATCCCAAGTTTGGCTCAAACCTACGACGTTCAGAAAATCCTCCGGATATTTTTTAAACGGAGCCCTATTAGTGTCAAGGAGCCGCAATAACTCTAGATCCACACCCTCATCAGAAGGAGGAGGGTCGCGGTCTATAGACGTCCCGTCATACCATGGAATATCCAAGGGGAAGATGGTCTTCTTAACAAAAAAGAAATGGTCCTTCCAGTTCTTGACCGAATCTAGGGCGCTAGTATAACAGACGGGGACAACTAAAGATTTTGGGCCCTTCCTCTTCTCTAACGTCATCCAACCATTGTTAACACCCGCATAATAGAATTTCCTAAACAAATCTATAGTAGGAACACCACCATGGACGCGGCAAAGTATCTCAAAGTGACTAATCCTACAAGCCGAACACTGATAGCTGCGATAAATGAATCTGGAAATACTCCAGCACACGGAGCAAAAACAATGAAAGGGGAATCCTAAAGTTACCGAACTCAAAAAAACCTAGTATATACACCTATCATTCCTTCTGGAGCATTCCTAATAGTATCCCGAGGTCCGGGTGCTGTAGGTAAAAGATTGCCTGGGATCTTATATTTATCACAAAATTTGTTTACATCTTCCTGAGAGAGTTTAGAGGTTACCGTACTTATATGCGCCATTCTAAATGCTAAATGAAGAACAAGTATGAAAGAAGTCTAACCTGAAAAAACTAAAGTCCGGAAATAAAGGAAGCAAGAGGAGCAAAGGCGGGAGGAATTCTTGTTTTCTAGAGAGAAGGAAAAGTTTTAACTGTGTGTAAAAATCTTAAAAGTGGTGTAAATCTTAGTATTTATAGCCACACACGCACGTGCTATCACTTCAATCGAAAGGCCACAAAACTGACACGTCCCCGGATACTTATTGGACGGTCACAGATCTAGCCAGATGAACCGTCAAGATGATCGCAGAAAATGAACGGTCAGCCGCCGAAAACGTCACATCAGTCAGCAATTGCGTGGGTAAAAACGTTTCGCTGTTCCCCATGACAGCCTGTCACCACCAACTACGTGGAAAGTGGAATGTCCAGTCAGCAACATGGGACACATCCTAAAACCAACCGCGGAGACTACAACAGCCTTCCTAAAGCCGCGACCTCTAAAGGCCGCGGAACGCAAATATAAAGTCTAGAACACTTGCTCTTCAAACAAAACAAGTATACTAGACTGGGGGGACTTGATCGTGTATAGTATCCCCGGACCCCAGCATACTGGGCGGGGCACGACTAACATCTTCAACCACGGCAGATCCCAATCCCACAATCCGGACAAGAACATCCCCGGTCCCTCAAGACCGGGGATGGAACCCGATGTCGACAGCTATCATGCCGCGACTACCTAAAGCCAGATCTTGTGGGACTGTGTCTTCCACTTGATCTGACATTTACCTACTAAGGTAAGGCGCAACCATGCGCTGCTCTGACATTTACCTACTAAGGTAGTGAGACTTTCTTGCGAGAACCATTTTATCTACGAGAACTGAGAGAACCACCAAAAACATACATGCACGCCTTCAATAATTGTATTTTTGCACATATGTTCTAAAAACAACATATATGTTTTTAAAAAAACATAGTTGTTCTAAAGAATTTGATAAGAAATTGGAAATACAACATTTTTCTTTGAAGGTGTGCATGTATGTTCTTATAAGGCGTGCAACGACAATATTGCGGCCTTGTGTAAGGTTTTTGTGAAAAAAGAGGATGAGTTCATGATGATATTGAAGAACATAGGTGGATACTTACGATTATTGATGATTTGCATGTATTTTTATTTTATTTTAAAAGGCGTGCATGTATGTTTTTTGTGGTTCTCTCAGTTCTCGCAGATAAAATGGTTCTCGTAAGAAAGTCCCGAGGTAGCTACAGTAAGCATATGGGTAGTATAAATACCCCCATCTCATTTATTACCACACCTAACTGCATTTACTACACATAGTCCGCACTTAAACTATCTCTCTCAACCAATATACTTACTCTCACACCCGAGGCTAACCGCGGAACCCCCTTCCGCGGTAAGACTAACGGTGCTACTTTTCTCTTAGCAGTTTACACGAAGTACTCAGTGCAAGATCTACCCTCCAAGAGCTAGTCTAACCTAGGTCTGGAAATGTGCCCAAGATTTGTACTAACAATGATCAGGCACTTTAGCCTTCTTAATGTCTATAGTTCCCTGCTCCGCCAATCCTGTTGCTCACGAATTTCCGGATGACATCAATGACCACCACTAGCGGACAGCTCATCATTTCATAGACGAGTCTACCACTGCCGCCCATCTTCAATAATTATGCGGATGTTTTTAAACTTCCACCACCTTTTCCGATGCTAATTATATCCATGTCGTATAGACTTTGGACATCCGCGGCTAACAATATTTGTTATTCCCCCCGGCACAACCATGTCCATGAACTCCGGATGAAATATCTCCGGCCCGGTGTTCTGACTACCCTCTTGTTAACACCTCCTGGCAACACGACGCAAGGACCAATCGTTATTTCAAACATGAGCATAACCCCTGGCATCTTTTTTAACGGTTTTTCGGATTTTTAATCCCAAACTTAGCCACCTTTACTGGTGCCATGATCCGGACTTTGCCAATGCCGGCGCTAATCTCTGGACATTATTTTCACGTCCGGGCAAGATGCTTATTGGAACCTCCACTGTTCTTTCTATTGATGTTTCAACATACCCGTCGCTCACGCTCTAAAATTAAAGCTCGTCAAGAGACGAATGAGCCGCGACACACGTTACTTGTAACTCGTTGGTCATTTTACTATTAAGTGGCCACAACCACCAAAACTTACCTCGAAACACCATCATGGCCACTGTTATTTCAGAGACGGGCCTGACTCCGTTGCCCGTTCGATGGTTCATTGAATTTTTTGAGCTAACCACCATGACTTTTACCGGTGGTAAACTCCGGACATCATTTTCGCGTCCCGACGTAACACTTGGCGTATGTGTCATTCAAGCTTGAACCATGGTCCACTGGACCCCCGACCAACATCATGAGCCGCGAAACCTCTATCCGCATGAGCAGTTTTATGAGCTCCGGTCACCAGCTTAACGGACCTTCATCCTATATTGACTTTTCCAAAATTGCCTTCTTCTTTCTCTGTTACACATGATCGTACATGTGTGTCTCTTTTTTAGCTGGTGAAATATGAAAAAGTTTTCAGCTTGTAAAATATGAAAGAGAAACAACTATTATACCAAATATATGGCAAGATATGAAGGAAGCGTGGAGGATTTACCTCCACATAATACAATGGTTGCAATCTTCCTTTTTTTGGAATATGGACACTGACACTTTCACGTGTCATGAAGTGATTAATTTGTTGTATTACAAAAATCAACGAAATGATTTATGAACATCTAATTGATGGCCGAATTTTTATTAATGGACTTCCGGAGTCCGGGCACAACGCATAAACAAATACAATGTCCCATATTTGAAATATTTGTGTAACATGTTTGCTAATATTTAGCATGGGATAACATAATTTTTTGTTGTAAAAAGTTTTATGCTACTAATAAAACATAGTACCATTAAACTTGGGGGACTATACCGGTACGATAATACCATTAACTATATCTTACTTGATATTGACCCGACATCTATTATAATGCACGAGAAATACTATTTCATTATTAACGCATTATGATGCAAAAAGGATGAGCAACCTCATAATTAGCTTCGTACTTAAAAGTAATATTTGCTAAAAAATACGAGGATGAGTAACCTTCTAATTAACTCAAGCGTATAAGTGGATTGTAAGCCCATCTACCAAGATGGACTCTATATCCGCACCAAGACGAATTCTATATTCACACAAAGACGAATTCTATATTCGCACCAAGACGAATTCTATATCCGCACCAAGACGGACTCTATATCCGCACCAAGACGGACTCTATATCCGCACAAAGACGAATTCTATATCCGCACAAAGAAGAATTCTATATTCGCACCAAGACGGACTCTATATCCGCACCAAGACGGACTCTATATCCGCACCAAGACGAATTCTATATCCGCACCAAGACGAATTCTATATTCGCACAAAGACGAATTCTATATCCGCACGAAGACGAATTCTATATTCACACCAAGACGAATTCTATATTCGCCCCAAGACGAATTCAATATTCGCAAAAAGACGAATTCAATATTCGCACAACTACGGAAGTACATTCTCTGGAAAATCTGAAGACGGATGTGATGTCCGAACTATTGTTACAAGCTGGTATAAGGTGGCTACACCTTTGCCCCTTCTCATCGCACAATGCATGGAGACCATCTCCATCTTCATAAACCTTTTTCATCATCTTCTACTAAGAGATGAACACGAAGGTATTCGGTCGATATTAGTGTTACCCCGACTATAGAAATATCGTTCTTCTCACGGGGTCTTTACCGTTCAACACGGGAAACCAAGCATTCCAACACCGGAAGGAAAATGATGGCCACTAATAAAGTAGAGTCTAGCACGACATGGTCAGAACCATATCATACTAGACTGGGGGACATGATGACGTATGGTCCGGGAAGGATATAAAGAAGGAGTCTAGGCTGGAGCAAGTCCCCTTCCGGGGCTGGAGCAAGTCCCCTTCCGGGGCTGGAGCAAGTCCCCACTAAACTGGGGGACATGATGACGTATGGTCCGGGAAGGATATAAAGAAGGAGTCTAGGCTGGAGCAAGTCCCCTTCCGGGGCTGGAGCAAGTCCCCTTCCGGGGCTGGAGCAAGTCCCTTTCCGGGGCTGGAGCAAGACCCTTCCGGGATTGGAGCTTCCCGCCTAAATACGTCGCTATCATGACCTGGGCCCACCAAACAATGACAAATAAGTCCTATAAATAGAAGGCATTTATCACTATAATGGTATGATCTCTCTCTCACTAAAACTCACACATACCTCTTTACTAAACTGACTTGACCGTCGGAGGGTGGCTCCGGAGCTTCGGCCCTGGGACCCCTTCTAACCGGTTTATTTCTTGTACGGCAGCAGATATCCAAGATCGGGATGACGTGGGACGGCTCAATCTATTGTCTAGTCTAGCCCGACGGATTTATGCTTCAACAGTAGCAAAGCTTTCCATAACAATAGAATTTACCTTTGCAACTGGATCAACCTCATCACAACATTGAAGCAAAGATTCTTTGTGAGGAATGGTACAACTGCATCAAAAAATGATACATTTTACTAATCTGAATAAGTAGAAATAAGGGGTTTTTTTCCATAAAATATCAACATACTTTCACATTTTTGCCCTTTTAGCCATTCTACTTTTTTATAATATTTGACTGATTATAAGATCGCTCTGTAGACCGTTTAGGCATTCGGTAACACAAAACCGACTATCAAAAATTTAAAAAATAAAAATAAAAAAAATGATAGGTTAAATTTTCCGGTTACTAAATGACCCAAACTGTACACAAAGACTTCCTTTAAAGGCTCATTTATGTACCCAAAAAAAAAAAAAAAAAAAAGAAGTAACACTGCACAAACATGAAAGTATGTCGGTTTGATGGAAAAACCCCTAGATACTGAAACACTAGCTCTAATAAAAATAGATCAAAATACAACCTGAACCCCGCGAAATCTGTAGACGAGTAAGTATCAAGAAAATTCTTTACATTATCCACCAACAAATGTACATAAACTCCATTAAAACCAACTGATCGGAAAGCTTTATTGTATAACAAAGGTGATTTGCTATGTCCAACTGGCTTCCCAATAATACCGAATACTTTTGTATCAGGACCTAATTGTCTGAAATTAAACAAGTCCAAAATATCCCTAATTGTGGGTTGTCTGGGTGCCGATACCTTTCCATGCTCAAGGGTGCCAAATGTCAAATATCCACCAAACTTCGGGCAGAGTACTCGAGACATCAGACCTTTTTCACCCATCACCATTGCTATTATTGGAACCTAAATGATTAATTAAGGTACTTAAATAACCACGTAAGCTAATAAAACCGCGAAAAAATAAATCTAATTTACAAATTTCATTACATGCATGACTTACGCCGCTTACTTGAGAATTAGCAGTAATGTGAAAGACTCGTGCGACATCAGTTATATCTACAAGGGTTGTTGCAAACTTGACAATGTCAGCTCCTGTTGAATGTATTTTGGCCACAAGGTTCCCAAGCTCTTCTATCGAAGGATTATTTGATAATTGTGGGAAGAAACTATGAGTTTGCACTTTGTAGGCTTGTCCCAATGGATTAAGTTGTTGAAATCATCAACGGCCTTCATTTGAGTTAAAATAACAGTATAGTACTTTAGACGAGCCTATGAGCATGAATAGACGCATTTAATGTCAAGAAGAAAGGAACCTTAAGCTCAACATCAATGTGATCAGCTCCTAATTCCATTGCTAATCGAAGACCAGCCAATTGATTTTGTTCATCTCCGTCGTACTGACCACCTTCCCATGTTGGTCTAGAAAATAACATCGAATCAAAAACCTTTTCGGGAAAGAGAAAGTGTTACAACGTCATGTAATATGGACTAGATTAAGGGGATGTTGGTTAATGCTTATTAAAACTGCCTATGCTTACATGATATAAGCAATTGCTAGAACAGAAGGCAATGCTGCAAGAAGTGTGTAGATAGGAATCTACAGTAACGAAACCAGATAATCAGATATCACATTTGTGCAAGTTTTTGGCAATCAGCTAATTAGGGAGTTAAGACGTGAAATAATCAGCCTATAATCATATCCAAACACTTATTACTGCTGATCTACTGTATCAAAACGCAACAAGGGGTGTTTAGCATTACTAAGTTGTTAGGGTTTAGGAGGGATAGTCATTCATAAGCAAAAGACCAGGAGCAAAAGTTCAGAACAAGAAAATCAGAACACGAACATAAGATCAGAACACCAGAGGTTTGGAGCAAAAAACTAATATTTCTATTATCAAAATTATGAAGTGTCAAAGTACAAAGTTCTATTCTGCACTTGTTATAAGAGTCAATAACCGACTTTAAAACAAGTTTCATACTTAAGTAACTAGTGCACTAAAATTACCAAACTGCCCTTACAAAACATACTAAACTATATGGCACCGAAATTACTAAACTACCCTTAGGAGGTGAAGTCAAAAAACATCTAACATAAGTTAAACAGCATATGCTCATAAGTCATAACCAGAAGATCAACTTATCCAAAACAGCTTATGTCACCCTGATGAACTCAAATAAGTACATTTTATTACTATCATTTATCCTATTAATTTGACTTATTTTATTATATTATGTATGAGGATTGATACTTAATCGTTTACTTTTGTAATTCTCAGTTGAAAACAAGCATTTGGTGAAACTTGGCGATTTTGGACTGATTATGGAGCAAAACATGCATAAAGTGAAGAGTCTACTGAAAGGAAGAAGATCAAGACTAATCTGCTCCAGATTCGCCGCATCTCACTCACGACATGCGCCGCATCTCTATCAAGATATCACCAGATACGATCCAAGATACAAGAGGACATGCGCCGCATCTAATCATGGAGTTACGCCGCATCTTCTGGCGGTGTACGAATATTCCTGAATATTATAATCTTGGACCCCACGCGAAGTTAAGTACATGCGCCGCATCTAGTAAGTAGATGCGCCGCATCTTCCCTCAGACAGAAACTATAAATACCCCGTAGACCAGACGAATTAAAGAGTTCCGAATATTATAACCTAAGTCCGAACAGAAGAACAAAAGGACGAATTCAGTCAAGGAGGCAGCACAAGACACACCCAAATCAAAGATACAAGAGCTGTAAGAAGATGCTGCATGTATTTAATTCATTAAGTAGTTTTGTTTTATTGTGTTAGCAAACTTTAATTCATCAGGATTGGTGGCTTGTGTAATGTGACAACGGAAAGATTGCACTCCCTTTAATACTTGCTTTCCCATCAATTAAAGTTTATATGTTGATGTCTTTGGTTACTACTTATTAGTGCATTGATAACCTCTGTGTTTATTAGTGGCTTGCGGGCATTTGACTGCGGGACATAATGTGGCTCCCACGGTTGTTTCTAAATTGATCACTTAGGAATAACTTTTAGACATAAGTAATCATTAAGGGTTTACTCGCCGATAAGAATAGGACCAACGAGAAAGGGTTAACTATATACACTTCATATAAAGCTATCAATAAAACAAGTGACAATCTACTTAATCATAAGGACAGCCCTCTTATTGTCTCGAGTATTTATCTGTGTACGTGTGTGCTACTTGCTGATTCGTGCCTATTGGTTTATTTTATTATTTACTTGCAAACAAATCGTGCCAGTCTCTCAGGCTGAAACCCCCTTGCGTTAGGATATTAAAATACTGATTAGATTAACGAGATTATACGTTCCACTCTTAGTGATCGACACTCTACTTACCATTATATTCATACTGACCGGGTACACTGCTCGTTAAGTGTGTGTGTTATTGATAAGTCGGCTAAATATAAATTTAAAACTTGAGTAGGCATTAAAACTGCTAAACCGCAACGACACATCACGCGCATCAAGTTTTTGGTGCCGCTGCCGGGGAGTGAATTGTTATTTTCTGTTAATTTGATTAGTATTTTAATTAGGTTTTTCTTTTTATTAGATTAATTGCATCATTGTATATTTTTGCATATTTGTTGTATTGTGTGTTATTTGTTTGCTTTTATTTTTGTTTTTGTGTGTTTATTTTTGTTTGTGTGTTTAATTTTTTTTTTTTTTTTTTTCGTATTTTGTGTGTTCTGCTATCGTTGTACTGTGCTAAATCGAACGATACGGCGCATCTGATTTCTCAGATACGGCGTATTGCGTTCAATTTTTTTTTATAAATACAACGCGTTTAATTAATTCGATACGACGCATCTTTTCCCCAAGATACGGCGTATCTGTTTTTAATAAGAAAATTTTTTCTAAGCGATAAAGTAATACGACGCATCTGCTTTAGCAGATACGGCGTATCTGTTTTTGATAAAAAAATTTTCTAAACGTTGACGCCATACGACGCATCTGCTTTTGCGGATACGGCGTATCTATTATTTTTATTAAAAACAGTTTGCGAATTATTAAACAGATACGGCGTATCGATCTTTGTCGATACGGCGCATCTTCTGAATCAAAAATCTTTTATTTTTAAACATAACGAAAATACGGCGCATTAACTTTCGTTAATACGACGCATTTAATTTTAATTAGATAAGCTGATTTTTGATTAATTAATTCGATACGGCGCATTCATAAATTCTAAGCGGCGTATCTATCTTCTGAATAAAGTCTGATTAAATTTTAACGATTATAAGATACGGCGTATCCAACTTCTTGGATACGGCGCATCGTCTGCAGATATCAGTAACTTTAATTTTCCGTATTCCGTTTTCGTTGTTAATTATCTGATATATTACTTTCTTGGGCATACCCTACTGATGCTTTTGTGATTGATTTCAGGAAGTGCATGACCAGGAGTTCGACTAAGAACTTGATTCAACCTTTCGAAGATCCTGAACGAGCCCTACATTCGCTTAAAAGGCTTTTCAACACAAGAAGCTTTGATCTTTCAAGTTCACTCGAGCTTGATTACTTTTCTGAAGAAAAAGAGGAAGTTGAAACAGAAACAATGGGCGAAAACACTACTATGGAGGAATACATGAACAGTACCCGTACTGATTACACTTCAGGAGTTGCTAGACCTAAGTTTGATGATAAGTCAAATTTTGAGTTGAAGGGTCAGTTTCTCAAAGAGCTAAGAGAGAATGCTTTCAGTGGGACGGAACATGAGGATGCTAATGAGCATGTTGAAAAGGTCCTGGAAATTGCAGATTTGTTTACTTCAGAAGGAGTCACTCACGATCAACTCATGCTTAGAATCTTTCCAATCTCACTAAAAGGAGCTGCTAACAAGTGGCTAAGGAATGAACCTGCGAGTTCAATCACTACATGGGAAGATTTGAAGAACAAATTCCTGAAGAGATATTGTCCACCTGCTAAGACTGCTAAAAAGATGGAGGCTATCAATAGTTTCAAGCAAGAGCCTGATGAAACCCTTTATCAAGCTTGGGAACGATTTAAAGATTTATTGATAAAATGTCCTCAACACTATCTAACCCCTATGCAGGAGATAATATTGTTTTATCAAGGATTGGACGTGCCTACTAGACAGATTTTGGATGCTAAGGGAGCCGTACCTCAAATGAGTGCAACTAATGCTAGGAAAGCGATCCAAGAAGCTGCTGATCATTCTCAGAAATGGCACGATGGGACCTCTACTAGATCTAAGAGCAGCACTAATTTCGACGGGATTGCTGCTATTCAAGCTCAATTGGATAAAATTAGTAGAGAGATGAAGAAGCGTGATGAAAGAGCGTATGCTGCCCAAGTTGGATGTGAAAAGTGTGAAGGACCTCACTACACTAAGGATTGCCCAAACAAGAATGAAAGTGAGACGTTTGAAGAAGCATATTACACCCAATTTGGACAACCATTCCGACCTTCGGGGAGATTTAGGGAAGCTACACCGGGATTATATCAAAGGAACAACTTCAATCCCGCTTATCAAGAAAGGAGGCAGACTTTAGATGATACTTTAAAGCAAATTATGGCCGATGCTGCTAAAAGACATGAAGAGAATACTGCTATGATCAAAGAAATCCGAGCTTCAACGGACACTACTACAAGAAATCAAGGAGCTTCGATCAAAGCATTGGAACAACAAATTGGTCAAATGAGCAAAGTTCTTCAAGAAAGGGGATATGGAAGTTTACCTAGCTCAACTGAAACCAATCCAAGGGATCATGTCAAGGCCATAAGCACCACTGAAGAAGTCACTCCTAATATACCTAGAAGATCGATGAATGGTAATGATGGTGCAAGACCCGAATTTTTCTTTAATTCTTCAATCAGCTTAAGGAGACTACTAAAAGAGAAGACAAAGATTGAAGAGGAGATCAAGGCAACAATGAAAGAAGCGAGCCCTGCAACCGACTCAAATGCCTTGCCTCACAAAGAAAGAGACCCAGGAAGTTTTACTCTACCTTGTTCTATTAATAATATATCTTTCAATAATGTGTTAGCTGACTTAGGAGCTAGTGTTAGTGTTATGCCTCTTAAGACATTCGCTACCCTAGGACTAGGAAAATTAGCACCAACTAAATTACTTATTGAATTGGCTGATAAAATGGTAAAATGACCTGAAGGGATTGCTAATAATGTGCTAGTTAAGATTGAGCAGTTTATTTTTCCCGTAGACTTTGTTATACTAGACATGCCCGAGGATGTTAAGATTCCTTTAATCCTTGGTCGTCCTTTCTTGTCTACTGCCCATGCTAAGATTGATGTGTTTAAAAGAAAAATTTCGCTAAGGGTAGGAAATGATAAACTAGTCTATAAGTGCCAAGATCCGGTTAAAAGCATAATTAGAGGTGTTTATGTGCTAGGATTAAGAGAGCGTATGGACCTCGATCTTGAAGCTAGACTTATGGGAGAAACATTGATTCAAAACAACTCAACTAATCCTAATCATGAGAACTTTGAGGAATTCATTGACCTTAATGTACCTACCGAACTTAGACGCAATGTTGTTAATGATTCTGATGATGAGTGGTATGATTGTGTAGTAATTAATAAACGTAGGAGAATAGTTGAGAATACGAATTTGAATAATGATGTGTTTATTGAACTACCACCCCACCTTGCTTATTTGTGCCTATATGATAATAAGAATTTCCCGTCTATCATTTTGTCATCTCTGCCCGAAAGGGACAGGACTTTGTTTATGCAGATATTAAAGAGGAACGGCGTGGAAATTAAGGACGAGCAAGGAGTGTTCAATATTACTGAATTGGCGATGAAGGAGCGCGATGTTTCCGACTCCTTCCATGATCGATATTGAAGAGCTGAACGTGAGTCTAACTTGAAGACTCTGGAATAAAGACAAGTGCTTGCCGGGAGACAACCCGGAGAATTTTTATTATTCTGTTTTCTGTGTCGAGTCAGTCCAGGCCGCACGAGGATACGGCGCATCTCAATTCTGAGATGCGACGCATCTCCTGCAATGGTCATATCTTATTTTATTTTTCTGCATTTTTATTTTCGACTTTAAAACTTTTTATCAGTTTATTTTTAATGCGGCGCATCCTGGTTAAGGATGCGGCGCATCTTTATTCTGATCCGTATTAATTCCAAGCTCGATACGGCGTATCTTCTTCAATAAGATACGGCGCATCGACTGACCTGATGATTTTCAGTTTTAATTTTAAGTTTTATTTTTTTTCCTAACTACTAATGTATTATGCAAGCTTGAACCTTTCTTATCTTAGGTGTGTTTTGAAGTGTTGGTGGTATTATAGTTTCCTGGATTTCCTGTGTATACATCAAGTATGAAGCTTTAAACGTTCTAATCCACAAGAAAGATGATTTTTGCTCTTATACAAATGGAGGATCATACCGAGCAAATCTCAGGGGAGTTTTTCTGTTCTAATTCTTTTGTTTTCCAGTTTTTACCTTTTATACAAACAACGAGGACGTTGTTTAACTTAAGTGGGGGGATTGGAGAATTAGAACACTTAACAATTACTTGTCCTAAACTTTTTCAAAAATTATGCTTAAAATGTGCTTAATATATCAAACTTAAAAATTCTTTAGCATGTTTTTGTTTAAGATCTAAGTTACATAGCTGCACACATGACGTTATTTTCAAAAATTGTGATTTTCCAAAATTCACAAATCTATGAGTGTGCCGGTGACTTGTAAACTTTAGAACTTGGCTTGTATACTATTCGAGACCACCATAATGAGTATTATTGACATAATTGGAATGACTTGTCTAAATTGGTAAAATTCTAGGATTACACCCAAAAAGCCTTATATGTTATGTGTTATTAACTAACTACACTGGTTAGTTAACCCCCGTATAAACCCTTTTGTTACTCTCATTTTTAGAGTAAGATACCCCTAGAAAAACACTCAGAGCCATTCCTTTCGTTTCTTACACCTATGTTTAAAATGTTTCGTTACACCCTTACACCTTAGCCTACCCTGTAGATTAGAATCCGTGGTTGCTTAATTGCTATAGGCAAAGTGTATTTCCTTACATTACCTGTGTTCGCGTGCGTAATTCATTATCTTTTGTTAAGGTCGGGAAATTGCACAATGCAATTGGAGTGAAAGTAAATATTGTATATCTTGAGTTTATTTTTCGTGTGTTTACTACTTTCGCTATTACCGTTATTTCTGAAAGTTATGAAAAGTATAAAAAAATTATCCGGAAAGAAAGTTGTAGTGATGTGGTGAAATTTTACACATCTATGTTTATGTTTAAAAAAAAAAAAAAAAAAAAAATCGAAAAAATGAGAAAAGAAAAAGAAAAAGAAAAGAGTTGGATGTTTATTTTAAACCAACGATGTAAAGTTATGTAAGTGGTCGATATCACCACTAGTTGTTGTATTATATCTATGGATTGAATGGGAATTGGCAGTTATGGGAACGCCAATTAAGGTTTATTCTTTGATTAAGATCTTGTTGAGTATAATTCGTGTCTACCTAAAGCGTGTGTTTCAAGTGTTAAAGCGTGAGTTATTCGATGATATGAGTCTTATTCATGGGATGGTTGGGATAGTGATTAACCACACTTAGGATTTTAATTTATTTGTTTTGTTTATTTTTATTTTTATACCAATTTATATCCCAAATGTTATCCATACCCTATATTATTCTTTATCCAACCAAACCTTTGATTTATTGAGATTAGGGATTTGAGCAATCTTAAGTATCGTAGTCGTGGATTCGGCTATGTATTTATGATTTTGTCGCCCTTTTTGATATATTATTATTGGTGAAGTTTGGACCTATCTTTAGCCTATTCGAGTTAAGGATTTGAGCAATTGCAAGTATCGTGTTCGTGGATTCGATCATGTATTTGTGATTTTGTCGCCTTTTCTGGAATTTGAGATCGATAGTAAATAAGAATAATTAACCCTTAAGCCTAAAAACCCTTTTTACCGCTTTAGACTTGTTATTCCTTGGCTTTAGTGGAGGAGATGTGTATACTTGCCAAGCTTATGATAGAATATTCGTCGCGACTGGACAGTTAAACGATTAGATTTGCTTTTATCGACTTATTTTATTTTACTTCTAATTCGTTAAGTGTTTAGTTGTGTGATTATGAAATAAATGAATACATGCTTAAATATAAAAATAAATCCTAACATCTCTTAGGATACATTTTCATAAGATTTAATCTAAGGTTTACTTGGGGACAAGTAAAGTTCAAGTGGGGGGATATTTGATGAACTCAAATAAGTACATTTTATTACTATCATTTATCCTATTAATTTGACTTGTTTTATTATATTATGTATGAGGATTGATACTTAATCGTTTACTTTTGTAATTCTCAGTTGAAAACAAGCATTTGGTGAAACTTGGCGATTTTGGACTGATTATGGAGCAAAACATGCATAAAGTGAAGAGTCTACTGAAAGGAAGAAGATCAAGACTAATCTGCTCCAGATGCGCCGCATCTCACTCACGACATGCGCCGCATCTCTATCAAGATATCACCAGATACGATCCAAGATACAAGAGGACATGCGCCGCATCTAATCATGGAGTTACGCCGCATCTTCTGGCGGTGTACGAATATTCCTGAATATTATAATCTTGGACCCCACGCGAAGTTAAGTACATGCGCCGCATCTAGTAAGTAGATGCGCCGCATCTTCCATCAGACAGAAACTATAAATACCCCGTAGACCAGATGAATTAAAGAGTTCCGAATATTATAACCTAAGTCCGAACAGAAGAACAAAAGGACGAATTCAGTCAAGGAGGCAGCACAAGACACACCCAAATCAAAGATACAAGAGCTGTAAGAAGGTGTTGCATGTATTTAATTCATTAAGTAGTTTTGTTTTATTGTGTTAGCAAACTTTAATTCATCAGGATTGGTGGCTTGTGTAATGTGACAACGGAAAGATTGCACTCCCTTTAATACTTGCTTTCCCATCAATTAAAGTTTATATGTTGATGTCTTTGGTTACTACTTATTAGTGCATTGATAACCTCTGTGTTTATTAGTGGCTTGCGGGCATTTGACTGCGGGACATAATGTGGCTCCCACGGTTGTTTCTAAATTGATCACTTAGGAATAACTTTTAGACATAAGTAATCATTAAGGGTTTACTCGCCGATAAGAATAGGACCAACGAGAAAGGGTTAACTATATACACTTCATATAAAGCTATCAATAAAACAAGTGACAATCTACTTAATCATAAGGACAGCCCTCTTATTGTCTCGAGTATTTATCTGTGTACGTGTGTGCTACTTGCTGATTCGTGCCTATTGGTTTATTTTATTATTTACTTGCAAACAAATCGTGCCAGTCTCTCAGGCTGAAACCCCCTTGCGTTAGGATATTAAAATACTGATTAGATTAACGAGATTATACGTTCCACTCTTAGTGATCGACACTCTACTTACCATTATATTCATACTGACCGGGTACACTGCTCGTTAAGTGTGTGTGTTATTGATAAGTCGGCTAAATATAAATTTAAAACTTGAGTAGGCATTAAAACTGCTAAACCGCAACGACACATCACGCGCATCACACCCATAAGGTTAAACTTACAATACTGAATCCACTAACAATAACCAGTTCAAACCAAACAATATGAAACTTCATACTGAAAAGACCTTATTTCACCCCTAAACTAAGTAGATAAGCATAGTCAAATTTATGCATCTGCTCAAAAAACACAATAAGCACATAATCTGTTATAAACACGATCCAAATTCTGAAACAATCCCATCACATGTCAGACGATTGATAATTCAGTATACAATCAGAATAAAACTGCATTCACGTCATGAGTGGCGGATCCAAAAAAATTTAGTACGTGTAGCACAAAAAATATATTTTACCTCAAGTTCTAACTGAACAAACGTCAATTGTATTGTTTCTTAAAAAAAGACAAAGTATATAACTAGTAAATAACTATTGGGCTTTTTTAACACTAAATGGGCTTCAAGGCTTTTTTTTATTGGGTTTAAGCTTTGAGGAATATGCGTATGTTATATGTAGCACAAATGTAAAAATTCAGCTTACGTATAAAAATTTCATAAAAATTCTCCACTACCATGGCCTACCCATGTGTGGCACGTGCCACATGTAGCCATGGTGTGGCTCCGCCCCTGCACGTCATAAGAGTTCTAACGATATCATAAGCATAAGCCCTTTTTCATCCGAAAACATTTATCCATTAGCAACTCCCAATTCCCAAACACGCCCCTAAATATTATTATACTTGCATATACTCCATATTTCATCCTAAACTTAAACTGCTAATTACAAAGTGCTTATTTACCCTGAACTAAGTAAATAAGCATAGTCACATTTCATCATCTGCTTAAAAAAAGCAATAAGAAGATAAGCAGTTTACATAAGCAAAAATCCCAAACTCCCCATATCACATGTCAAACAATTCAGTATACTAATAAATCCAACATTCACATCACGAAAACAGTTGCGAATATCGAAAAATAGTCCCAAAAAACCGCATCTGCAAGTAAAAAGAGTAGGCAAAGGACTTAATTTATAAAGGGTTTGATATCATATCTATCAGTAAACCTTTCTTTTTTCAAACTATCAGCACAATACAATTTAGCGCCTTCACCTTCAAATAAGCATAGAATCACGTCCAGACACTCAAACCTTATCCACAAAATCAAAACACAATAAGGGGGTGTTTGGGATTACTATTTCAAACAGCTTATCAGCAGATGAACAACTTATTTCACCCTAAGAAAACAACTTATTTCACTGTAAGAGCAAATTTGTAATATTAAATTCACCAATACTAACGAGTTCAAAATAAGCATCTCAACTAAAAAAATGCTTATCTGTTAACAATCCCAATTCCCACATCAAGCAATTCACAATACTAACAAACCCAACATTCATATCATAGAAACAGTTTCCAACATCGAAAAACAGCCCGAAAAAACCGCACCTGTAAGTAAAAAGAGTAGGCAAAGGGCTTAATCTAACAAGGGTTCTGAATAACAGCAAATAAACAATCTGAACAGGCAATTACCAATCAGCTTTCACCCCCAAATAAGCATATAATCATGTCCAGACCCCATAAATTCAAAACTGCTTACGCAGCTAATAAGCAGATGATCAGCTTATCAAAAACAGCTTATTTCACCCTAACAGAAAATTTGTAATACCAAATCCACAAAAACATATAAGTTCATAATAAGCAATTTGAAAACACCCACATTAAATATCAAACAATCCAGCATCCTAAAAAACCTATAAAAAAACTGCATTCATATCAGTTTTCGGGTATCGAAAAAAGAGTCTTCTGACCTGTAAGTAAAAAGGGTAGGCAAAGGGCTTAATTTAGCAAGGGTCTGAATACTTTCTCTGACATTAAACCCCTCTAAAAAGGGTTTCAAACTATCCAATCTAATCTCAACAAGATCAGCACCATAAGACTTAGCCAAATTCATAAGAACCAACATCTGATCAATATCATCAGCCATTATTGGTGCACATATCAATGTGCTGTTATTCCTTCTTACTCCATTTTCATTTTCACCACCCATCTTCACAAGAGCAGCAGCAGGTGTCACATGAAATATGATATGAAACTTCTAATAGAAATTAGAATGTACAGAAATAGCGTCTACATAGTCCCATCATTTGGTGTCCGAATGACTGCTCCTATCGACTGTAACATACAATCAGTAACAGAATACATAAAAAGCCATACAGTCCGAATGACTGCTCCCAACTAGTACTACTATCCGATTCATCATCCCCCATAATTATCAATCTCACCTGCACAAGAAAAAAAAACAATATTTTTTTAACAAATTGATGGAAATAAAAGATGGGTTTTGTGAATTGAAGGTTAATTTTGTGGGATTGAAAGGTTAGGGTTAGGGTTTTGGTTTGGGGGGAAAGTGGAGGGAAATTGACTTAATTCGGGGATTTGGTGAAATTTAGTGGTTTATTTTAGAGGGAAAGTGAAGCATAAAATTATGTGAGTGATATATATATATATATAGCAGGGTATATATATATATATATATATATATATATATATATATATATATATATATATATGAGTGATATATATATATATACTAGCAGGGTACCCGCGCAATGCGGCGGCGGGTACCCGGTAACTAAATGTTGTGGCGAGCAAATGTTGTTGTCGTGCCCAACCTAGAAGACACGAAACAAATCGAATTTTTCCAAACAAATTAATTTCGAGAAAGTTATGCATATTTATACTCGTTTTTATCAGAAAAATTATTTCGAGAACAACAGCGCAAGTTTCATAATTTTTCGAGTCCGTTTGGTACGTTAAATGGGTCTCACAGTGATTATTGTAAAAGTTTTACCAATTTGACACTTATTACCCCCGCCCAAAAATTTACACCGCTCACCCTCTACTTTTAGTTGTCCATCTTTAGTCCCTGTCATAGTATATAAGCCATTTTTTATATTATATTCATAATAACACACACACATCACACACATACTCTCTCTACTCTCCCACTCACGGCAAACCACAACTCCGGCCAACCACCGCCGTCTCCGGCAACCACCATCGCCGAAAAATATTCCGGCCAAACCTTATCTTACACCAAAACATAGATCTCGACCTCCTCTTTCTTTCTGGAGTTTTTGAGCTCGATCGGAGCTCATCTGGTGCCACCATCGTACGCCGCCGCCACAGTCTGCCACCACCACCACACCGCACCTTCCCCGCCACCTCCTCTCTCCGATTTGGTAACACACGCGCCCTATTTCTTTCTTTATCACCACTTTTTATCAAACCCTAATTTCTATATTTTTATAAAACCGAATATTATTTAATAAACCTTTATAAAACCTTTTATTTTTAATCAAAACCGTGTGGATCTAAAGTGTTTTGCCGTGAAACCCTTGAACTCAGTCCGAGTTTGGTGACTCACCGAGTTAACTCGAGTTGACTCGGGGTGAGTTGTTCATTTTTATTTTATTTCTTTCATTTTCTAATTTATTGTTGTTGTTTGTAGCTCGGTTTGGATTTTGGATGTGATTTGGTCTCGAGTTTGGTCCATGGTTGGTTGATGCCGAGAACCTTATGGCTCGAATGAGGTCAAACCAGTATTCCAAGTTTTGTTGTGTGTTGTGGAAACATAAAGCATTAATTGTTTTGTACATTGTGCTTAGGTAGTTGTACATGTTGGTGATGGGGTGTTTTAAATTGTGTATTAATTGTTTTGGTCTGAAAATTTTGAGGAGAGAGAGTCATTCCTCTATTATAAGTAGTATATATATATATATATATATATATATATATATATATATATATATATATATATATATATATATATATATATATATATGTATATATATTTTAACCTTGTAGTGAAAAACTAGTTTAATGTTTGTTTACGTATGAGCTTAAACATAGAACTTCAAATAAAGTATGGCGTACTAATTTTTGTTAAGTAGATTACTTGGCCTTTTCTATATTAACTTATTTAAAAGTGACAAGTTTTTGAAAGTCCCCCCATTAAGATGCATTAAGGGATGGGCCCACTCATTAAGTGGGAATAAAGGAAAAAAGAAACACCTCATACGTAACCAACATTTAATCAAAAGTTAAGGAAACACAATCATTATTATCCATGCTTATGCCAAATACCGTGATCAAATTTTATCCTACATAAGTTGAAAGGGTTGTTTAAAAGATGAATATATATTAAACAAACATTAGAAGTTCTTAATTACAATTAATAACATGAAACTTGAAGTATAAGTATCTAAAAGGATTATAATATTTCATGAAACCAAAAGAAAATTAAGAGAAATGTTGGATCAAGTGGTTAACACTATTGCATCTGGAGACAGAGGTAAAGGGTTCGATCCTCGCCCCTTGTAAGGCCGAAGGCCCTTTTCTACATTTGGTAGAACCGGAAGCAGCCTCTCTACCTTAGGTAGGGGTAAGGTTGTCTACGTCTCAACCTCCCCCATACAAAAAAAATATATATTTAAGGTCAAAGTTGAACCAGTTTGACTAGAGTCAAACTGGACACTTATTTTGGGACGGAGGGAGTAATAATTAGCAAAGTACTGACATAGTTTGGTCTTTTTATATATGTATTTTGATTTTGTAATAATTTTAGGCGATGATTGTTGTGGATATAGTGAATGCAGAGGTAGGTGGATGAAAATGAGAAAAAAGACGAGGAAATCTGGTGGGTGGGTGTTATTGGGATCAAAAGACTAGTAAAAAGACTATTTTATCATCATGTGACTTGCGCATGAGGGCTTTAATGGTCAAATTTAACATCAGTTTGGTCAAGGGACTATGGGTGCTAAGAGTTTCAAAGTTAGTGACTGTTTGTGCAAACAAAAGTTAAATGACTAAAGGTGAAAGTCAATGCAAACCACAAGGACCATCCGTGTAATTTACTCTAGTTTAAGAAAATGGTAATTTGAACTGATCTATAAAAACTATGCAACTAAGTGTAAAAAGTATCTTAAAGGATTATAATATTTCATGAAACCAAAACAAAATGATGTAACACAACGCCCACACAGTCAAACATTTTTTTGGGTAAAAGCATAGTTAAACATTTTGCTATACATAGATTATAATTTTAATATACACTTAACAAATGCTAATTTGAACTGATCTATAAAAACTATGCTTTGCAAGAGCCCTTATTCATTTGAAACTTGCGTATAGTATTCACACCAACAAAAATCTCGAAATAGTATCACAATGTATGCTTCTGTATTGTGAGGATCATGTTCAAATGAATAATGTTAATGTTGCACACCAACTGTTTGATATAATGTTTGTTTTTTAATAGTGTTGTAAATTGGTGATGTTAGTGTGACCCTCTGATCACCGTTGATATCTTTTTATTGAAAATTTATAAGAGTTCAACAATTTCATATACAAAGTGGATCCATTCTTAAAATAATATCAAAGTTAGGGTGAAAATGTCAAGTTTTTAAACCTGTTTGGACCCATTGGAAAATTAAATTAAAAGATAAGACAATATGGTAAATTCTATAAACATGATGGTGCCATGTGAAAATAACAAAAAGATATCGTCTTCCTCATATGGGCATGGTTATTCCATGTTTAAAAAAATCGGTTGAAACTTGAAGCTAGTAGATTTTTTACAACAATCTTAGAAAAAAAAAAAAAAAAAAAAAAAAAAAAAAAAAAAAAAAAGGTCGAAATATGTGACAAACAAGGACGAATTCAAGCTCGTCGTGCAGACGAAGAGCTCCCCAACGGCGAGCCATAGCAAATCTGGACGGTGTCATGGGCAAGCATGGCGAACGTGCCATGTCATCACGGCGAGGGATGGCGAAGCCCACACCCAGTACTCTTATATTCCTAAAAGTTTTGTTTACAGTAAAAAAATGTCATTTTACCACACTCTTTTTTACACACTTTAAACTATTGGTAAAGTACATTCCCGAGCCATTATTTTATTTATTATTATTATTATTATTATTATTTTTTGCAAAAATCCTTCGTTAGGTTAATTAGATGTAATGGTCACCCAACCAACAAAAAAAAGTGACCTTGGTGAGCGCCTGTGTTCGGCCGTCATGGGCTTGGCTCGCGATGATGTTCGTTAGGTGGTTTGCACCCTCCAACATAACCCAGGTCTTATAAGGATGTTTATTGTTAAATACAGTACTTGTCTTCATATAGAGTTGATACTAACAAAAATGGTTACTGCCAAATTAGAAAAACCGCATGGATTATATTTGCAGTTTACTTTAAAATTTATCATTTAAACCCCACTCTAAACCTATTTCATATCTTACAATTATAAGGTATTAAGTTATTAACGTGACATATCACCTTACTTAAAAATGTGAACCCGGCCAACCAAAAAAAAAGGTCATAATGTGAAATAAAACTATTCGTTATCTTATTATTAAACCGTGAATTATCTTTTGTAACCACGCCATGAAAAAATTAAAGAAGAAAAAAAAAACAAATTCCGTATATGAAAATTACTGTTATGCATGCATGTGAACCACGCACAATATGTTACAAACTTACAACAACTTGAGCATGCAGTTTCGAAATGAACCCTATAGTTCAAATAGCTTTAAAAGAACCCCTAGAGAACTGGACCAGAATTTAGATGCGGAATGATGAGTCTGGTCCTTTGAGTTATGATTATGTTTCGAAATGAACCCTGTAGTTTTGAAAGTTTTAAAAGAACCCTTGAACTTTAGTTTGGTGTGTGGACTGTATTGGAGGTTTGCGGATCGGGTAAATGGTTGGACTTTTGCACATGGACTACTGATTGTGGTCCTTTAAGTTATTACATTATTTCAGAATGAGCCTTGTGGTTTTATTAACTTTAAAAGAGCCCCTAGACATAGATTATAGTTCAAAATTCATTTTTATTAACGAACATTATGCTGAATATATAAAGCGATATATGGATTACTAACTCAAAAAAGTATACGTTGGATTACAAAACTTATTGAAGACAATACTTAAAGCTGATAAACTTTTAAAATTTTTACTCTCAAATCACTTGTTTTTACGCTTAGTTTTATAAAGAGATCTAAATATCAAGTGAAAAAAAATAAAGGAATAAATGAATAAAAACGCAAAATTTAGTAACATCCAAATATGTTAACCTCTTTATAAATAGTTAAGCATGTAAAATTTTGAAGGTCATTATGTCCTAATCACTTAATCAAAAAATAGTGAAAGTCTGATGATTTGTGGGGCTTCATCCGTCTTGCATAGCGATTTGTATAGTTATAAGTTTACCTTGATCACCAAAGATAATTTTAACAGTTTCAAGAAAAAAAGTTTGTTCAAGGCAAAGTCAAAGTACAAAAAGCTAAAAAAAACAATTGAACAACCACAAATAGGATTATTATTCTACACTATTTGCAATATTTAATGTAAAGTAAACAATAAAGAAGTGTTACTTTAGAGAAATTTAAATAAACGAGTAAATTATTGATGCAAAATGGTAGGAGAATCACAATATATATTAGAAATAGGGAGGTTATTCATAATTTCATACTTTAAAGAAGGGGAAGAACACGTGTCACAAGCTCGTGACTTTCTTTTATTTCCGTGTGACTTTGCATTTGAGCGCTTACCTAAACGTCTTTGGAATCTTACATCCTTTGGTACAAGGAAACATGTGAAATGAACTACAATTTCTTTTTAAATGCTGAAAATGGCTAAACCTTAATTGAATATTTTACATGACCAATATTACACCTCATCTTTAATGGCAAGTTTTTTTTGGATGACTGAGCCAACAATACTTACTTGACAGTGAGAGAATGTTAACTTCAAGAACAAACTAAAAACTCTCAAGCTTTGAAAGTAGCCAAGTCTATGTTTGCATATAGGGGAAACTGTTTTGTAGATGCTCAAACCTCAAAGTTAATTTACCATACCCATTCATATGACCAAGTTAATTAAATAAAGGTTAAGTATGAATAAAAATTGATTCAATAGAAACAGTTGTGTTATTTACAGTTTACTTAATTTTACCTTTAACCTTCAGTTTTTTTTTTTTTTTTTTGGCCAGGTCCATAAATGAATTATCAAAGTGACATAGAGTTTGCTAAATCAATTCAACTTAGAGGTATAATTGAAAACCTGATGATGTTATCATTATAGAAAATGTAGATAGCAAACAATGATGGTTTTATGCATTGAAATTGTATTCTTTTTGGTACTAGGCATGAGCAAAGAAACATTATTTATGGTTTTTGAGGTAATGTATGAGCAAAAGGTCAAGATGCGTGAACATTTTTAACTTTTGAATATAGTTTATAAAGGTTGTGAAAATAAGTTTCAAAAACTCTTTATACTCGAATATCTATAAACACTATCACTAAAAATTAATACCAACATATCCTTATGTGTGAAATGGGCTTGAGGCCCATTTTAAAACAAAACACACCCTCCTAAGGGCTGTGGAGCCCAACGAATAAACAACCACACCCAAAGTTGGGCTGGAACCATGAAACAAAATAAATAACAAACGCATCCTTTATGTTTTGACTGCAACGAGGTAGTAACTATCCTATATCAAAACAACAAACACACCACGAACCCCTCTTGGGACTTGACAGCCAACTCGACAACATGAAACCAACACCCTACGTGGGTGGGTCTCTTGTATCGACACAGAAACGAGAGCAAACACCTTTGTAGTGTTTCTCGTTGAATTCCAAACCAAAAACAAAGCACCCTCGTGGTTTTTGTGACTGGACCGAGAAAAAACGCAACCAAAATACCATCTGTGACTAAACCAAATGAATGAGTGAATTCAAATCAATTCGAGACCAAAACAATAACTGCAACATAAGCTATCTAGACCTAACTGACTCGAGAGTAAATCAACCAAATAAGCAAACAAATACCTCTCAGTGTTGTTGACCGCGACAGAAACGAACAACCACCCTCTTGGGTGATCCTTGGCGAACCGAGAAAACAACCACAAACCCTCACAGGTTACTTATAGAATCCGAGACAATAACCGGGTTAACTCAAGCCGTTAACACAACAAATCCACATCCAAACCCAAAATACAACTGGGTCGTACGGGTTGACCCGACCCGTGACAAAACTAATCAAAAACAAAAACCCTTTAATCTAGTTATTTTCTTACCACACAAAATCCATATTAACACGTTTTAAATCCAATATTAACCCGTTATTATTATTCCACGAAAACATTAACACTCATTTTATAATCGGTCAGAACAAAAGGAAAATATATAAACCCCTCATGTATAATGCTAATGTCTTATAATTGGTTGCAAGTCATACGGTCAATTGCATATTGCCATTTTCACATTTTATTCAATATATTATGTAATCATAATAATCTAATTGTGTTCAAGCATACAGTATAATGTTTCTGGTCAAAGTAAGTGTAAAGAGACGAGCTCCATGTTGCGATAGATCTTTTGTTGACCTACAAAATGACCTGAAATAAATGTTACTGAATCTATACACTTTGGGAAGAAAAAATAAATCATGAAGGACTCAACATAATTGAACCAAAAACTCACTACAAGAAAAAAGGCTTTAGTTACGAGTGGAAAATCGTCACTAATAGTGTAAAATTCGTCACTAAACCAACTTAGTCACGAAAATCAAGGTCGTCACTTGTCGTCACTATAGCTCCCGTCACTAAGTTAATAGTGACGAAATTGGAATTTGACACTAAATTTAGTGACGAGCTAAAGTCGTCACTTATGGGTGTGAACCCATTTCGTCCCTTAATTTCATCACTAAAGTGGCTAAAGTCGTCACTATTTGCTGGAATGTGTGACGAAAGAAAGGCGTCATTTTTTGGGTGAACTTAACGTCCAATAGTGACGAAATACTTCGTCAGTTTCCAAAATCCTATATCCCGAATCCCGATAATGCGGTACCTACAATTGTAAATATAGGTATTTATAGACTAAAAATGCAAAGACATTTGTTTAGTCAATAATAAGAAATTACTTGATCCATAACAAAGCCGAAACATCAGTTATGTCCAACAATTATTCGATTTGTAGCATATACTTCCAACAAGAAAGTTATAAAGAGATAATCATGATTCTGTAAGAGAATCCTCAAGTGGTAAACTGTTACTACAAGTATATCATGCACTTAAACATCAGCTTGCATTATTATCCTCCATCCAAACTTCAACTAAACATCATCTCGAGCCTCATCATAATCTTCATAATCTTCGGTCATATCATCATCCTCAGTCCCCTGCATAAACTCAAAGCACATCAGTTATATTATCCAGGAAATCTCAAAGAGAGACCATTGCATCGTCTTAGTTCAAGCAGTTTGAGGATCAAAACACATTTGAGCCAACAAGCAAACAACAAAAAAAACAATGGAACTGAAATTTCATTTAATGTATACTTTAACCATGCTACTTTGTAGTATTTCTTTCATATCAAAGTCCTAAAGATTATGGTATTTTGTACAGGCTTGTAAGTTCTAAATGTGGAAGACTTAAAGTAATTAATAACAGGTGTTACGATTGCTAAAGCTACAGAGCTTTCTGATGCAATTGAAAATGCAGGAGCAATGCTTATCCAAGAGGTATACATGCTAATCACACCATTAATCATTACATGTCACACAACTAAAACTAATTAAACTAAATATATAATCTTCCCGAGTTCATTTATATGGGTAATAGTGAAACAGGTTCTGATGTTCTGATAACTAACAGAGATCATGTTAAACAATGTTCCTGTCATTCTACCAAGTCATGTAAATAATTCTTAGTAAATAAAACTACTTCAGATATAAGATATGAACTTACGTTTCCTGGAACGAGTGATCATTCATCACTTTACACTGCAACTGCAATAAAAGACTTAGGCCTTCCTCCTGTGACCAAATACAATCTCTTAGAGGAGAAAGACATGTAGAGCGAACCCTTAAAAACAATAGAGTAATAAGTAATAACGACTATGCATACCTTGTCCTTCTCAGCTGCTCTTCGAGATGCCTACACTCCTCTTCATGTTGAGACCTCAACTCCCATATCGGGCAGAGACTAAAAGAGAAAGCCATGGAACAAGTGACATACGGCTTAACAATTTTTGCATATCTGCATCCATATATCATAGCCTTAGCATATTGATCCTTAATATGTATCCAAACTATTTTGGATCTTCTTAACTCTACGAAATGCCTGAAAACATACCTCATTCGACAAATGAGAACGCACTGGCCTGCAGAATATTAAAGAAACCTGAAATCAATTATGTACATGATGTATAAAAAATTGACCAATTAATAAATAATAGGTCGATAGTTGAAAAACAGAACAAGTAAACTTGTAAGTAACCGTTATTGTGATTAAGGTCGAGAATTGTTTACTAATATGAGAAGCTGAGATCAAGCGAGACATTCAATCATATGATTGTCACCGATACATCAGATCTTAGTATGAACCCTATGTTGTTCTTATTATCATTGCTCCAATCCACGGATAACTTCCAATTTATTTAATTGCCAAACAAATTATAATACTATTAAATGATAAATATGGCCCAAGCCCAGTGTGGGGTTAGGGTCCATTAAGGTTTGTAATCTATATCGATATTTATAGATTACAAACCTTAATGGACCCTAACCCCACACTGGGCTTGGGCCATATTTATCATCTAATAAATACATGGTGATTATGCAACAATTCCATCTTTATACCGGAGTAAGAAACTGCAAAGAAACTAGTTTTCTTCATTAGATATAAACTATCATTGTAAAACACAAAATGTTGAAGCAAAGAATATTTTTCAGGCCAATCAAAACCACTTAGATCACATATACACCTCATATGTCATGGAGTACCAATACGAGCCCATGTGCCATGTTGATTTATGTAGAATTTTTAGATTCAAAATATGTTTTACTGGTACATTTAATAAGATTACACTTTAATATGCAAATAGATCATCACAGAAAAACTACGGGGTCTCCATTAGGCACAAGATATAGTAGTTCTGGGCTCAAGGAAGGGATACAAAGTCACTTCCGAAGATTAAATTCGGAAGCTTAAATTCTTCGCGATACTTATTTGCAAGGTTATGCATAGCTGTAATTCTAGATCAGTAAGAGTTAACAGCCATCAAGTATATTATAGAGTAGAGACCATTCAATCAGGTAGACCAATTTGATACCTTCGCTGGTATCACAGAACAATCTTCGTGCAACATCCAGAAATCTATCTATTCCAGCCTTGACAGCAAAACACTGCCGTGTTCGAGCAACAAAAGGAACTCGTTCATGAAGTACATCCTCATCTATCACCTCTCCAATTCTGAAATCATTTTATATTTTATAAAAAACAAAGTCAACTTCAAGGCTCCATTCCTTTATTCAACATGGACTTGAAGGTCTCTTTTATAAGGATAATATCTCGATTGGAAGCACTAACATTTACGATAAACAATAAGAAGCACTGACCAGGTAATCAAGTCGAGCATCTATGGTTTGTAAATCTTTCAAAGGTTGCAAGAGATTGGCACGAACAAGTATAGTCCTGCGAGAGGAAATATTTCATAAAAACTCACAGTAGTGGATTATATGATGCAAATGAATATTATCATTATTATATCCTCCGGTAGTTCTTATTGACTTGAGAAGCATAGAATGCAACGAACCTTATATCTGCAGTTCACAATGAATCTTTAGACTTATATGAGTTGCCCCTTTATATTCAGCGCAAACCGTTGCGACGGCGGCAAAGTGCGGCGGCGACCGTTGACCGTTGACCGTTGACCGTTGTGCAGGAGAAATGATGAAGAAGCGAACATGAACTAATTCGGGTCGAGTTGGATCCGCGTTTTTTTTTTTTTTTTTAAGTAAAACGTAATGTGTCTCAAGCTTACATTGACTTGCCTTTCTTTGGTTGACCGAGTGACGAGCTATTTTCGTCAAAATTTTTATTATTATTATTATTATTATTATTATTATTATTATTTTTTACCAAAAGTCTTTTAAATTCCATGTTTTATCATGATAAGCATCTATGAATTTTAATAATGAAAAAATTGATGGATGACATGTGTGCTGACGAGTTTTGATATACTTTTTAATGAATTCATGATAAACACTTATACTTTTATAATCAAGTAAACCAGGTCTACGTTCAATTAAATACAACATTGAGACTTTAACATGTCTAGGGAATATTATACAGGTAGATACAATTGAAACTTTCAAATAAATGACTTTATAAGATATCAAGTGTCTCGATACACATTTCATATTCTATCATGAATCATAAAAAAGTGGTAGGTCTTAACAATTGATTTAAAAAACAAATTAGCATCTAACTAATGATAGTCGCGAGATGACTAATTAATAATATTTCATTGCTAGATGACCAATATTTTAATATTATTTTTTCATAAAATTGTTTTGCGAATAAGTTGAAGTTTATTATTATAAAATCATCTAAAAATAAATCAATTTAAAATTATATATACTTTAAGCTTTTATGTGTTAATCTATTATATTTTTAATAGTATTTAAGTAATTTGACTAACAATAATCCCTTATAAGCATGTTTTAACTAACTTGTACTTATGTAAGTTCATAGCTTATAAAAGATTCATTAAATCGCGTAAACTTATTTTAAAAAGTTTAAGCCTTTATAAGCCCATAACCGAACAAATCGAATAGTGGTTAAACGTAAAACTATTATTCTGCTATAAAAAAAAATAGTGAAAGTCTAGTGATTTGTCAGGCTTCATACATCTTGCATAGCCATTTGTAGAGTTACATTGATCACAGTCAATGAGTCAAAGTACAAAAAGCTAACAAAAAACAATCGAACAAACACAAATAGGATTATTATTCTACACTATTTGCAATATTCTACGCTAACAAAAAAAAGTTTGTAATATTTACATGGCTAAACCTCAATTGAATTTTTACATGACCAATAGTATTTTTACGGAATGAAATGTCAAATGAATGGAATAAACAACGTAATGGAATAAATGATGTGATGTAATGATTTATTACCGCAATTAATCATGTTTGGTTGGTATAATATGATGTAATGAATTGTAAAAATTGCATGAATATTTGTATTGTTGAAAATTAAGTTTTTTAAGGTATTTAATGTTGGGAAAGTGTGTTTAAATTAGTTGTACATTTAGCTTATATAAGTGTATTACTGAATTTTAAAGCATTAAATGCCCCAAAAGGGCTAAATACTTATAAGATAGTAAGATAAGACTACTTTATAACATGCGATAAATCCTAGCAAATTGAAATCTCAACGAAACATGAAAAAAAAAAAAAAAAAAAAAAAAATGAAAGAGAAAAACAAAGCTCAAGACTCGATTAACTTCTCCATTAAAAAAAAAATCGTTGCAAAATATAAACTAAATGCGATGATGTTGATCGACATGAAACTCAGGAGGCCATATGAGTTATTGTTCTTTTTATTTGTTTTTTTATTGTTAACAGGTGGCAATTGATGAATTAATAACTGACCTCAAATTTGAATATAACTATGAGAAAATACATACAGAGGTCACTATAGTTTGTCAAAAATTTGATTTACATTACTATACTTTTTTTTTGTTGAATTAGGTCACCAATGTATACGGGTTTGTTGAATTAGGTTACTTACGTCAACATTCGTTAGATTTTAAGTACAAAATGGTCCTTGTCGTTAGTCGGGCGTCACGGAATTAGTCCCTAGACCACTATTTCGGTTGGTTTGACCATTTTTCGTCACGGAATTAGTCCCTAGACCACTATATCGGTTAGTTTGACCGTTTTTTCGTCACGGAATTAGTCCCTAGACCACTATTTCGGTTAGTTTGACCGTTTTTCTTACGTTTTCGTTAGTTTTCTTACGTTTTCATACGTTTTCGCCTATTTTCTTAACTTTTCACACATTAAGCGACCTTTTTCGAAATTAATTTTTTTTTCGAAAAAAAATTAATTTCGAAGAAAATTAATTTAGAAAAAAAATTATTTTTTCTAACTAAAATTAATTCCGAAAAAAAATATAATTTCGAAAAAAAATTAATTTCGAAAAAAAATTAATTTCGAAAAAAATTAATTTCGAAAAAAAAATTAATTTCGAAAAAAAAATTAATTTCGAAAAAAAATTAATTTCGAAAAAAAATTAATTTCGAAAAAAATTAATTTCGAAAAAAAAAATATTTTCTAAAAAAAATTAATTTCGAAAAAAAATTAATTTCGAAAAAAAAATTAATTTCGAAAAAAAAATTAATTTCGAAAAAAAATTAATTTCGAAAAAAAAATTAATTTCGAAAAAAAAATATAATTTCAAAAAAAAATTAATTTCGAAAAAGGTCGCTTAATGTGTGAAAAGTTAAGAAAATAGGCGAAAACGTATGAAAACGTAAGAAAACTAACGAAAACGTAAGAAAAACGGTCAAACTAACCGAAATAGTGGTCTAGGGACTAATTCCGTGACGAAAAATGGTCAAACTAACCGATATAGTGGTCTAGGGACTAATTCCGTGACGAAAACGGTCAAACTAACTGAAATAGTGGTCTAGGGACTAATTCCGTGACGCCCGACTAACGACAAGGACCATTTTGTAACATTTTTTTAACCAAAATTCAACAAAGTAACCTAATTCAACAAACCCGTATACATTAGTGACCTAATTCAACCAAAAAAAAGTATAGTAACGTAAATCAAATTTTTGGCAAACTATAGTGACCTCTGTATGTACTTGCCCTATAACTATCAAAGGCTTCGCATTAGCATATTTATACATTGGGCTTTTCAAAAAATGGTGCCCTTTATGTCGCCTGCTCAGCCCGCCTTAGCCCAAATTTGGCCCTACCAAACATGCCCAGAAGGTATGTTTAGTGAAACGAGTCATAACTTATACTTTAAGCCGAAAACATTAGTTTATTTTTACATAAAATTGTTTTGCAAGTTAGTTGAAGTTTGTTTTATTGTAAAATCACTTAAAAATAAATCAATTTAAAATTATATATATTTCAAGCTTTTATGTGTTAATTTATTATATTTTTAAAAGTATTTAAGTAATTTGACTAATTATAAATTCTTATAAACATGTTTTAATTAACTTGTGCTTATGTAAGCTCATAGCTTATAAAAGATTCATAAAATTGCGTAAACTTATTTTAAAAAGTTTAAGCCTTTAAAAGCCCGTAACAACCAAACACATTAAATAATGCTAATAATATAGCCCATTATAACCGTTGACATCCTTGTCATCCCAATAATCCAATATGCACCTAGCGAGACTCAACAATATATACCATAAAGTTTGACCATTACTTAGAGCGCTGGTTACCCTCGTGTCATGGCCAAAAAAGTGACGCCACATCAGCAAAAGTCTCTATCGCATCAGAAATTCCATGACACCACATTCTAACTGTTATCGTTGGCACCAGAAAATGTGGTGCCATAGGGTGTTTTTTTTTTTTTTTTTTTTTTTTTTTTTTTTTTTTTTTTTTAATATAACATAAAACATACACAATATTAACTAAAATAAACTTCATTTACACAATATTAGTTACTAATGTAACTTTAAAATAAAGATAACAATGAAATCAAACTTTAAGGGTATAAACTGTAAATTAATTATTTATATTAAAAAAAAGAAAAAAAAAAAACACTTTTTGGTCTTCTTCTCCATCGTGGACCTGCAACCCAAGAACCTCAAAAAAGGGAAAAAAAAAAAAAAAAATACAAACACAAATACAAACACAAACAAACCCACCAAAAAAGAAGAAGAAAAAAAAAAAAAAACCGCGTGGGCTGGCCACCACGGCACGAGCAGCCATGGCGCCACCCACGGTGTGGTGAGCCATCGTCAATTTTGGGCTGGTGGGATGGCACGAGGCTACGGCGCCACCGTACCTCCCACTCTTAACATAAATTAATAATAATATAGGCCGTAATACTTTCACCGTCTTAAATTAATAATCCAGATTCTTTTGGTGAAATGATGAAATATCTTATTACTTAGAATACTTTATATGAGGGGTGATTGAAAGGCCTAAAAAAATGCGCTTAAACTCATGTCTAAACCTGTGTGCCATTAAGCATATATTTAAGTCTCTTTTATCATTTTCCACTTTATATTTACCCTTACTTAAAATTATTATTACAAATTTAAGAAAAATACTTTAACTTATTAAT
The DNA here is from genome assembly GCA_021014915.2 of Artemisia tridentata subsp. tridentata. NCBI lineage: Eukaryota > Viridiplantae > Streptophyta > Magnoliopsida > Asterales > Asteraceae > Artemisia > Artemisia tridentata. The sequence continues at coordinate 1,983,357 of CP139505.1, read as the reverse complement.
TAAATGTAAAACTATTATTCTTATAAAAAGTTTTAAAAAAAAAATAGTATAATTTATTTAAGAAAAATACTTTAACTTATTAATTAAATGTAAAACTATCATTACTGTGAATTGTATGCTGTTTATGCTGGTAGCTAGTTTGATAATTATGATGGATGTTAATAATAAGCTTCTAAAAAAAGGCTTAGGCCTATGGTTGAAAATTATTACAAGCATATAATCAGCTGTGAAAAAAGCGATGCAGCTAATAGTGTTTGAATTTGCTAATGATGTATAAAAATGCAGTAATTAGAGAATAGTTAATTGTTTCTTTTCTTTAAAAACCCAAAAGTGCTTATTTGGCTTTTAAGTAACTGAACAAGGAGATATTTAGTCGATATAAGCAATCCCAGATACCCCTAAAGCATCAGTATTGTATATTTTTTTAATTAGGATCTCTAATAATGACTATGGAATATTATCTTGGGTTTCGTCATCACTTTTTTATAGAGGCTTGACTTGATAGGACCCAAGGCTATTGGTAGCTAGATAGAAACTTTTGAATTGCTGTTTGTTGTTTTTTTTTTTTTTTTTTTTTGTGCTTGTTATATGCTTGATTTTCGATTCATTTGGAAGGCCTGATTAGTTTTTTTTTTTTTTAAATCAACAACGCTTACAGGACTTTGAGCAACATGGCATATGTTGGGTGTTTCACATTTGTGGAATTTGGGTCATTAGATAGTAATAGCAAAGTTACTACCTTCTTATTACTCTTATTTGTGCTATTAGTTTCAAAGAGAGGGTTTAATAGACCGAGAACGATGTTGATTTGTAATTTGAAATTTTAATGCTGTCTTATACCTTAAGCAAACGCACATAACGCACAGAAAGGACAAGTGTGAGTGGCATTTTGGAGCTTCTTTTTTAAGCATATGTAGCAAAATACAATGTATCTAGAACTTAAGTATATAGGAGTTGGTGCTATGTTTTTTTATTGATGTTGAGACCTGGTGGTTCTTCAATGTTGAAGAGGTGCACATGCACTATGGATGGGATGATTGTTGAAGGGGGCGTAGGTTGAAAAGTGTCTTTTTATATTTCCTTTTGACACTTAGTTCCGCAGCATTTCATCCTAAGGAGCACTGCAGTGTCCTCCCATGTCGGTAGATAGCAGGTTCTAACAACGGTGAACAGCAGAGTATTGACTTTCTCACAGTTAGGCTATAGACTCATTGTGCTTTGCTATATGCTTGAAGTTCTCTGGAGACTATCTTTCAAGCTCGTAGTTATATTCTCTTAAGCTTCTTTATCTTTCTGCAAACTCAAAAAATGGGATTCTTAATTAACTTGTGAGGGTTCTGCAATTTCATGACAAACTACTGACGTGTTATTTCTTTTTTAAAAGATTTATCTGAACTTGAGATTGCTTTATTGTGTCGCTCTTAATGTACATAGAAACAAAATTAGCTTTTAATTGTGTATTGCAGACAAGAGTTTTTCATACTAATGCTGATAAAATAACCTAAGAATGATATAGAGCACTAAAACTTGTACGAACAGAGTGACATCGTTGTAGAAGTTTTACAAACAGAAAATGAAAGCTAGTTTGGTTATGGTTATTGCCGTGTTGATAGAATCGAGTTTATGGTTCTGGTTTGGTTCAAATTGTTCGCTGAACCTCTAACTATGTAAGCTATTGCAATTTGATGGTATATGGATGTCGATTGTTGATAGTAAAAGTGTATGTAGTTCACACTTGGCTGCTATTTTAGTTCACGTGTTCTTGGTATCTCCAGTGTTTATAATTGTAGGCAAGTCCTTGCTTCATAGGCTGCAATGCAACATTTGGTTTTGATGATCCAACATTCTTTACATAATCTTAAAAGCATAAGGAGATGATGGACTGAAGTTAACAATGCTGCATTTATATATGTGTCACTTTAAGATATTGGTTGGGCATATATAGGATTGTAGGCTGTCTGTTTATGTCGGGTGTGATCAGGCATGTGATAACGGTCTTTAATGGGGTTGACGTCTTTAATGTGTTATTCTGATCTAATGTTCTATGTCATATGTTTCATCCTTGGGTCGTATCTTTCTTAGTAAGGTTTCCAAATTTTGTTTAAGTTATTGAGTATTTAATGATTTTATGAATGGCTTCTGTTACTTCATTTGTGATTCTTCTCCGTGTCTTGTGGCCTTGAATGCGTTTTCTTACTAGTATACCATCACTTTTATTTCAAGAACTGTTCTGAAATTTGTAAGATGCAACTCTTCCAGGTGAAAATAGATATGGTTTAGTTGAAAGTAAAAATACTATCTGATAGCGCGTCACAATGGCTGTTTGACAGTTGTAACCACACTTGACCACATACATTTCTCTACAGTCCAGTTCGACTTTGAAAGCTTTCCCTTTCTGTGTTGAAAATATTATTTTAAAGATATCTGGTGAATGTGGCAAAATGGTAAGGCTATGTTGACCCCTAAATGCCTTTTTTCATTCTTTTCAAGTTACATCTTGGGCCACTTTTGGTCCATTTGACCCGTTTACGTCGATATATACTAGATCGATCATGACCCATATTAGTATATTCACAAGTAATCAGTTCTGATTGTGTGTATCTTGTTTGCTATTTGCCTTTTTAACTCGCATGACATGCTAAACTCATTTTTTTTTTTTTTTTTTTCTTATTGCAGGGTGTACGATCAGATGCCTGAGCCAAGGTGGGTCATATCAATGGGAAGTTGTGCAAACGGAGGTGGTTACTATCACTACTCATACTCTGTAGTTAGGGGTTCTGATAGGATTGTCCCGGTCGACATCTATGTTCCTGGTTGCCCACCAACAGCCGAAGCTCTCTTATACGGTCTTCTTCAGCTACAAAAGAAGATCAACAGGCGTAAGGACTTTCTTCACTGGTGGACCAAGTGAGGTGCATTCTACTTATGGGAATCGAATAAGTTCTGTATTTTCTGTTCCTGCTTATGTTGGGAGAGTTGTTGTAAGACTTGCATATTTCTGCTGAATGATTTTTGTATGTTAACATTCTGTGCTATTATGGCTGATTGTTGTTTTTGTTAAAAGGTGGGATTGAATAAAATGCCCAAAAATGCTTTATATATGTAGAGATTAGAACAAAATCTCTTCAAAAGCTGTTGTTGGTACTCTAATCTGTCTTATTTAGTGCATAATTGTCTATAATGTTTAAGGGGTGCTTTCCTAATTATATTTGAACTGAGTGGCTTGTTTTGGCAAAAATGAACCATGTGTAATGTCATTGAATTCTAGACTACCATTGCCATACAACATTTGTTAGGATCGTGTGAGTAGAAGGATACATATGAATAATTTGCAGGAGGAAATAGCATTTTCCATAAATCATATGGAAAGACAACTATGTGATAATGTGACGAGCGATGTACAATACTTTTTCTCCTCTTCTCTTCGAAAAAAAAAAACCCTCGTGAACAGACTTACTTTTTAATTTCCTTTCCACTTCTCTTCTTTACTCTCTAATTAAAAACTCGAGAACGTACGGTTAAAAGAAAAGTTACTATCTGCAGTATTATTGTTTGTTGGTAAGTGGTGACCATACTTATTTTGTTACAAGTATGATCACTAAAGTTGCAGAATGTGTTTTGATATAATGCCTGTGTTAACAGGTTAACAGTTTATACTTTATACTTATGCATATGGAGCAAATCACTAACTGGGCAAACAAAAGCTAATAAGCCAGCCAAGTGTGTCATGCTAGTGCTGATAAATGGTCCATTTATTGATGGGCGTATGACGGGGATTGAACCCGCACGTGGTGGATTCACAATCCACTACCTTGATCCACTTGGCTACATCCGCCCCTACCCCCGCACAGGTTTCAGTCTCTATCTACGATCAGAGTAATAACCTCATTTGATTTGCTTACTGAGAATGAGGTATGCACTATGCACAAATCATACAAACAAGTAGTCATCTAATAAAACTCATCTGATGTTCATAGTTGAGCTAAACGTCCCAAAAAAAACATGCAGACAGAGCCCAAAATCGAGGCATGAAACTTAACTAACCAATAGTCATAAGGTAATTCATAATCCACTACTACTTTATATTAAATTTAGTTTGATGCATGTTTAATAACAATTGACATGCTAGACGAGTACCCGTGCATAGCAACGAGATTTTATAGCGACAGATCGTTTAGTAATAAAAAAAAGTTTATGAGTTATAAACGAAAAATTATAAAAGTTTGAAGATTTGGAGATTAAACATAATGTTTTGAAACCCGGTTCGACCCGGGTGGTTCAACCGGTTGAACCGTTTCGGTCGAAAAATGGGTCGATTTAAACCGGGTTAACCCGACGGGTTGGGTCGAAAACGGGTCAAATTAAACCGGGTCAACCTGTCGGGTTTGAAGCGTCTCTGGTCAACCCGGTTTTCGATGTGTATTAATAGTTTCCTTTTGAAATATATGTTTTCAACATTTTTATTTTTTAGTTTCAACTTTTCACTTTTCACTTTTTGATTTTTCCTTTATATATAGTATAGCAGGGTACCCGCGCGTTGCGATGGCGGGTACCCTGTGACGATTAACCGTAGAAATAGATCTCGATGAGGCTTGATTCACCAGTTTGTATCGGTTTCAACGGGTCATCTCTGGTTCATTTTCGGATGGCTTTTATTGGTTAGCCGAACCGGTGGCGAAACCGGTTCCCGGTTGAACCCGTTGGTCCGGTCCGGTTATCAAAATTATAAGTACCATCAACTTGTTAGCTTGTATGAAGCTTTTGTGTGTTTTATTAATTTGTATAATGTGTATAATAACATGTACTTTTCATTTTAGGGTGTTTTAAAAATAACATTAATTAGTATGTTTAATTATTTTATATTTTGGATTATGTTGTAGCTTGTTTAAATTATACATTGTGAAGATTTTATTGTACTTTTTAGTACGGGGTGTTTTAATTGGTTGTATTTAATTTGGTAGATATGCTTTTAATTTGTTGTTTAATGTGAATAAATTATTGTACTTTTAAGTAACGAGTGTTTTAATAAGAGTATTAATTCCATTTTCAATTTTCAACTTTCAATATTTGAACATTTTCATTTTATATGTAGTATAGATATAGACTACTGTGAAACAAACAAATGAGTAAATAAATATACCAATAGATGACATTATAACACTTGATGGGCGTTTTCTTTTAATGAATTTAATACGTATAAATATTAATTAATAGTGGATGGTATGTTTTCACTGAAGTAAAACGGTAATTTAAATTTAGAGAATGTTAAATGAGTTGCGACACCACTTAATATAATGAAAAGAAAATGTAGTCACGAAAGTTAAACCTTCGTATATGTGTGTTTCGTTGTGGTAGTCCAAGAAGAAGATCATTTACAGGTAAGTAAATTGATACATTTAGTGAATAAGATTATATAGGGAACCAATTAATCATATCTAACTCATTTAGACATAAATCGTACTTGTCATTTATAAAACAGATTGTTCATGCATGTGCATCGTAGAAACTTTTACAATACAATTAGTTAACGCATCAATAGTGGTAACCTCTTTTAAATGTTTATAAATATGCAATACCATTACATCAATTTCTTAAAACTTTATTAATATTTCACATAAATCGAATATAACTAATTATCAAAGAGGTGAGATCGATGCAAAACAAGTATCACTTAAAAAACAAATAAATCAATCTCAACTATCCATCCACCTTTCATCTAATGGCTAAGATCAAATCAAAAAATAAAAAAAGGAGGGCAAAATTGACATTTTAGCTCATTTAATATAAAAACCCAATTTCCACCTTTTTTTTAAAACAACATATCTTGCAAACGGTAAATCTTCAAGCTACAAAAAATACACCATCGCGACGAGAAAAAAATTATCTTTCTATAGATATGCATTGTTATATACTTTCGACGAACTTTTTTTTCAAAATTCCGTCCAGAAAAATCCCACAGGATTCGTAAAAAGACGATTTTTTTTCAAAATTTCCGTCCAAAAAAATCCTACGGGATTTGTAAAAATCCCATGGGATTCGTAGAAAGACGATTTTTTTTTTTTTTTTCAAAATTTCCGTCCAGAAAAATCCCACGGGATTCGTAAAGAAATCCCACAGGATTAGTAAAAAGATTATTTTTTTTTTCAAAATTTTCGTCCAGAAATATCCCATGGGATTCGTAAAAATACGAATTTTTTTTTCTTCAAAATTTCCGTCCAGAAAAATCCCACTGAATTCGTAAAAAGACGATAAATCACAAAGGATTCAGTATGAATCCCATTGGATTCTTTGGTGAATCACATGGGATTCATTGTGAATCCCATGGGATTCTTTGGTGCATCCCATGGGATTCATTGTGAATCCCATGGGATTCACAATGAATCACTTAAGATTGTGTATGTAGTCACATTGGATTCACACAGAATCCCATGGGATTCTTTATGAAATCCCATGGGATTTATACAGAATCCCATGGGATTCTTTATGAATACAGATGGGATTCACACAGAATCCCCCATGGGATTCAGTGTGAATCCCATGGGATTCTGTGTGAATCACATGGGATTCTGTATGAATCCCATGGGATTCTGTACAGGATAAATTTATAAATGTATCACAAGGAATTTATAAAGAATCCCATGGGATTCTGTGTGAATCCCATGGGATTCTGTACAGGATAAATTTATAAATGTATCACAAGGAACTTATAAAGAATATTCCGGCAACACCACCGCCACGTCAGCAACAACAACAACAAACTCAACAACAACCTAACGGCCTAACAATCCTCTCACCTTCAGAACCACCTCCACCACGCCACGCGCCACCTCCATCCCACGCGCCACCCCAACCCATCTAACGTCATCATCACGTTTTGTGGACATTGAAGATGGGAAGATAACCTCATAGTTTCTACAAATTCTAAAATATTATGAACAAGTGCACTTTTACTATACAAAATATAACAACATTTGATGAACCAAATAATATACTCGAGACACAGAGACTCATCAGTCAATGACTAACTTCTAGATCTATCCTTTAAAAATACTCCGAAATTCAAGTACATAAAAAAACCAATTATTTTTCATACGTTATGAACTGATCTAACTTCTAGATCTATTCTTTAAAATTACTCCGTAATTCAAGTACATAAATAAACCAATTATTTTTCAAACGGTAGCCAATTCTCGATAAGCAATGAAATTCTTCAATATTTCATTAAGCAATCTATAATCAAGCTCGAGGTGGAAGCTTTTCTTGATAGTTGGTTACTACGGCGGTTACAACAACCACCACCGCAACAACAACATTTTCGGTGGCTGGAAAATGAGTGACATGTGGTAACAACAAAAAATCAAACGGTATTTAATAATTTTTTGTAAGAAGATGAAGTGTTTAGATTTGAGAAGATATGTTTGGTGAGAGAGAGATAAAGAGAGAGAGTGTGTGTGTGTAAACATGTGTGAGTGTGTGTGTATGAGTGTGGAAAATGTGGGGTATTAGGTAGAGTTGTATAATTACAAAACTACCCTTATAGCTAATTTAAAAGGACGGGATGTAAATAAATGTCGCCGTCGGATGAAAGTTAAATTAATGGTTGAGATTAGATGGTTTGATCTTTAGATATTTTTTGTTTTGTATTGAACTTTTGTCAATTATCAAATACTCTTCAGGTTTAAGATTTATGACATTTTCATGCCAAATAGACATGAAACAAAAAATAACTATTGATAGATGTAATGAAATATAAAGCTTTTGATAAATCATAAAACAAGCTACTCGTTACCATAAACTCTTACTAAGAATTTTTTAATAGCTATTTTTCTTGTAGTATAAAATTCTATAATGGCAGTTTTCTTGTAGTGTGAAATTATATAGTGACTATTTTTTATTTATTTATTTTTTTTATGTCTAGTATTTATAGCAGCTTCACTTGTAGGGTTAATTAAAAAAATAAAATATTTGAGTTAACTACATTTTTGGTCCTTGTGGTTGTATCTGAATTGCACTTTTGGTCCAATTTTCAAAAACGTTGTGATTTTAGTCCAATAGTTTGAGTTTTGTTCCACTTTTGGTCCAATTTTCTAACGAAGTTAGTTTAGCCGTTAAGTCTAATTGTAAAGTGGCAACATTAGTCCTTTAACCTAACGGTCGTTTGCAACGTTCGTCCTATATACCAAAGATCGTTTGCAATGTTTGCACCGTTAGTCCTTTCAGTTAGTTAGTCTTTTAAAAAAAAAATCTAAAAAAAAAATTCGAAATAAATTCTAAAAAAATGTTTTTTTCCAAAAAAAATAATTCGAAATTTTTTTTTAAGAAAAAAATTTCTAATAAAAATTCGAAAAAAATTAAAAAAAAAAAAAAGTTTTTTTGTCGAAAATTTTTTTTCCAAAAAGAATAATTCGGAAAAAATTTTGTTTAAAAAAAATTTTTATAAAAAATAAAAAATCTAACAAAAATTTACTTCAAATTCAAAAAAACTAAAAAAAAGTTTTGTCGAAAAAAAAAATAATCGAAAATTTTGTTTAAAAAAAAATTTATAAAAAAAAAATTTCTAATAAATTTTTTCAAAATTCGAAAAAAATTCTAAAAAAAAAAAAAATTTTTTTGTCGAAAAAAATTTTTCCAAAAAAAAAAAATAAAAATTTTTCAACGAAAAAAATTTAAAAAAAAAAAAAGTTTTAGAAAAAAATTTTTAAAAAAAAAAAAAAAAAAAATCTAATAAAAATTTTCTTCAAAAATTCTAAAAAAAAATTTTTTTTTTGTCGAAAAAAAAATTTTCCAAAAAAAATAATTCGGAAAGAATTTTGTTTAAGAAAAAAAATTTATAAAAAAAAATTATTTTTTCTAATAAAAATTTTCTTAAAAAATTCGAAAAATTTTGTTTATAAATTTTTTTTTTCTAATTAAATTTTTGTTTAGAATTTTTTAAGAAAATTTTTATTAGAAAAAAAAATTATTTTTTTTATAAATTTTTTTTCTTAAACAAAATTTTTTCCGAATTATTTTATTTGGAAAAAAAAATTTCGACAAAAAAACTTTTTTTTTTTAGAATTTTTTTCGAATTTTTTAAGAAAATTTTTATTAGAAATATTTTTTTTTTTTTTTTTTATAAAATTTTTTTCTTAAACAAAATTTTTTCCGAAATATTTTTTTTGGAAAAATTTTTTTTCGACAAAAAAACTTTTTTTTTAAGAATTTTTTAAGAAAATTTTTGTTAGAAAATTTTTTCTTAAAAAAAAATTTTCGAAGTATTTTTTTTGGAAAAAAAAAATTTCGGCGAAAAAAAACATTTTTTTCGAATTTTTTTTAAAAGACTAACTAATTGAAAGGACTAACGGTGCAAACATTGCAAACGATCTTTGGTATAAAGGACGAACGTTGCAAACGACCGTTAGGTTAAAGGACTAATATTGCCACTTTACGATTAGACTTAACGACTAAACTAACTTCGTTAGAAAATTGGACCAAAAGTGGAACAAAACTCAAACTATAGGACTAAAATCACAACGTTTTTGAAAATTGGACCAAAAGTGCAATTCAGATACAACCACAAGGACCAAAAATGTAGTTAACTCAAAATATTTTCAAGTATTTATAACACTCCCTAGAGATTTGTAAGATGAAGATCTTAATCATTTTGATTATATTGACGTGTTTGCTACTTCAATCTTTTAGAATGCGGCTTTAAAATTCCAAACTACAAATAGTCAACATGTAGGATTTTGAAAGCTAACCCCAAAATCCAAGATCGTAATTGGTGGTCCAACGTTAGAGGTTTTAATTAACTTTGTGATGTATGTTTTGTTGAATATGTTTTGTATGGTTGTTGATAATGATAAGCCAATTTGAGTGTTACTATGTTGAATATGTTTTGTATGGTTGTTGATAATGATAACCCATCACATAAAGCGAAAAACAAACACACAATTTATGCTTCAAATCAAAACCTAATAAGAATAACAAATCAAACTTATGAAAAACCACTCTATAAAAAACTACTAACGTCTAAGCATGACCATGAAACCTTATATCCCAATCGTCACAGAATGCGAATTGCTCGTCAGTTAAATCTTCGCACTCATCATCATAATCATATGGGCTATCATAATAATCGTATTTTCAACGCTCGTATAGGTACTTTCTCCCAGTTCCACCTCCACTCTTGGTCATAAAACCTGATGTTTCGTCTAATAATGCTATCTTCAATTAAATGGTAATTGAACTAGTCAATCAGGTTTTAGTCAGAATGTGATCGCGAAGTTCCTAATTTTTAGATGTGATGGCACATAAAGATATCACGTAGTTGCTCATTAAAACATATTTTGTTATCTTAAATTTTAGAACTATAAAGTGTAATTCTAAGAATAGAAAATGGTGCATATCTACTAATGCTGTAAAATTATTCAGAAGGGAATACTTGAGAATGATTTTAATTACTAGCTTATACATACAGTAATTATTTGATACATACAAAAAGTAAAAGTTTTGATAAACTATTGCATTACGTTTTAACTATGACAAGTTTATTAGCATATGTGGGCCTAATTGGTAACTAGTAGATAATACCAAAAAAATATCATGTGGCCAATGACAAAGTAAGAAAATTTTGGGAGGCAAAGTGAAGCACTCAAAATAGTTGTTAGTGGGTTAATTGATTAGGTTGAGCTATTTGGTAGGTGTCATTTGAGATGATGGAATGGCTTTATACCTTATAATAATGAGACATTATTTACACTTTAAAATTTAATTGTCACACTCTAACGTACAATTACAGTAAGCATTCTGTAATATATATACAACTATTTACTGCAAAAATTGTAGTCTGCTAATCAAAACTTGAAGTGTACAAATCACCTCTTCTATATAACAATTGTTTGATATAATGGTTTCAATCTAAAAGTGAGCCATGACTACAAAAAAGTGAATCCCATTGAGTGGGTTTTGCAATTCAAACCCCACTTCTTTAATAATATTTTAATAAAAGAGTGGAGTTATTCTACAAACTATAAAAATTTCACATTGGAAGGGACAACTCCCATCCATTAATTTAAATTTGATCAATGGCTTAAATTAACTTACACCAAAACACACTCTACTCACACAAACCCCTTCACCACAAACACACGCACACAAAACACACACAAACACACATCATCATCCACCGGTCCAAAGCTCCAAATATCAGCAGAAAACGAAAACCGTCTCCGGCGACTCTTACTCACTTCCGGCCGGTCAACGGCGACGGTTACAGTACCCGAAGAGTCTAATTTAACGAAAGCGCAAAAGGCGAAAAAGTTACATTCTGTTTATGAGAAGCTCTCGTGTGAAGGTTTTAGTGATGATTATATTGAACGTGCTTTATCTCATCTTAAGGTCTAATTTAATCTCATTTTATAAAATTTAACTTTTTAGCGATTGTTGCTGTAGTGTATGCGATGAAATCGTTTACGTTTCGAGCTTGCGATTAGGTAAACTAGGTTTAATTGATGTTAGGTAGCTAATTATATTGCGTTTTGCGGAAAGTGTTACTGATATCGATCTAGTTTTATAATCTATGAATCGACTGTAGAGGTTTATTATTTTTGTTGTTGATTTGATTATAGAGAGTAAGATGTAAATAATGTTAATGTTGAGTGTGCGATGAAATTGGTATTGAGTTTGCGTTTAGGGAGAACTAGGGTTAAATGATGTTAGTTAACTAGTTATATTGCATTTTGCAGCAAGTGCTACTGATAGCCAGCGGCTTTTATAATCTATATTAATTGATTGTAGAGATTTTGTAGAAAATAAGATGTGATTAGTTTCAGATTTGTAGCAATTGTTATCGTTGAGAGTGGATCGTGAAATTGGTTTTGATTTTGCCTCTAGGAAGAACTAGATTTGTAGCAATTTTTACGGTTTGCGGATGCCATAAAGATGACACTAAAAGAAGGCTTGTGCCTGTAGGGTTAAGAGTACTGTTTTGTAAAAAAAATGTGATATTCTGAATATCACAAAATATCACTTGTGATATTCAGTCACATTATCACAAGTGATAGTGATATTACTTTAATAGGGACAAACTTACAAAAAATAAAACATCCACATATTATTCATATTACTCTACGTGTACAAATTTACAACCACTTCAATCTCTTGATTCATATAAACCAATCTCAACTCCAAAGAAAAAACCTTAGCTCAAAAAATTTATTATCCGACATGGGTCCAATTATCCTTACTCAGTTAGCAACAGGTTTAAGCATGCTGGCTGGAGCAGCTGTGGTTAAGTCAGTAATGGACCAATACAACATGATGGGTCCTGGTTCTGATAGGTTTCCAAAGTGTGCTCGTTGCAACGGCTCTGGTCGAGTTAGCTGTTTATGTAACAGGTGGTCTGATGGTGACCGTGGATGTGGGACGTGTGCTGGTTCAGGACGGATGGTGTGTAGTAGCTGTGGAGGTGGGGGTACGGGTCGTCCTCTTCCAGTTCATATATCGGTTCGTCCTCCAAATCGGCCTCAACTTGTTCAATAGGAAACCAAACCCAGACAAGGACACGAACAAGTGGAGTCACAGCAACACCAATCGCCAGCCCGTAGCGTGAACAAATTGACTCTGGTATTATCTGCTCAAAGGTAACATTTCTAGGTCAGTTGACGATTCTTTTGGAAATTGATTTATGTTAGAATACTAGATAAGAATCCTGACCTCGCCAAAGAGAAGTATTAAAGTCACTGAAATAATAATGGCACCTGATTCCGGGACCAATTTGTTCAAGAATATATGAAGCGCCTGAAACGATAAATAGCACTTGTTTGAGTATGCTGATATGTATAAACTTTGTGATTATTTCTGGTGCTATATGATATACCTCCATGGCAGTAGCATTACTGATCAAGAGAGTGCAAAGAACTAAATGATGCCTCTTCACAACAGATATGATCTTTGCTGCATTGTAACATGATTCATGCATAACTAAAATATGATATTTTAAAAAATTATAACGTGTAGAATAAGAATAAGCATACAGGCATGGAGACGGTCCGTGGGATTTCCTGATGCAGCAAGAACTTCGAGATCCACAAGACTCATTGACATGAGTCCAAGTGTGAGCCCCGACATCATTCCAGCAAACGCAACAACCATTACGATCACCAATATGTGAAAGAAGAAATTTAGACTGCAACATGGTAAGTACTCCATTCCAGTTTCAAAGTATGTACAACTCTAACTCTGATCTTTAATACTCCTTATTTATATCTATGTTTACAGAGGTCATATGTTTGATTGATAAGTGGAAACAATGTTATTCGACTTTGAGCATATTAGTAGTTCGATGTGTCAGTTTAAATGATAAGTGTCAGCTACAAGGTGTATTAAAGGTCTGCAAGTGGCAGCTGCAAGTTTAGTGGTTGTTCCATGGGATTGCAGTAAGGGATTTAAAGTACACAGGTACCAGCTTCGGAAAGGTAAATATGAACCTAGCGAGAAGAGGCTTGATGTCCTTTCCACCAGAAGATACATACTGAACTTATATTTAGAAAATTTGTTAGAACAATCTTAAATACTTTCCTTTAAGTTATATTTTTACTGTAATTTTAGTAGTTTCGACTTTCATGTGCTCGTCTACAAAATTATGTAAATTTGAAGTTGATGTTAATGTGAAAGAAATGGTTGTCTTTCCGTTGGATCAGAGTAATGTACAAGTTTCACTTCTCTGTATATGAGTTGCTACCGTATTGACTGTTTGTTACCATTTTGATCACTTTTTGCACTTGACTATTGGTTTAGTGAAGTGAAAGTTTTGTTGAAATGTAACTTGTTTTCTTGACATGAATTTCATAAACAAATGGAAGTCTGCTGTCCTAATTTCATTTACTCTAAATACGGCTTGTGCAAAACATGATGTTTGATTATTGAATCTTCACATAATGTCGAAAATGTTCTGCATAAGCTATATGAATTTGCTTATCAAAACATGATGATGTGTAAATTTGCTTTTTATTTTATTTTTAATGAATTAAAAACAGTTTTGGACTAAGAATAATATTAAAAGTACTAAATTAATACGAAAAATTATGAAAATTTCTGGAAAACTACTTTAAGCTATATTGGACTTAGGAAAAATAAAAAAAGAATCGATAGTTTATTTGAATAAGCTGTGAATAAGCAAAAACGGAAGTTAAGCTAAAAGGGAAAAAATTGGTTAAGTGAATTAAAGGTGCTAGCTATAACGAAAAAGACCCAAGGGCAGAGATGGTTGTGGTATGTTAAACTGGTTGAGGATGGTAGAGGTCTGGGGTTCGAGCCTAGGCTCACTCTGGGCTTCCCAACTTCCCAGTAGTTGTTTTTGCAAATTTTTTTCTTCATGAAACTTATTAATAAGCTAAAAATGAACAACTTTTGTGAAAACAAAATTTTTATAACTTGAGAATTAAGGTGGAAAAGGCAAAATAAACAAACAGTTAACATATTAGGTATCACCTGTGATACATAATAATTTATTAGGTATCACCTGTGATACAAAATAAGATATTAGGTATCACCTTTGATACAAAATAAGATATTAGGTATCACCTGTGATACATACCAAATATTAGGTATCACCTGTGGTACAAAATAAGATATTAGGTATCACCTGTGATACAAAATAAGATATTAGGTATCACCTGTGATACATACCAAATATTAGGTATCACCTGTGATACAAAATAAGATATTAGGTATCACCTGTGATACAAAATAAGATATTAGGTATCATCTGTGATACAAAATAAGATATTAATTTTTTTCTTCATGAAACTTATTAATAAGCTAAAAATGAACAACTTTTGTGAAAACAAAATTTTTATAACTTGAGAATTAAGGTGGAAAAGGCAAAATAAACAAACAATTAACATATTAGGTATCACCTGTGATACAAAATAAGATATTAGGTATCACCTGTGATACAAAATAAGATATTAGGTATCACCTGTGATACATACCAAATATTAGGTATCACCTGTGATACAAAATAAGATATTAGGTATCACCTGTGATACAAAACAAGATATTAGGTATCACCTGTGATACAAAATAAGATATTAGGTATCACCTGTGATACATACCAAATATTAGGTATCACCTGTGATACAAAATAAGATATTAGGTATCACCTGTGATACAAAATAAGATATTAGGTATCACCTGTGATACAAAATAAGATATGTGCTATTATTGTTAAGAAATACTATCTTACAAAATAAGATATGTACATAAATGTTAAAACTACTCGACACAAAGGTGTAACATTTATTAGTTCAAATTATGTTATTACAAAAGATCCAATCACACGTTCATAATGAGTCAAATATATATTTGAAAATTGGTTAATTACATGAACAATATATTTAATATATTATTTAAATAATGAATTAGTCTTTATTTATGATTAGGTAAATATAGAGCATATATAATTATACTAAAGTGAAATATTTGATATAGAAATCGATGGACTCATTTTAGTTGAACAAAAATGTTGTGCATGCATTAGAGATGCCCAGAGTGTTCAGAGAAACAATAGCTAAATATGGGTCAATCTAGATAATGACCAATTAATTTGAACTAACAAGATCATAATCATCAACTGATGTATTAGATCACCAACCAGGTCAATAGTCATGTTAGTCTAACCTGGTGGAACTTCACATACTTTTACACTCTGTAAATATAAGTTCTCTCTTCTCTGATCACATCAAGAAAGGAGTAACAACTAATATTCGCGACAGAAACAAAAGTCAACCAACAAAACTCTAATAAAAAAGTTGCTCAATACTCCTACAAATAAAGCCAACAAAAGCCTTAACTTTTGGGGTAAATGTGAGCCCAAAACTGAACTACTCGACTGTAAAGCATAGAAAACTCGCAAATCATTTTACGAACAATAAGAATTAACTCTAAATATTTTCCTTCTACTTTAAATATTACCACTACTATGACTTTGTCGCATCTCTAATTTCCTAATGCTCGGTGAGTTGAAAGGGTATATAACTTTAGATGTTTGACTGCTCAAAAGGCACTTTAACCAGAAGCCGTCCATGTAGGCTGACAATTGTTGATGTACGAAGTGGATATATTCTTGCTGGTAAGCTGATCACCTATAAACCAAATATCAATAAACATTAACCCAAATAGAACACTGAAGTCAGTTTCATCACATTTGCAAAAGTTAAATACGAACCTTTTTAAATGATGAAATGCCCCATGGGTTGTCAAGTTGCTCGGGCTGACCTGTGATGACTAGACGCCCAGCTGGATCTGACTGAACACGTACCTAAACCCATTACAGTTTTAGTACTATACACCATTTGTTTGTGTGCAGAAAGAAGTAAAAACCGGAGCAGATACGGCAACTTCTCAGCTTCAATCGTTCGAATACACGATAAAGCTATCGTTATAACCTTCAAAACAATCAAATACACCATTTATCAGCAATCAGGCTACAAAATACACCAATATGTATACTTAACAATAATAATATGCACGTATAAACAACCTTATCTTGCAAATACTCATCCAAATTCAAACTCGAGAAACAATCAATAACAGCAACAGTAGCACTCGAATCGTCCTGCAACACCTGCTCAAGCGCCTCAACCACAATCTCATTACTACTATCTCCCATAACTTCGGGCAACGAACCAATAATCTCTCTTCAAATCACACGGGCAAATCGACAACACTTTAAACAAACTATCCATAAACTTCTCACAATCCACCAAAAAATCAAGCCACCTAAACTGATTCACAATCAACCTAGCTATATCCTCATCCAAACGCAGTGCATCACGATCAAAATACTCAGGTAGCTTCTCTAGCAACATGTTCTGAAGATCTAATTGTATCGAAGGCACTAGTAACAACACCCTAACTAAACTATCACTCCTTCCGTTATTCACATTATCACGAAATGACGGCAGTAACACCCTACAAGTATAAACTCGCAATTAAAAAACTGTATAGCTACAACTAAGCATTGCGCTAATTGATTAAAAATGTGTCTAACTTTACCTCTTTTATTTTTTCGTGTATTAATCTACTTTTTTCCGTTAAAAACTATCACTCCTTCCGTTATTCACATTACCTCTTTTATTAATCTACAACTAAGCATTAGTTTAACACTTCATCATATATCATGGCACCGCACATAGCGAGAAACAATAACAGCTTCCAATTGATGCACCAGCACCAACGCACATATACAATATCCATCTTAATCTTTCAACAGTCCAATTTCTTAACGATCTCACAATCACGCAAACAGACTATTTCATTTATTCCACATATCACAACATTGAATTATTACATACTATTATATTGATAAAAACATCCTTTAATCTCAAAACTAATTAAAATCACAGCATTTCCCCTAGTGCTATTTATAGTCAACTACACAATACCATGTGAAAATCAATTATTCATTTCATCAAACACATGGTGTGCATTTAACTAATATTTTTTCTAAAGCATAATTTACATAAAGATTAGATGTAGAAAACATAAACTTACTCGTTATTAGATACAGTTTCTGATTATCTGTGTTTTTATGCTTGAATGCTTTCACATGCTTCCAATATGATGATGAACGATCTGAAGAATTAGTTAGCTTATAATTCATCACTAACAATGATAGAAGAACGAATGGGATAGAAGGTGATCGATTATTGAATTAAGGAGCAAAAGTTAGGGTCAGGTGATGTGAGGGATGAAGAAGAACAATTTAGTTGAGAGAAAAGAGAAACACACATTTACTGTGTGTTTTTTAGAGGAGTGGTTATTAAATTATTGCTTTTATATGGACAAAAATGCCCTTGCAGTGTAAAATATGAATTTAATCTCAGCTTTTAGATCAAAATGAATGGAAGGTTGGGATTGGTCCCTTTGTATCTAAGAAATGTTTTGTCCTCAAATGATCTTAGATCTTAATAAAATAAGATTTTTAATCAAAAATATATTTTCATTTAGTCATTTTTCTTTCGTTCCTACCCCACTCTCATTCCTAACCCGTATACATACCAGACGACACTTTAGTTTGTTTTTAAGAGCCGCTTAGACCATTTATCTTGCATTACTTTGTATTTATATATAGTATGGATTCCTTAATGGCTTTATACAAAATACCCGTTAAAACATGGTATTAGATCATACTCAAAATCCCTTACTCAAATCCCCGCTTGATCGTTCATTCTCATGTCTAATAAAATCTTAAGCAAAAGGTTACACTTATAATTTTTCTATATCGTCATCAAATATGAAAAATATTATCAATCTTCCTACACTATGCACTAAATTAAATAACACATCTCATCTGTGAGAGTCTTTAGACTCTAAATGTTTAACTTTGTATTCGAATGATATGTTTTGCTAAAACGTCTCGTTATGAGATCGTTTTCTATGGATGTGACTGTCTTACCCCTCACGTAGCACCTCAAGCTCAGTTCCGCTGCCATATTCCGAGTTGGGGGTGTTACAGTTGTGATTGTGATTGTAGTTGTTGTTGTACAAACCACTTGGTATTCTTTGAGGCTTGAAAGTTTTTAAACACCTAAAAGGCTTAAGAGACCGTATTCACCCCCTCCCCCCCTCTACGGTTCTACATATATATATTTTTGACACGGTTTTAAAGTTTCCAAATATAGATAAGGTCTAACAAAATAATTCACTTTTTGATGGGTTGAACATGAAGATGATTTACTTGTTAAAGAATTATTTATAAATTTATCGTAGAGGGGGGGGGGGAACTTTGATAATTTTTAAAAATACATTACAAATTGTTCGTTAGGAGAGGAAAATTATAAAAATAGCCTAATATTTTGAAATTTTACACTACAATTTTTTTTTATAGGGGGCACGTGTCCACCTTACCTCCTTTGTGTCTCTGCTAGTGATTGTATCACTTGATAACATATATTGATGAGGTCAACATATAGTGAAAAATCATGTGCAAGTTCAAATGTAACATTGTAATATTGGCCAACTAAAAAATTTATGTGTGATATTAACTATAATGAGTTAATACCACGTTCTTGTACACACGTACTATAACCGAATTAACGTGATTGCTAGATCAAGAAAACACAAAGCGTTTGTTTTATAAAACAAACAAATCGACCCCTAAGAGGGTGTTTGTTCGATCGGCCTCACCAAGAAAGAAAAGAGAAGAAGTTTAGGGTTATAGCTAGTGCACAAGAGGTACTAAACAAATAACCCTAAGCCTTGTATTTATAGTTTAGAAGACTTGGAAGACAAGTTGGAATGAGATTGGGTTTCCCCAAGCCCATGCCGATCGGCCAAACCGCCCTATACTAGGGGCTTCCGGAACTTTTCCGAATTCTATTTTTCACTCTAGTCCTTTAGTTAATCATTTAACGGTCGTTAGTCAATTGTCGTTAACTACTTAACGTCCGTTAGTCATTATTTTGTGCTTTAATAATTAAATATATAACGTTTTATATATTAATTATTATCCATTAATTCTTCATACGTAAAGTGTGCAATCCCGTGGTTTTCGAGTTCGATTATGGACATACACATATTAATATTTGTCCACAAAACTAACAAATCGAATATGGCAAATATTCTACAAGAAATATATTTTGAATGCATCTTTTGGTTGTTTGAGTAAACTTATTTATACAGTTTATTAGTTTTCAATATTAGCAAAACACAACCGTTGCGAATTTTGATCAAATTTGTAAGTAAATGAATAAAGCGAAACAACAAGAGCATGATGACATTTTATCTTTTGCTTATAATAGCCATACATCAAAAGATATTAAGCAAAACATACATAACAAAGTTGAGTAGAACATCTAAGTATGGACCACCAATTTCGATCTCGAAGTTTGGGGTTCGGGCTTTTACAATCCTACATGTCGAAACTTCAAATTATTTGGAACTTCTGTATCCCATTCTAAAAGATTGAGGTAACAAACACGCCAATATAATCAAAACGATTAAGAATTTCAGTTTGTAACTCTTTAAAGGTGATATAAATACTTGAAAATAATTTTTTTTTTTTTTTTTTTTTTTTTTGGCTACTCTATACTAGTGAAGCTACAATATATACTAGACAAAATTCATGGCAGTTGCATATTTTCATGGCCATTGTGTACTTCATAGCCATTACGTATTTTATAGCCGTTATGTATTTTGTAGCCGTTGTGTAAGTTATAGCCGTTGCGTATAGAGAAGTATTTGTCATAAAATTCCTATTAAGAATTTTACAAAATGAGTAAATTGTTTAAATACTTTCATACTACTATAAAAGAAAACATTTAATAATTTAGATTTTTTGTAACAAAAAACCATACTGTAAAACCCAAAAATATAAAACATGCAAAAAGACCAAAATGCCCATACTATCTAAAATTTTGATATAATGGGTCCTTGAAGCACCAAATTAATTCCAAACAAATAACCTATGAACCAAAATAATATCATGGCATCTAAATAATGTTGTGACACGTTTAAAAGGTTACCTTGGCACCTAAAACTTAGCTAGAACCGAATTTTGCTAATTAAAATACTTTTAATTCAAAATTCAATTAAAACATGTAAATTTGGTAAAATGCAATCAAATCACAACTAACTTGATTTAGTCTTCCTATTGCCAAAATTATGGCCTCATTCCCCCCCTTCATTCAGCCCTATCAAGATATAATTTCCTCTTTATATTTATCTCCAAACCGAAACAAATAAAAACCCTAAACACACAAAATAATTCGTCCCATCAACATCCGATTTTTCTCAAGCTCTAAATCATTTTTCCAGTGATCCTTGACATCCATAGAAGCATAGAAAAATAAGCTTGGAGTGGTTCGTGGCTTGGTTCAATCGCTGTGATTTATTTCTTTGTCGAAGGGATAAAGTGAGGTAAACTCTAAATCAATTCGTTCGGTCCATATAAAATTCACCCATTATTTTTCTCACGTTCCTTGTATCATATGTGAGCCACAAAAAATAGCTTTGGAGCTGTTCTTGGTTGGATTCGATCATAGGGAATTAAATCCCTTGTCGCATACAATTTTAAGGTAAATCCCAAATCAATTCGTATAAGCCTTATAAAATTCGTTCATCATTTTTCTTATGATCCTTATGTCGAATATACTCTGTGAAAAATAATGAAAAGATCTTGGAATAGCTTTTGGAGTCGTGGGGAATTATTGTACGATTTATCTCATATGCGTATAACCAAAATCATCCAGCCTGATCTACACGTTCGAACCTTGGGTTGGTATTTTTCTCGTGCTCTATACATCCTATAGACATCATATAAAATGCTCTTTTCGATCCATGCACACTCTATGAATTATTTGTAAATTAAATCTTAAAAACGTGTATAAAACCTAAATAATTAAATCCGAATTTTTGGGGCTTCATATTTATTTTATTTAGACTATACATGATCATAATAATCTGAGAAAAATGTTACTTCGAATTATTAAGGCCTAAAATAATTATTTTTTGATTTATTTGTTTAATCGGATTTAAGAAAAACTAAGAAGAAAAAGAAAATAAATCGTGCAAGCTAGGGTTTGGGAAATTAGGGCTTCTTTTGGTTAATTTAATGATGACATAATGATGATGGAATGATTGGGTGATGATTAGTATTTTTAGGGTTAAGGTTTTATTTATATAAATGTTATACGATCTAAAATTAAAATTATAAGGGGGTGTTTTGTAATTATTGAAACTTGTGGGTTAGTTTTAGAACATTACTTGGGACATGTATAAATCGTACAAAATGAAATAGGAGGGTCTCTTGTGTAAATCTTATAGTTAAAGGGCTTAAATTGTTAATTAATTAAAGTTAAATTAGATTTTGTAAATAATTAAAATGGAGGGACTAAATATGTAATTTCTGTAAACTTAGGGTTGATTCGAGTAATAACTTATATTCAGGGGGTTATGTATGATTTTGGTGATTTAATGGCCTAATATGTAATTATTAATAATTAAGGGTTAAAAGTGTAACTTAAAGGCTTAATATGTAAACTGATTAACTTGAGGGGCCTATTGTGTAAATTATGGATAAGTGGAGGGACATTCGTACAACTTGATAAAATAAGGACTAAATGTGTAATTTTGGTTAACTTAAGTATGAGAACGAATTTATGATACCTTCATCTTACTAAATATGGAAACTTACTTAATTTGGAAACCTGTTAAAAATGGAAAGACAAGCTAAAATGAGTATTTCTCTTCTACTCCTCTAGGTGTGAAGAAGAAGGTTTTGATCCGCTTCTGTGTCTTCTATTTCTTGTTCGTATGTGCATTCGTGACAAGGTACAGATATTCTGCCCTTTTAATAAGGTGCCTTCGACCTCTTGATTTCTGATTTGAACCTATGATATGAACCTTTGGCATTTGAACCTTTGACATTTGAACCTTGGCATTTGAACCTTTGACATATGAACCTTTGATATGAACTTTGAGATTCGGACTATGACTATATGAACCTTTGCTTTGATATGAACCTTTGACCTTTGACCCCAGTTTGATACCCGAGCCAAATATGTTTCCTAGCCATGAAGGTAACATGGCCATGTCATTGATGCACCAGTGGCATGACTCTAGTGTACTCGAGTGATGTTGTACACCGTCCCCATTATGATATGATATGCGCGCTTTATGATTTGTTATGGCCAATATGATTTGTTTGGGGGGCGTATGGATGCATCCCTAGATTTGTTTTGTATATGATGTGATATGATATGATTTGATTTGGTGACTGATGATGGGTGCAATCCACGTCTTTCACAAAATTTGGGAGCTAGCTACTCCATTTGAAGAATGAGGACACCCCTCATATTATTTGGTTTGAAGAATGAGGACTCCCCTCATATTATCTGATTATCTGAGAGGCCTCCCCTCTATATGATTTGAAGATTATGGTTACGATATGATATGATTTGATTTGTTTGGGCTCGTGGTGGATTACTGTCCTAAACCTTACTCTTTATTTCCTTTTCCTATATCTCATTCATTATGATGTGTCTGTTCATTTCCATTTAATTTTGTTTCCGTTTATTATATATCTGTTCACTGGGCTTTTTAAGCTCAGCCGCATTTCTTTTCCTGCGGCAGGTTTTAGTAGGAAGCCAGGAGCTTGGGTTTGCTTTGGGATGAGAGATTAGCTTATGAAGACGATACCTTAGTTTTAGTATTCATTTATGTATGACTACGTAGATTTGGTATATTTTCCTTTGTAACATTGTAAGCCATTTGTATTATGTAAGTCGTATGTTATGCTTGCCTTTGATATGTCACCATTTACGTGACACTTCTACCTTTACCGGGTTGGGGTGTTACACATACACATATACGGAACCACTAATTTACATATGATCTTAGTCATAAATAACCTAAGTCCTAAATGTCAACTTAGTTTTGTAGTGTGAAAAACTAGTGTCAGTATAAACCCGTGATAGCATTAACACTTTAGCTAGAATTATGTCATAATTATATAGTCAACTTTAACACCATATGTTTAAGAGCATCTTTATAATGTTAAACTTTTTGAAAAAAAGACTAGATTTGAAACTCGTGCACGCACATAATTTGAGCAGATAGTATAACATGTTATAATATTTTAATAACTTTGTTTAAAGTTTAACATTGTAACAATTCATAACTTCATGACTTTGTAATGCTTAGATTTTTTTAAAACATTATATTAATTTTGTAACACTTATATAGTCATAATACCCATGCACGCACGAGTTTTAACTAAATTTTGTTTATTATGTGTTAATATCGATTAATATCCTGTATATATTTTTGTTGCGGATTTGACTTTGTTTAAATTGCATGCTTTTTAAGTTGATCTTGTTTAAATTTAAATATTTATATCATGTTTTACATTCTATAAATGATACTGAATTTTTAATAGTTTGACCACGTGTCAAAACAGAGTAATCTGATTTGTCCGAAAAAGTTTTCAACAAGATTGCTTTAGCAAAATTGCCCAGAAATAATGTAATTATTTTATTATATAAAATATTATGAAATTGTTATGTCATGTTATTATATTGATTCATAAATATCTCATTCTTATTCATATTTAATACAATACTATCCAAATTTTACTGTTTATAAGGCTTTAAAAGACACGTGTGCAAAACTTGGTCTTGATTGTATGAATGATTTAGGTTTGTGGTGTTAATGAATCATTAAGCATTGTTTATTTTTAAATGACACCTGGTTAAGCCCATTTAAAGCCTTATGAGCAGTAAAATTTGGTCGGTATTGTATAAATTAAGAATAAGAATGAGCCATATATGAATCAATATAATAATACAACATAACAATTTTATAATCTTTTATATAATAAAAGAATTACATCATTTTTGAGTAATTTGCCAAAACAATCTTATTGAAATTTCTTTTGGACAAATCAGGTTATTCTATTTTGACGCGTGGTCAAAATATTAAATTTTTGTATCATTTATAAAATGTGCTAAAACATGATACAAATATTTAAATTTAAATAATATATCAACCTAAACGACATGCCAGTTAAACAAAGTCAAATTCTTCGTGCAACAAAAATCTATACTAATTATTAATTGATATTAACACATAATAAAAAAAAAATTGTTAAACATATTAAATTTCAAAACAAAGTTATTAAAATATTATAACCTGTTACTATCTGCTTACACTCTGTACGTGCTCGGGTTCCAAAACTAGTCTTTTTTTCAAAAGGTTTAACATTACACAGATGTTCTAAAACGCATGGTGTTAAAATTGACTATATAGTTATGACATAATTCTAATTTTGCGTCTTTCTTATCTTCCTAATCAATAAGAAGAATTGTATTTTTATGTTCAATTCTTAGTTTAAAAAAAAAATCAAAGTTAAGGGATGATTATCTTATTTTAACTGTGTATTATTCATCATGTTATTCTTTTGCAAGAGTATTAAGCAACTATTTAGCTAATATGTTAATGCTATCACGGGTTTACAGTGACAACTAGTTTTTCACACTACAAAATAAAGTTGACATTTAGGACTTAGACTATTTATGATTAGCATTATACATAAATTAGTGGTTCCATAAACAATATGTATGATTTTTGGTTAAAAAAATCTAAATCATTAAATGTTTTCTTTTATTGTAGTATGAAAGTAATTAAACCATTTACTCGTTTTGTAAAATTCTTAATAGGAATTTTATAACGATTACTTTTCTATACGCAATGGCTATAACATACGCAACGGCTATAAGATACGAAAATGCTATAAAATACGCAACGGCTATGAAATACGCAACGGCCATGAAAATATGCAACGACCATGAATTGTGTCTAGTATATATATAGTAGCTTCACTAGTATAGAGTGTTGCAAAATGAAGTTCTTAATCGTTTTGATCATATTGGCGTGTCTGTTACCTCAATATTTTAGAATGGGATTCAGAAACTCCAAATTGTTTGAAGATTCGACATGTAAGATTGTAAAAGCACAAACCACAAACTTCAAGATCGAAATTGGTGGTCCAAACTTAGACGTTCTAATCAACTTTGTAATATATGTTTTGCTGAATATCTTTTGATGTATGGCTATTGTAAGCAAAACATAAATGTCATCATTCTCTTGTTGTTTCACATTATTAATTTACCTACAAATTTTATCAAAATTCGCAACGGTAAGTTTTAGCAAATTGTGTTTTGCTAACATTGAAATCTAATAAATTGTACAAATAAGCTTACTCAAACACCCGAAAGATGCATTCAAAGTATGTCATGTAGAATATTTGCCATATTCGATGATCCAATCACCGTCGCATCAACTTCCAGCTTTCACCTATATTATGCTTATCATGTAGAAGGTTTTTGACGACACACACATCTTTAGCTGTTTAGCTATAACATGCTTGGATACTCAAAATAACATATTGTCAATCTTTTTAGCTATAGTTGTTAAGCTATAAGATGATCAGATGTTCAAAATGCTCTTTATGAGATGTTTTCTTTATAATAAAAACGACTAAAGTTTATATTGTGCGTTAGAGTTAATTTGAATTGCTTATGTTTTATCAAATCAATATCTATGGCCCTAGATATTCCAAACCCTCTTAAAATGCTTATAACAAACTAAGACATGAACATAAAAAAGTTTGGTTAAGCAGGTAAAAAGTGATTCTGGTAATGTTTTTCTAGAATATTTAGCATCATGATAATTGATTCGGATAAACAAATAAGTTAGGAAGGCTTAAAAGTTTCTATAGAAATAACCACTTAATCAAATTTCTGTATCAATAATCACTTAATTGATAATATGTCTATAGTCATTTAATCATATTTCTTTAAATAGAAATAATCATTTTGAAACTGCGCATGCAAAACCTCTTAAGAATCAATGCTTGTGTATGTTTGGATGTTCAAAATGTTGTCCTATAATTAATATAAATATGACATAATTTGATAGAGTGGGTGTGTACACTTCTAAACTATGGAGAGAGAAAGGATAAAAGTTATAAAGGTAGAGGAAATACTATAATTAGACACACATCACCCAAGTGAGTTGTGGGAGGTATTTATAGATGTACATATGGCACGCCACCCCTCACAACTTTACTAAAGTTGTGAGGGCTCCCAAAATTCCCTTCCCCCTCCCAACTCTACAAATCTTGGGAGGGGAGGTTCACTACAACTACTATTGTTTACAAATTACGAACATAATATAATAAAGACCATATATAAATTATTCACATTTTCTTGTTCCTAACATTCTCTCCCAAAGGGTGGATTATAGGGGTCTTCTTGTATTGAATAGCCGTCCCGTGTAGCTCCTGACTCCAATGTATATTTCCATGAATCACGGAGCTTTAATCTTTCCTTGATCACCTACACAACTCTGCTTGTCAAAGCTAGTTGCTCAACATCCATCTCTAGTTGCTTGAATTGAGCTTGTTCTAGCATATCTTCTAGCTTGTCCAAGATTAGTTCCAATGTCCATGTGCTAAACTTGGTGACTTAATCAACCCGGAACAATCGCTTCTCCTTGGTCTTTGTTACATATAAAACACACACCCCCAAATTTGGCTTCTCGAAGCACTTCCACTGTTTTATCCTCTGAATACCTGGTAGAACCAATACAGAGAAGTCAAGTTGATCCTCTTCAGGTAGATTTATATACCGATCTGAAAATCTTCTACATGAACCACAACGACTCTCGACCTCATAAATATCTTCAGTGATTCAATAATGTCTTTTAATCGGTCTTGAGTTCGTGTTTGGTTCGGCTATAGAACATGTCTTCAATGTCATGTGGGTGAAGGTTCTCGTAATCAGCTTCAGAAAACTCATAGTGCTCTCCGTCTTGAAGAATAATATGATAATCCATGAACCCATGGAAGAAAAAATGTTCACTTTTGATGCTAACATATTCCTTGATCTTGTGAGGAGAGTATACTAGATGATGCTCTTTAGCCCTTTTTTGTCTGACTCTAATGAACAATCTTGTCTTACTCACTCTTATAAGTAATTCCCAACTTAGCATCAATGTTATACAATTCTGACTTCAGCTGATGTTTGGTAAACTTTCTTGCTAACGGACCTTCTTCCAAATGTGGTTCGGGTTCTTCAAACGGTGTAGTTATCTTGAATGAAGAGTTATATTTGTCGAGACCATTAGTGAGATATAAAAATTCATCGTTAAAGCGATCGTTTGGTTCACGGGTTTATGGGAATTTGGGACCACGTCTTTTTCTAGAACATTCTTCGAATCACATAGTAATCATACTCTTTCGGTCAAGCTAGTTCCTTAGTAGATGGAGAAGTGAGCATATTCTGAATCGGTTCTTCATTGAACTTTCTATAGATCTTTCTAGCATCCTTTTTCTTGTAGAAAAGTTCATGCATTACTTGCTCTGCTCTTTCATCATACTCCTCTTCTGTGGGCTCAAATTCAGCATCAGACACTCTAGACAATACTACCTCGGGCCTTTCAACCATTGGGTTCTTGTCTCCCGTCACCTTTTTCTCCACGTTAATCCCTTCTTTAACCAAATCTTGTTTAGTATCCATACCCTCTTCTTGTAGCTCTGCCATTTTTTGCCTGCTACAGTACGCTTCCTGCCATTTTTTTACTTATTTCTTTTTGCTTGTTTTTTTGCATACTCATCATAGCATCGTGGGGATCAACTAGTTAAAACAACAACAATCCAACATCAAAGTCTCATGTGTCATCCATGACTAACCAGGTGAATAACACTTCTATGTTTGGTTTGCCTCATATGTCTATTGTTAGCCCAGTAGGTCCCATTCAACCAAATATAGGATATATGTTTTGTCAGACTGGTCTTGGGTCTTCATTGCTACCAACGCAACAACATGTCAACATGACTTGTCCTGCTCCTCAAATACAACCGGCCAATATTCCACAACAGGCCCAAATCACAACATTATAGCCAATGTTTTATACTGTACCACATGCCCAATTCGCAAGTCCACGTTTGAAATCACCACCTCAGGCTCCCCATCTTCTTCAGGATATCCAAAGTTTCCTGACTTGAGGTCAATGTCCTTAAAGAGAGTCCCATGACCTTGATTATCATGCAAAATCAGAGGGTTAATTCCAGAATTAGGCTCAATCAGAGGTATGTTAACGGTAAAAAATAAAAGGAGAAAAATGCTAACTAATACAGTTACCGGTGTCGCTTATAACTGAAACCGGTTAACCGGGCCCGACCCAAATTCGGATTCACCCAAATAACTCTTTCATCATTTGACTCATGACAAGGGACCCTAGTGAGACTCCCTGTTGGTACGTCTTGCACACTGTTAAACAACCACAAGATGCAAAAAACGTGCATTAGTATTCATATGATCCACATAACGCAAAACATTATACAACACAAAACTAACAAAGTGGAGGAGTTTCGCGTTGAGATCCTAGGAGTATATAAAAATGCATCATTTATGTCCAAGAAGTCCAGTAGATCCAAAGTACACAACAAGCAAACATAAAAGAAAGCTAATTTGCTATGCTTAAAAATATAGATAATAGAGATATATGTAAGAAACTGATATCATCATATTCAACCAAAATCAACAAAAACAAAAAGAAATGACTAACCTATATTATATTTATAAAGGTTGTCTAGTCCACCCGTGTGAACAAAAACCCCACTACTACTATGTAAGATGATGTTGATGGTGTTGAGGGTGACAAGACTGACGTTGATGGTGTTGATAGTTTTGAGTTTTATTTATTTATTTATTTTTAGAAATAATACACCCACAAAAAGAACACCAATCACTCTATGACACCTCATTTTGTGGATGGTTTTGTTGAAATCTTTTTGTGAGTCTATCATTTCTCTTTTTTAATTGTATGTAGTGAAAATGGAAGATTGTGGCTTAGGAGATAAGAGCGGTAGAGATGTACACTATGTACTCAAGTTGATTAAAATGGTGGAAAGTAAATGAAAGTGATGAGATATAAAAAATTCATGTCCTCAAGTTTTTTTCTAGAAAGTAAAATGATAGCAAATGAGTGAATGTGGGAAATGTATAGCTTCAAAACTTTCAGCCCACTTTTGGGGTGAAAATGAAAAGAGGAGGGAAATGTAAAATAACTCAATTACCCTTCATATAACTCCACTATTTGTCTCACTTTATCACATCTCCATAATTATCACCATCACACCCACCAACCTTCAAAGAAAAAATCGACACATAAAAAACAAATCTCTAACACATGGAATAGTTTTCTTTTCAGGTTGGTAACAATCAATTACCTTATGCTTCTACATTTTTATGTGTTTAATTTAGTGTTAATTTATCTTTTGTTGATGAACAATGACAATTTGGGGGGTTTTTTTAATTAGACCCATTTGGGATTTAATTAGACAACTTGGGTGTTTTTTCGTTGATTATTATGTGAAAAGCAGGTGCTAAACTCTTTATTGTGCTTCTGAGTTTTTTAAAATTGGACCATTGATATCCCTTTTTGACCAATATACTAATTTTATTTTTTGTATTTGACTTCATTATGTTTGCTATATGTGTGTTAAAAGTAGATGGTATCAACTTGAAAAACCAGCAGTGCAAATGGAGAAAGTGATTGTTTTGTGCTCTCATTTCCCATTAAATCTGTTATAACTTGCGTCTTTATTTTGTTATAAGCTTTTTAGGTTGCAACTTGTAACAGTTGGTGATAAAATGATTGTTTTGTGCTCTCATTTCCCATTAAATGTGTTATACTTTTATTAGATTTAACATACGATATGTTAATAATATTTTACATGTTTTCTAGATGATGCATCAGTTAGATACTAATGTTTATGTCACCCAATGTGCTATTGCAAATTATAAAATACAAGAAAGTGACAGTGAAGAAATTATAGTTTACTAGCGTCAACAAATGTTCTTATGTTAGTTTTATTAGAATTAAGTTCATTTTATTTCGTGGTCGCAAAGGATATCCCACAATTAATGTATTGGTAGTGTGCACATTTGATTTAAGATTTGCGTATGTCTTGAGTGGTTGGGAGGGCACTGCGTCCGACTCGAGAATAATAAAAGATGCTCTCACTAGAGATGATAAACTAGTCATTCCTGAAGGTAATTTCTTTCATACGGTTTTGGTTTTTTGAATTATGTCTTATGTTAATTTATGATTGTAATAACCATACTCTGTTTTATAGGCAAATATTACTTGGTCGATGGAGGTTTACCTCATCGAAGTACACTCATAGCACCTTATAGAGGTGTAAGATATCATTTGAAAGAGTACTCGTCTCGTTCACCTCAAAATCCACGAGAATTGTTTAATCTTCGCCATTCATCATTAAGAAATGCTATTAAACGAGCATTTGGCGTTTTAAAGAAAATGTTTCCTATAATCAGAAGCACAACGGAACCGTTTTATTCAAGTGAAACACAGTCAGACATATTTTTGGGGTATTGTATTTTACATAACTTCTTACTCGAAGAAGACCGCGACAAAGAACTTGAAGATGAGGTTATTAATGAGGTTTTAAATGCAACACAAGAAGAAGAAGCCAACGCTTCAAGAGACATAGATGGTCGAGGAGAAGAAATAAGAAATTCGATCGCTAATGAAATGTGGAGTGACAATCTGCCATATCCGAACACTGAAATTAATGTCTAACTAGTTTTATATTACTATCTAAATCTGATAAGGGTATGAGATTTGTAACATTCTGTTTGAAACTACATTTTGTAAATTTGCAGGACATATCAGATGGTTAAATTTGATGACTCAAGTAATGCTAATGGCAAATTAATGTTCTTGTTTTGATGTATAATACTATAATGTATAACGTGTCTTTGTCCATCCATGTTATTGTTGGAACTTTTTTATTTTGATAATGGGTAATTTCTAAAGTACCACGGAAGGGATTATAAGGGCAAAAAAGTATTTTTGCTAGCTTTTATTTTTTCATTTTATACTAAAAACAAAAACATTTATCTTTCTTTAACTTTCACTCTTAACTTGAGAACGTAAATTAAAACACAATTTTTCTTCCTCTCCATTTCTCTACTCCATCTTTCTTTACTTTTACTTTCCCTTTCTTACTAATTTTTCTTGAGAACACAGTGGTAGCCATGTAGGTGAGTTATGAGTGGTAGAGAATTAGAGATGTAGGTGACTGGATGTGGTGGGTGGGTTTTTTTAATTTTTCTTTTATCCAAAAAGATATATGTAAATGACTAAAATTGCCTCTCACTTAAGAGTCAAATTAACATATTCGAGGTCAAGGGATCAAACCCGTAACAGTTCAAAACTACAAGGACATGACTCGCTAAAAAAAGCACAGGGATGAAACATGTGAAACCCGACAAACCACAATGACGATTTATGCAATTAACTTTTTATGTAATTTTGATTCATTCCAAGTTGTAATTAAAAAAAAAAACATGGGGCCTCACAACGAATTAAAATGGTGATTTTTGATGTAATGAGTCATTACATTCAATAATATTAAACATGCTTCTTTTTTTTTAATTTTTAATATCGTCGTAATAAACTTTTCCGTTCTCACTCTCGTTACGATGTACCAAACACTAAGAAAGTTTTTGGTTTGTAACTGGTTTAGAATACACAACTTTAAACACTATAATAATCATTTAGGTTTTTCGGTTTGAATTTCTCCTTACGTTAATTATTATCAACAAAAATTGATGTTAGTTTATGTTTCTCATTTATCAACTTGACTTGACAAGGGTGCAAACCAGATACTGTAAACTTAAAGCTACCCTAAGTCATTTGGACCATAAATGTTTGGGTAATAAATTTGGTTGGTGAACAAATTTTTTGTGGGATAGTTCAAAATGTTTTGAAATTTCTAACTAAATTTCAAATTTTTGTGACACTTTCTTTTCAAAGAGGCCAAAGGGTGGGTTTAAATGGAGTCAAACTTATAATATATTATTAGCCGAAAGTTAAAGTTTTTATTTTCATATAATTTGTTGGGGCGAGTTAGTTATAGTTATAGCTTATTATTGTAATATAACATAAAAAGTAATATAAATTCACATATCTTTTATATAATAAAATAAATAGATTTTGTACATGGAGGCCACCCAAATTTTAATCTTTTTTCATTAAGGCTGTTCATCGGAAAAAAAACTTATTTATAGGCCGTTTAAGTATAATACCCTTTTTATTTACATCAAATCCGGTAATATGAAGTGCTTATTGACTAAAATACCCTCAATATATATATATATATATATATATATATATATATATATATATATATATATATATATAGGACTTTCTTACGAGAACCATTTTATCTGCGAGAACTGAGAGAACCACAAAAAACATAAATGCTATCCTTTTAAAATAAAATAAAAATACATGCAAATCATCAATAATCGTAAGTATCCACCTATGTTCTTCAATATCATCATGAACTCATCCTCTTTTTTCACAAAAACCTTACACAAGGCCGCAATATTGTCGTTGCACGCCTTATAAGAACATACATGCACACCTTCAAAGAAAAATGTTGTATTTTCAATTTCTTATCAAATTCTTTAGAACAACTATGTTTTTTTTAAAAACATATATGTTGTTTTTAGAACATATGTGCAAAAATACAATTATTGAAGGCGTGCATGTATGTTTTTGATGGTTCTCTCAGTTCTCGCAGATAAAATGGTTCTCGCAAGAAAGTCTCACTATATATTATATATATATATATATATATATATATATATATATATATATATATATATATATATATATATAGTGAGACTTTCTTGCGAGAACCATTTTATCTGCGAGAACTGAGAGAACCATCAAAAACATACATGCACGCCTTCAATAATTGTATTTTTGCACATATGTTCTAAAAACAACATATATGTTTTTAAAAAAAACATAGTTGTTCTAAAGAATTTGATAAGAAATTGAAAATACAACATTTTTCTTTGAAGGTGTGCATGTATGTTCTTATAAGGCGTGCAACGACAATATTGCGGCCTTGTGTAAGGTTTTTGTGAAAAAAGAGGATGAGTTCATGATGATATTGAAGAACATAGGTGGATACTTACGATTATTGATGATTTGCATGTATTTTTATTTTATTTTAAAAGGCGTGCATGTATGTTTTTTGTGGTTCTCTCAGTTCTCGCAGATAAAATGGTTCTCGTAAGAAAGTCCCCCTATATATATATATATATATATATATATATATATATATATATATATATATAAAACCTTGCATATATATTAAAAACGAACAAAGGTATGCATCTTATCAAGTAGGGTTTTAAATGTACCTCATCTTTATTGTAGAAAACATTGATCGAGCAACATTTGTCTTAACATATTTTTACAATGGTTTAGATAAATAAATTCAATAACATCATTGTTGTTAAAAGATTCGAATACAAGTTCATTAGAAACTTCCTTTTCATGACTCATTACCTTTAGTAACAAAATTTTCATCGATTTTTTTAACCAACTTTAAAATATAAATCACCTCATGGGCTCCTGCAAATACTTCATCAATTTATATTTTAACCAACTTTAATATATAAATCACCTCATGGACCCACTGATTTACCTTGACGTCAGGGGTACCCATAAATTCTCTAAAGGAAGAAGAAGAAGAAGGACCAGTTTTGATTATGAGATATTGAGATGACACAAAAATGAATTAATATGTGACCGGGATTCTATTTTTTTATTATTTTTTCAGTTTTCTTAAAGGGTATATTAGGTATTACAAAATTATAATATAATTGTTCCAATTTTCATTTTTCTAAAAGGGGGTATTTCCGTCAATTTACAATATTCCGACGTGATTTTGGCCGGATTTGGTACAAGTGAAAATTAACATGTACTTGAACGACCTATAAATAAGTTTACATAAATGAACGGCCTTAATGAAAAAAGATTAAAAGTTGAGCAATCTCCATGTACAAAATCCTTAAAAAAAGTAAAAAATCTTTTTACAGATTAATGTAACGCACTCAAAAGAAATACCAAATACCTTTGTTTCGTTAGCTTCTTTAAATAATGCACCCATTTTGTCGCAATTAAAAAGTAGTGAGAACATGAAATTAGTGGTTATCTTATTGGGCCCTCTTTTGATTCTTATCTTATTTTTTAACCTTTTTTTTTTTTTTTTTTCAATTCTTCGTGGTAGGTCAGTGACTTTCTTAGTGGAGAAGATATCATAACGATGTTTGTTGCTTTGTTATTTAACATAGTAAAAAAAAAATTGTCTTTATAATAAAGCACTGATCACACTGATTGGATTCAAGACATACTTTAAATTCCTTTTAAGCTCAAAGTAAAATTACGTAAAAGAAGAAAAAGCTAATCTATCAGTAGGCCAACCAATCAAGATAGTTTGCTTTATATAAAGCGGAAGGCCAAAAGAGATCTCCAATAGTGCACCGAAATGGGGACCTCCACCATTATCATTTAATAGTTACATTTATCAATTTACAATAACAGTTTATAGCTTGAACAACCAAACATACCCAACACTCTTCAAATAGTTAAATATGATTGTTATGTTAAAATTTTAAGTGTAAGCTCGTTAAATCCAAAACCATGGCCGGTGATATCGTTAAATTCGAAACCCACATCTAATAGATTTTTATACACTCTAAAAAGAAAATCAATAAACTCTCTCGTGTGAGGAGGTAAGTGATTTTACCTTTTTATCAAGGTAAACTAAATTTAAATGTCTAAAGCTAAATTGATATGTTAAACGTTTTGTAGAAGAAAAAAAGGATATTCTAAAAAAGGTAGATTTCCTTTTAATTAATGAAAGTTGATTAAGAGCAATCATTATCGTGGTTTTTAAAAAGGTTTATAATATGATTAAGAGGTTCATACTTTTGTTTATCATAGTTGTGATACTTGTCTAGGTAAATTCCTTACCAAAGTAAAAGGTTTAGAAGAATGACCAGTTTTGATTATGAGATACTGAGATGACACAAAAATGAATTAATATGTGATCGGGATTCTCTTTTTTATTATTTTTTTTAAGTTTTCCTAAAGGGTATATTAGGTATTACAAAATTATAATTGTTCTAATTTTCATTTTTCTAAAATGGGTTATTTCCGTCAATTTACAATATTCTGATGTAATTTTGGCCGGATTTGGTACAAGTGAAAAGTAACATGTACTTGAATGGCCGTAATGAAAAAAGATTAAAAGTTGAGTGATTTTCATGTACAAAATCAAGAAAAAAAATAATAAATAAATAAATAAATAAATAAATAAAAAAAAAAATCTTTTGACAGTATAATATAACGCACTCAAAAGAAACACCACACACTTTTGTTTGTTTGATTAGCTTCTTTAAGTAATGCACCCATTTTTCAATTAAAAAGTAGTGAGAATCTTATTGGCCCTTTTTGATTCTTATCTTACTTTTTAAAGTTTCTTTTGTTTTTCGTCTGGTAGGTCGGTGACTTTCTTAGTGAGAATGTGTCATAATGATGTTGCTTTGTTATTTACCATAGTCAAAAAGTATTGTCTTTATAATAAAGAAAAACTAGACCTCCACCGATAACAAGGACCCCACACGCTTATCCTCATCTTCTTCTTCTATATATGCAAACACAAACCCAACATATTTATGTATATCACCCAAACACTCAGACGCTTCTTTTTTTAACAACCCACACACCCTTTTTTTTTCAGATAAACAAACAGATACATACATGATACATACATGATGTCTTCAGTCAATCATGATGACTTTGCTCACTTAAAAATCCCCCTTCAAAATATACTAACCGCCACCAACAACTTTGATGACGAAAATATCATTGAAAAAGCTAAATTTGGAAATGCTTACAAGGGACAGCTCTTGTGGTCTGGTGAGTTGATTATAATTGATGCTCGAAGGTTTAATAAAGAATGGTCTGAAAGAGAACACGAGTTTTGGATGGAGATTTCCATGCTTTCTAGTCTCAAGCATAAAAATCTTGTTTCATTAGTTGGGTTTTGTGATGAGAATGATGAGAAGATCATCATTATCAGGCGTGAGATGGAGGGAAGTCTTGATAACTATTTAAGTAACTCGATGTTTTTGACCTGGGTGCGAATATTAGAGATATGTGTTGGTCTTGCACATGCATTGAGCTACATCCATTATGATGAGACACGTGATTTTAGCGTTATACATAGAAACATCGACAGTGAGACAGTTCTATTAAATGATAATTTGGAACCCAAGTTATGTGAATTTAGACTTTCCATGAAGATTAAAGCATCTGAAAGGCATGATTCATTCCATGTTGATAAAGTTTGCGATAGTGAGGGGTATACAGACCCGACATATATACAGACAA
The DNA here is from genome assembly GCA_021014915.2 of Artemisia tridentata subsp. tridentata. Lineage (NCBI taxonomy): Eukaryota > Viridiplantae > Streptophyta > Magnoliopsida > Asterales > Asteraceae > Artemisia > Artemisia tridentata. The sequence goes on along the minus strand of CP139505.1, from coordinate 1,946,520 downwards.
AGAGTGTGAGCCACAAGTCAGATATGTATTCCTTTGGGATAGTAATGTTTGAACTACTGTGTGGTAGGAAAGCAGTAATCAACGACGACCATGATAATAAGTACTTGGCTTCGGTGGCTGTTACCCATTATAGGGAGAAGAAACTCAATGAAATAATTGATTGGAATCTATGGAATCAAATGGACTCTCAATCATTTAACATTTTCGCGGAAACAGCGTATGACTGCTTGAACGAAGAACGATCGCAGCGCCCAAATATCGATGAGATTGTCACAAGACTTGAGAAAGCGTTAGAACTTCAACTCGAGCATCAAAATGAGGTAAGACGGTTTTTCCTCTTCCATCTTTCTATCATAATAAGTACTACTATCTGTTTCTTTGAATGCAAGTTGGCTAATACCTAATAAGTATGGTTATACTATGTGAGTTAGTGACAAGTTTTATGAATTTCTTTTATTTACCACTTTCTAAGACTTTACGTAATTTGTTTTTCTTGTAATTAAATATATATCCATAACAGTTATATTATGTAACTTAATAGTGACAATTTTTTCATATGAATTTAAAATAATACTGTAATAATTAGTCGTGTTCTATTACCAAATTATTATTTAAATTTTCGTGTAATTATCATTTATATTGTATGAATAAAAATAGTTATTGACGAAGATGACCATTATGAATTATTTATACTCCGTAATTATGAATAAAAATACGCAAATATATAGTTAAACCCCTTTAGTGTGACTTATGTCACAACTGTATATGAAGAATAAGAAAGAGAATATGAATATGGATGGTTAACTTAATCCAAACCCATATTATTTGATCCGCCACCCACACCAAAGCTTATTTGCTAATCACCCATTTTACACAAACAAATGGCTTAGCAACTTGCTAGGCCAACAAAAGTATTAGTTAAAGCAACAACAAATTGTTTTTGGTTAGTTTTCATTCTAGCATTCCAACCAAATGGGTGTGTGAAGAAAAAAGATTAGCGAGAGTCTTAACGAGAACCAAAGTCACCTACAACTAACATATAAGAAAAAAAAATGAAAATTTGTATTAATCATACTCAACTATAAATAACAACTTATAGTTTATATAGGAAAGTAATAAAATCCTAACAAATAAACAAAAAATAACGAGCCTAAACTAGTGCAAACCCACATGTCTTATTAAACAAAAGAAACCTACTTTACTAGCCTCTAATCAGTTTCACAATTAGACCATTCGACTTGCAGAGAATATCCTGAATCAAAGAGTATAATATCATGCTCATGCTCTGTTTAACACGCTTTTAGTCTCATTTAGTGTTTTAACTCTTAGGAACTATTCTAAGATTAAAGCATATATACCTGTCCAAACATCCAACTTTCTGATGTCCAAACTGTTGGTCCCATCCGGATCTTCTTGGTTCGAATCAAACATAACTATGAACAAAACTCACGACACAATCTCACACTTTGTATATATGAATTATGTTAACTTTTACAATGTATCGACGCCTATATATATACTATCCTAACCGACATCTATGAAGCGACACAATGCTTCTGACTTCCTAATCGACACTTACATAAATAACCGCTTTAATAACTGTCATACGGTTATTAACTTTGTTCTTGACATACTTGGACCCTAAACTTATACACTTTACAAACTCGACTCTAAACACATAACTAATTACACTATGACCCCTAAACATGGATTAATGAATTATCATCCAATATTCCTCCCTAATTTATTAATCCATGGCTTCAACATCTTCATGTCTTCAACTCGATCTTTGATGACTTCATACAATCTTCATTCTTAACAGCATATGTCATCACTTCTGTTCTTCCATACTTCCAGGATCTTGTTTATCAACAGCAGCCTTTCTTTGATCCACCTTTCATCTCTTTTTCTCTAGTCTCTTTGTCACATGCATCAAACTTCTGTTCTTCTCTCTTTAATCTGTTTTTTTCATTCTTCCTTGAGTCATCTTTCTGTGTTGCTGCTGATGTCCTCATCAATTCTGACTTTCATTCTAACTTTCTCTTGATCAATTTATTTCTATTGACACTTTTGACCCATAACACAAACTGACTTTGTATTATGTTTTGACATTATAAGTTTCCAACATCTCCTCCCTAATGTCAAAACATCTTCATCTTTTGATCTTCATTGTTCTTCATTCGATGATGATGAAGAATCATCATCACTTCGATCTTTTTCCTCTTTGACTGCATTGTTCTTCATTCGATGATGATGAAGAATCATCATCATCACATCTTGTATCCATTCTCTTTCTTCTCTGATGTTGTAACGGTCTCTGCACTTGTTTCTCAAATGCTTCTTCTCTTTCTCTGAATCAGTTCTATAACCGATGTCTTCTCTTTTCTGTTAATCGATTTTTCTAATCGATTTCCACTCTCTTCTCTTTGTCTAATCTGTCTTTCTCTCCTGTTCGCGACTCCACAGCCTAACGAATAGGTTTCTTTCATTCCTTTTCCTTTGTCCTTCAATTCTGACTTTTCACATTGATCATATCACATGATCATTCTTCACTTCTCTTGATGTTTCTGGACTCTGGTACACAATCAACACAGCAACGATCTCCTTTTAAAATCATCTTGTTCATCAAGAACAATCTCCTTTAATCTCTAATTCACAACCACCCAACAACTATGGGTTTCTGCTTCTGGTTCTTTTGCTGCAAATGCACGATAGTAGTTTCATTGTCTCTGGGGATTGCTCCTGTTTTGTCATGACTACAGCCCTCTTTTTTCTTTTTCTCTGATGTTGCAACGCAACTGGTAACTTCTCTTCTTCTGTTCGACTTTTCTGAATCGAATTTTGGGTTTTTCTAACCCGTTTGACCGGTATGCCCACGGTCGGTTTCCTCTCTGTTTCTTTCTGACCGGTATGCCCACGGTCGGTTTCTTCTCTGTCTCTTTCTGACCGGTATGCCCACGGTCTCTTCTTCTCTTGATTGATTCCCTGAATCAACGGTCTCTCTGGATCTTTTACAACAGCACTATCAACCACTCCTCGGATCTTTTACGTTAGTACTATCAACCTCTTCTTTCTCTTCTCTGAAACGATTCCCTGAATCGTTGTTCTTCTTAATTGATTCCCTGAATCAATTTATCTCTTCCTCTTTTCTGGAACGATTCCCTGAATCGTTATTGAAACTTGATTCCCTGAACCAAGTTATTCTTCTCTCTTATTGGTGTTTTGCGGTATAGTTTCTTGCAATCTGCAAACGTATTCTTCTTGAATCTCTGATGAAACACAAACTGAAACACCGGGTTTGATTCGAACTTCTGACGCTCTGATACCAATGTTGGTCCCATCCGGATCTTCTTGGTTCGAATCAAACATAACTATGAACAAAACTCACGACACAATCTCACACTTTGTATATATGAATTATGTTAACTTTTACAATGTATCGACACCTATATATATACTATCCTAATCGACATCTATGAAGCGACACAATGCTTCTGACTTCCTAATCGACACTTACATAAATAACCGCTTTAATAACTGTCATACGGTTATTAACTTTGTTCTTGACATACTTGGACCCTAAACTTATACACTTTACAAACTCGACTCTAAACACATAACTAATTACACTATGACCCCTAAACATGGATTAATGAATTATCATCCAATACAAACAGCATGTAATTGCTCTGAAAAACAGCATACAAACCTTTAAAAGTATCTAATTGCAAATTGCTGTAAAAAACAGCATACAAAGTTACAAACATGTACTTGCTGCAAGAAAAAAACATGGTTGCTGTAAAAAACTGTGTTTGAACAGCATACAAAAGCTGTAATTGCTGCTAAAAAACAACATACAAATATGTAATTGCTTTTAAAAAAAAGAGCATGTAATTGCTGCAAAAACTTGTTTCCAAACAGCCATGTAATTTAAAGGCTATGTCCAAACAACATATAAAAGCTGTTAAAACAGCATATAAGCCTGTCCAAACAGCCCATCTTTCTGCTGTCCAAATAGCATATAGAAAGTGTTTAATTAAAACACCATAGTTTTTCCTGGATAGTGGATACCACTTTATCAACTTATCTTGAGTATTCCAATCTACTTTATCACCTTCTACCCTTGAATCTTATGCAATCTTTTAGCAATTTCTCAAACTCAGTACTCTTTTGTGCCAGCAGTCTTTATCATTAATACCTTGTACTCCAATATACTTTCCAACATATTCATGTGTCTCACTCCTCTTCAATTTCATATACACTCATCTTGATATTAAACTTGTCAACCCATGAATATACACTCAATTTTAGATTACCAAAATACCAGCACCTTACTGCTAGTTTTTCTTTCCACAGCAGGAGAGTTCTTCCCTTTCAAAATCAGCAACTTGTCTTTTAAAGTTTCCATTACAACATTTAATAATGTCTCTCCATTCCTTTCAGTATCCTGAAAAATCCTCCAATTCCACTATTGTCAAATAAAGTATCCTGCAACAGCTACGAAAACATGTCACTGGAAGCAACTTCAAACATCAAATGACTAAATATCAACACTAAACAAAAGTATTTGCAATGTTAAACAATTTACTGTTACACAAAGCACATGCCATAGTTATTTTATTTATTTATTTTTTTATTTTTATTTTTATGAGTACCACTTTATGAACTTATCCACAAGACAAAAACATGTCTTTGAATGCAATGAGGGAACCAAACAATACAATTCCAATCCATATTATCCCATCAAAACTGCATCGGGTAGACAAAGTATCGCCCATGTAGTCCATACTTACACCATCTGATTATGGACCAAATGCTTTAAAAGCACCTTAGGAGCAAATATTGACTACATTAACCAAGACTATATCTCAACATGAAGTCACTAATCAAAACAATTCAACTTAATAAGATCATTCACTTCCTAAACATGTAAAGAATGTTATATTAATTACTATCCACAAACGTAATAACTGGTACTATAAACTACAAGATATTATGCAGAATTAGACCTAACATGTCTTAGACATGGTTCAGGAATTTTATCAAACACTTTGTAGGCATTATTATACTCCCTTTTTCTAAATCACATTTTAACTTGATTATTTTACAGATAAGGAATGAATTTGCTCACCTCAGAGTCCCCCTTGAAAATATCCTTTCTGCCACCAACAACTTCGCTCAACAAAATCTCATCGGAGAAAAATTGGGTTGAAAAGAGATACAAGGGACAGCTCTTGTGGTCCGGTGAGTTGATTGATATCGATGCTCGGAGGTTGAATAAAGAAAGGAAGCAAGCAGAACAAGAGTTTTGGATGGAGATTTCAATGCTTTCTAGTCTCAAGCATAAAAATCTGGTTTCTCTTGTTGGGTTTTGTGATGAGAATGATGAGAAGATCATCATTACCAAGCTTGAGATCAAGGGAAGTCTTCATTACCATCTAAGTGACCCGATGTGGTTGACATGGGTGCAAAGATTGAAGATTTCTGTGGGTCTTGCACATGCATTGAGTTACATTCATTATGATGAGAGGCGGGATTTTAGCGTGATACACCGGCTCATTAGAAGTGCCACTGTTCGATTAAATGATGACTGGGAACCTAAGTTATCTGATTTTCAATGTTCCATGAAGATTAAAGCTTCTCAAAGGCACCATTCATTTCATATTAATACAGTTAAGTATGCTGATGGGTATGGAGACCCAACATATATTGAGACTAAAAGTGTGAACCACAAGTCAGATATGTACTCCTTTGGGATAGTATTGTTTGAACTATTGTGTGGTAGGGAATCAATAAGTGAGAATCCAGATAATAAGTATTTGGCTACACTGGCTATTTTTCATTATAAAAAGAAAATACTAGATGAAATAATTGATCCAGTTCTAAGGAAACAAATGGATCCAGACTCATTCAACGTTTTCGCGAAGACAGCATATGACTGCTTGAATGAAGAAAGATCTGGACGCCCGGATATAAGTGAGGTTGTCACAAGACTGGAGGAAGCCTTGAAACTTGAATTGGCACGTCAAAATGTTGTAAGATGTTTTTTTTTTTTTTTCTTTTTTTTTTCTTTTTTTTTTCATTTTTCTTTTCTTAAATAATCTATATTTATTGATAAAATTAACATAAGTAAAATTATTACTTATTACTGTATTTCTGATATTAAAGGAACACGCAATAGTTTCGGCCGAAGTTGAAGATACATCATCCAATCATGACAAGGTAATTATTTACTTAAGGGTGTTTGGGATTGCTTATTAAAAATAGATTATTCGTTTTGAAAACGGATAATATGTTAATCATAATATAGTGTTTGGATTTGATTATGTTGTATAATAATGCAATACATCAGTTTTTTAAGTGTTGGCAAATTAGATTATTTATGACATAACATGCAAAATGACTAAGATAGACATTAAAACTATTGACATTTTAATATAGCTCATAAGAAAGTGATCGAGTTTGTTTTATCAAATAAGTTATACATATTAAATAACCATATAAATTGTATATACAAAATAATAATTTAACAAAAGTAATTGTTGTAACGTTCTCCGTATGTAACTTAAATGATTATCTTTTATAGCCATTCTATTCATTCAAATACGGAGTAATCATTTTTATATATTATACGTAACTATTATCCATAACTCTCTCATCCACATATTGATGAGTCTGCCATCAGCGTAGGAACAAAATATTAAAGAAAAGTGATATAAGAAGGGTAATTTTGTAATAATGCCATCAAGAGAGAATTGCGTTTCACAACAGCAGGTCTCTACCTGCTGCCACAAAACGCCGTTTTGAAGCCATACAAATGCAAAAAATCATTTATCATTTTTTCTTTGCTAAACACTTCAAATGAATTATTTGCATTTTCGAATAGCGACAATCAAATAATCTGCACTGAAACGCAATCCTAAACACCCTCTTATTCCTATTGTTGCAAGTCACTAGATTTTAGATAAGTGAACTCCATATCTACACGTGTCATTTTTGGGACACTTAATGTCTTAATGTTGTTTTGTTTGGTACATATAGGGAATATTGACCTCCATATCTACACGTGTTGAGTCTCATGTCAGCAAAAAGAGAAAGTCTTTCCTCAAAGATCTTTCCCACTTAAAACTCAGCCGGGAAGATATAAAATCAGCAACCAATAATTTTTCTGTTGAGAATATTATCAAATATTTTAAGTTTGGAAGAATTTTTAAAGGCCGTCTCTTACATTCTGAACAATTTATCGATATTATTGTAAAGAGGTTGTGGGTAAATTATGTAAAAGATGAGAGCAAAAGGTTTTGGACGGAAGTTTCGATGCTTTCTAGTCTCAAACATAAGAATCTAGTGTCTGTTATTGGGTTTTATGATGATTGGGAGGATAAGATTATCATATACAAGAAGGAGGCCAACCGAAGTCTCAACAAATATCTAAGTGACCAGACTCTCACATGGATGCAAAGGTTGAAGATATGCGTTGGTGTTGCGAAGGCATTGAGTTACATCCATTATGATGCTGGACGAGATTTTAGTGTCACACATTGCAATGTTAGGAGCTCGAAAATTTTACTAGATGACAAATGGGAACCCAAGTTATCTGGTTTCGAACTTTCGTTGAAAAATACAGTAGCTCGGAGGCACCGTCTTCTTCTTACTCGTGATATTGTTAAGAATGTATACATGGATCCAAAATATGAAAAGACTGGTGGGGTAACCCACAAGTCAGACGTGTATTCATTCGGTGTTGTGTTATTGGAAATCTTGTGCGGACGGAGTGCCGTTCTTCCGAATGAAGAGTTGGGAGAGGGATTATTAAGTAAATTGGGCAAATCTAATTTGGATGATATGATCGATCCACATTTACGGAAACAGATGGACCCAAGAGCATTAGAAATCTTCTCAGAAACAGCATATGGCTGCGTAAAAGAGGAAAGAGCAGATCGCCCATATATAGATCAGGTTGTCAAAAGACTTGAGAAAGCGTTTGATCTTCAATGGAAATACGAACATCCAGTAAGAACATTAACTTGTTTATCAACTTTATGTAACAACGAGGCATGCAGAACCCGTGCTACGCACAGGCTTTTAATCTAATTGTTAATTGCGCGTAATGTTTTTGTGTATTGTCGAGTGAATTTGTATTTTTAGTTTAGTATGTTGTATGAAACATTTTTATTTTGTTGTTTAAAAATATAAAAATGGTTGATATTGTTTTGGTTTTTTGGTCTTTATATTTTCTAAATGGGGTTGTCGTTATTAAATTGTCATACGCTTGATGTAATTTCCTTTGATTGTTTTGGCCTATTACGTAACCCAACAATAATTTTGCATTATATGATTTTTGCATGGTAATACGAAGCACACTGACTTTTTCTTATTTGTTATAGTGTAATTTGCGTTAATTATTTTTTTTATTAGGTTCGTAAGTTATGATTGTATTACATCTGTTGTAAGTATGCCATTAGTTGTTTGGTGATTTTTATATTTAATATTTTCATAACATATTAGTATTTATTTATAAAGTTTATGATTAAAAACTAAAGTTAGCTTCATCTCATTTTATTGTACAACTAATTTCATTGGAAATTAACATTGAAGTCTAACTAATATTAATAAATTTTATCAATAAACTCAATTCCAAATAGCTAACCAAATGAATATTAATTAATACACTATTAATAATTCCTAAAACCTTTTGGACTCCACTATTATGTCTTAAACTTAATTTTTTTAATTTACAAATGGGTTCGAGCAAAAATTATGTACTTTTCCCTTTATATTCATTATTCAAGTTGCATGCTTACATATACTAATCACGCTAAAAAATATCATTTAACCATTTAAATGTTGCTTTACATATATGCTCGTGCACATTTTCTTGAATCAATTCACACATGTGAGCTACATCAATAGAAAACACACATAAATTACTTGTATATGAAAATGCATTAACATAATACATATATCTATATATATTGCATTAGGTTAAATTATCAATTATTCTTGCAACCTTTTCAACTTCATCTCAATCAATAACCAACTTTTAATTCTCTACTAATTACTAAATATCATGTGATCAATTCCGGCAAGCCTTGCACTTCCATCTTGATGTTGTATATACTTCACATTAAATGCACTGGTTTTGTTTTTCGATAAAAGTTTGAACTTTTGCTTATGTTTAAAACTCAACTTTTTTATTTGATATTATAATTTACAAATGGCTTTAAGTCAAAATTATGTATTTTTTCCTTTCTATTCGTTACTCAATGTGATATTTTTAATATGTTGTATTTTGCTATTATGGCAAACTCATTTAATGGGCGTCAATATTGGTTTCTTACTAATGATTCTACATATAGAAAAAGAAAACACTTTGCGATGCGCGAACCTTCTTCTTTTCAATAATAATTCAATTGCACACAATAAATTCATTCTAATATTTCTCAAAGAGCATTCGAAAGCAACTACTTACATAAACTAATCACACTAAAAAGTATCATTTAACCATTTAAATGTTGCTTTACATACATGCTCGTGTACATTTTCTTGAATCAATTCGCACATGTGAGCTACATCAATAGAAAACGCACATAAATTACTTGTATATGAAAATGCATTAACATAATACATATATCTATATATATGCTTATCTATAACGATCACCTAAATATGTATGAAACAAAGAAAATAGTTGGTATCCCAGTCTTTGGTTCCATTTATCTGAGCATGCATTATCTTGTGTGAGTTGCATGGTACCTGCGTATGATAACTAAATTAAGAAAAAAAGAAGGCCGGGTTAATTACAAAGATCTAAAAGATGTGTGAATCATGTCCTAAATGTTGCAAAAGAGAATTTACATACCGCTACCAACAATCAAAGATCTAAAAGATGTGTGAATCTGTACATACTAAATGTGATTTTGGCCGGTTTATATAGGCATGAATTAGGTTATATCATTAATTATTCTTGCAACCTTTCGCAACCCTTGCACTTCATCTAGCCGACTTTAATTCTATACTAAATGTCATGTGATCAATTCGGGCAACCCTTGCACTTCATCTCCTTTCATGATTGTATAGTTATTATGAGGTTGCATTGAATTTCGAGTATTAGCTATCTTGTACTATATGCAATGGGACTCCATCTTGAGTATCTTGATTACTCCACATTAAAATGAATTCGATACAAAAAATGGAGCCTAAGATTACCCCTTCCCACTAATTACGACACATTCTCACTTTCATGTCCCTACAAACATTCCAAAACTCATCTTTTCATTAATAACAACATCAAATTTTATACATATTTGTAAGATCAAAATTAAAACAAATAATTTGTGAACTTCAATTAATACCATATAGTAACCATTGGTAAAGAGACCCTCAAATCCCTATAAAATAACGTAGATTAAAATAAATTCTCAAAATATTAATTTTGTCTAGTTATACTTTCCATCAATTCAACTTTGATTTTGTATTATTTCTAATGTCATGGGGTGGATACATTGCAACCTCTTAAACTGCTTAAGTAGAAGGAAAAATAAAATAAAAGCAAGATTCAAGCCACCATTAATATTCATCAAAGCTTTGTCACACTAATTATAAACCTTGTTTACATATGATTTTCATTATCTTGCATGCCTAATTTTTTGACAGTTCTTTCATAAATGTGGAGATATTATCCACTCCGTCTCCATCTTCCACTTTGTTTTGTTATCAACATCTTGATATACCCCGTTAGCGTAACTAACCACTTATCAATACCTGCAAGAATAACATTAATAAACTACTAACCAACCCAAAATTTTAAAATAGGTTAGCAGATCTAACCCTCGGTTCCTTTTCAGGCAACAACACATCCATTTGTCTTCCATAAACTTCAAAGCTGGACTATCAACCGACTTCACATGCAAGCAAGTTAACCATTTGCTTACCTTTGCACGTATACCCCCTTGCGTTAATCAAGTCAATATTTCTACATGAACCATTGCACGTAACATTAATATGGATAGTACACTTTCATTGGACGGAGAAATTTTACATTAACCAACTAAATTCAATTCCATAGGTGAGAAGCTACACCAAAAAGAACTTTATCACACTATAAGAAAAAATATGGAAAAACTATTGACTGAAAAATATGATCATGTCAATATCTATTTCAAAACTATTTATCTAATTAGCAAGCTTGTTAATTCACAGATCTTGAGCCATAAAAACAGATGGGGTACATACCAAGGTTACGGTTATTGATGCCAATGAGTTCAATGCCATCAATTGCTAGCATGCAATCCATTTCATTCTCATCATGTGCCTAGAAACAAAAAGTAGAGATCAAAAGGAAATTGGTTAGTTGGTGTTGCACTGAATTTACACACAAACAATAATAACACTACTAGAAAAAAGGCCTTTAATGACGCGCATTGCGTGTCATAAAAGGGGTCAGATGACACACTTTTTGGTGTCATAAATCGACCCGTCATAAATCTTTATGACACGCATTTCGGCGTCATGAATTTATGACACCCTTTTACGACATACTTTTATGACACTATTTTATGACACCTTTTTTGCGTGTCATGGTTCAAATTTTTTTTAAAAAAAAAATATTTTTTATAAAATTACTAATACCCACACATTAAATAACAGTTAATCTCATAATACAAATTTATACACAAATAGCAAAAGAGCGAATTTCATATATATCAAAACAATGTGTTTCATACAACTACAAGTTATTTTAAAAGGAAATGAAGCTAAACTACTGCTACTTGTTTTGAAGCACGTACGGTGTACCCGACTATTTCACTCTCATACGCGTCCGTCCTGCTCCGTACATCAGCTAGCTTTAACAGCAACTAACGATGCAGCGGCAATTGCAAGGCCAGTAACTGCAGCACCATCCTGCACGTTCACTTACTTTTAGTTGTAATAACCATACCTAATAACACAAGTGAAATCAATCAGCACATATAAAGATCAAACCAACAGATATAACTATTATGTTCAATGAACGAAACATGACAAATATTAACTAGAACAACTTTGCACTGATAATAACTAGCACTAATAAACATGATGAATATGTGAATGATAACCGAAATACTCACGGATGAAGAGCATCTGGAGCACGCTTTGAACTGTTTAAACCGTATAGAAGAAGCGCCTACAACAACATCAAAATTCATCAGTATCTTTAAATCTACTAAACCAAACAAGAAGATCAACTAAATTGCATAACAGCCATTTCACCTGATTTGCAAAATCAGCAACCGAATGCACAACTTCAGCCAGCATGACATGACTTGAGGTAGCAATCCATACCCCAAACTTGAGTGAAAATACTAGAAAGTTGCACCATAAGGCTGTCGTAACCGCTCGCTTATAATATAAATAAAAAACATATAGATCTATAAATAAAATCAATGGATCACACTGTACCGAGACCACAAAAATAAAAACAACACATCCATTGCCGAGACCATACGGGTCTCGGCTTAATTCCTTTGCCATAAACCAAACCGAATGGACCCTTGGGGTCTTCGGCCTCACAATCCAACAACAAAACTAAACAACAACACAACATATTATCAAGAGTAGTATCAAAATGGTTTCCAAGTCCACAAGCATTGCCGAGACCATGAGGGTATCGGCTAAGCTTTTTCACGCCGAAACAAACAAACGAACCCAAAGGGTTCTCGGCTCCATATTTACATCAACAACACAATAACAGCCACCTCAACAATAGCAATAAGAGTAGTAACAAGAATATCAAAAAAAATCTCAAAACCCACAAGCATTGCCGAGACCATGAGGGTCTCGGCTTAAGCTTTCTCGGCGCCTCAACAAATATCCGAACCCAAAGGGTCTCGGTTTCACCACTTCATCAACAAACCACATAACCACAAGAACTAAAAGACCAAAAAGAAGCCCAAACTCGTGAGCTTAGGCTCTCGGTACCACATAAACACGACAAACCCATTTGTTTTTAACCCGAAAAATCAATAATAACCACGAGTTGACTCGGTGGTGAGTCAACCCACGCGTAAAAACGCGTTTCGTTATCGTATCTTCAATAGATCTATGGAGTTTAGAGCATAAAATGATGGTGGTAGTGTTTGATGGCGGCGGTGTAAATAAAACGAGGTGGTGATGATGTTTGGTGGCGCGTGGATGGTGTCACGAGAAAGAGGAGATGATGAGGAGTGTTTTGGTGGTGGCGGTGTAGTTTTAGGGGTAGTGGTGGTGGTGGTGGTGGTTTGTGGCGTGGCCGGCGGCAAGAGAGGAGAGGGAGAAGAGTGAATGATGAAGATGAAAATGAAATATGAGTTTTTGGTTAGGGTATAAATGTTTGTGGGTTTTTTTTGTTTTAGCGGGATATATGTTTTGTTGGAGTGGGAAATGAAATGTAGTCCGTGTTTTTTAAAAATTTTGAGATATGACATGAATTTGACGACACACAAAAATGCCTGTCGTCTATTCTTCAGATTTTACAATTTATGACATTTTTTTTATGACTCACGCTTTTGCGCGTCATTATATTGTGTGTGTCATAAAAAGCATGTCATTAAAGGCCTTTTTTCTAGTAGTGTAAACTAACAACAAACATGTGATTCATAAAAAATCATCCAACTACACACAAATTAAAGTTTCACACACACACACACACACATCAGTAACAAAGACCAAATGGTGTTATTTATAGTATTCAATGATGGTGGTTCAAGGGTTTGTACATTTATTTGAAGGCAAATGAAAGGAGCAAATGATTAAATGAAAATAAAGGCTAGCAACACTTCGTATGGTTTCAATCATTTACATTTGAAACACTAAATATAGCTCATATGTACTTACCACTTAAGCATGAACATTAAATCAAGGTACTTACGCATGAAGCCTCCGCATAATGAAACTCTATTTTCTGTATTTAATTCCGAGCATTAGGTAACTTGTACTCTATGCAATCTTGACGCCTCCACAATAAATTAGAGGGCCTAATCTTATAGTATTATAGATAAGTGTTCTATTATCAACTCATTTCCTATTCTCTTGCAAATATTATTTTAGGATCTTTCGAGGAATGTAGTTGACGGTACATCATCCAATCACTTGAAGGTAATTACTAATTAAACTCTTTAAACTCTTTTTATACGTTTTCTTTTTAAGTGCCAAACAATTGTGGCTTTAAAAGTATGTGCTTTTGATTTTACATTATAATCTTTTAACATTGATATTATATTGAAAGGGATAATCTTTAAAAAAGTAAGTAACTTTACGTGAAAATCGGTTTCGCGTAGCCAAAAAAAAGGGGTAAAAAGTGAGTTAAAAAGTTTTATAAATGACTCTATTTAAGTAATAAAGACAAAAAATAATTTTGTAATAACCATTTTACCCTAGATTATTTGAAAATTGCATCCATCGTCCTTATACTAAATTACATAAATGGTCCCTGTCGCTACGCTAAATTGCGTCCAACGTCCCTATTATTTTTCAATTTTTTTTCCTAACTTTTTTTTTCGAAAATTTTTTTTATCCGAAATTTCCTTTCGGAATTATTTTTTTTCTGAATTTTTTTTTTTTTAGAAAATTTTTATTTTCGTGAAATCATTTCTTTTTCTTAAAATTTTTTTCGAAATTAATTTTTTTAGAAAAATTAATTTTTTTTCGAAACAAATTTTTTTTGAAAAATTAATTTTTTTTCAAAATAATTTTTTTAGAAATTTTTTTTTTTTTGATTTTTTTTTTAGAAAAATTAATTTTTTTTCCGAATTTTTTTGTGAAATCATTTCTTTTTCTTAAATTTTTTTTAGAAATTTTTTTCTTGAAAATTTTTTGTTAGAAAAATAATTTTTTATTTTCGAAATTAAATTTCTTTTCCATTAAATTTTTCTGAAAAAAATTTTGTAGAAATTATTTTCGAAAAAAATATTTCTAAATAAAAGTTTTCAAAAAAAAATCAAAAAAACATTTCTGAAAAAATAATGTTGGAAAAAAATAATTTGAAAAAAAATAGGGACGTCAGACGCAATTTAGCGTAGGGACAGGGACCATTTATGTAATTTAGCGTAAGGATGGTGGATGCAATTTTCGCAAACTCACAGGGACCATTTATGTAACTTGGAAGGGTAAAATGGTCATGATGCCTAAATAGAGTCATTTATGAAACTTTTTTACTCATTTTTTACCCATTTTTTGTTCGCTACGCGAAACCAATTTTCACGACAAGTAGGATGTTTTTAAAGATTATCCCCTGTATTGAGACTATAAATGTTACATTAAACTAACCTTCTTTTTATAATTAATGTGTTGAATATGAAATATTAAATAAATTTGTTTTATTAAGTATATGTTTGACAAAAATAGCAATTTGTAAGCACTAGCATTTAGAAGTTGTTGTAAGCAACATCATTTCACCAGGTGTTTTGCTTTATAAAAGTATTTGGTAACATAGTTGTATCATTTTAATGTGTGAAATGTATCAAAAGTAACGTTGTAATTCTAAATCTTGTTTACTATCATTAAAATAAACAGGGTTAGAATTTTAATGCTTCTTTTAAACCATGTTGCCCAACAAGCTTTTTATCAAAAATGCTAACTGATACTAAGGGTATGTTTGGTAAAAGTAGTTCTAGGCTAATAACTATAAGTTGATAACAGGTAAATATAAACTGATAGCTGTTAGCTTTTAGTGGTAACTACAAACTCTGATCTTTATATTTATATAAGTGTTTGGTAAGTTAGTTGTGGTTGTAACTATAAAATGTAAAATGACACTAAAATACATTTACATGATTAGAAACGACTAAAAATTTAAATAATAAAAAGCAATTTATGGATAATTAATTTAATGTTATTAAAAAAAGTGTCTCTTAACAATCATCGACGCGGTACATCAATATGTAGCAATATCACTAATGAATCATTTTATCCAATGTTGCAAAAATCGGTCAACTCGGCCGATTAATCGGTCAGGCAAAAAAATCGGCCGAATCGGCCAAATCGGTCAGCTTTAAAAAAAATAAAAATTTAGCCATTCTACTTAATTTGGGGATCGTTTATTTCACTTATAACGCACAATGAGCCTCATAATTAGAATTGGAGCATTTTATTGAGGTTTGAAAACATAGTAGGCTTGAAATCAGTTACGATCTTTAGTTTGGTCTCCAGAAATACCCAAAACATGCAAAAAATGCCAATCCGATTAATCACCGATTAATCCCGCCTTGGCCGATTAATCGCTGCAGGGTGGTCGACCGCCCCGCTACCGATTCACGATTTTTGCAACATTGATTTTATCGATGTTTCTTCGAAGATGTTTTGGGCGTTTGTTTTATGCCCAACATCATGAAATTCTGTCAACTGATACAAAATTTGGATGTTGCTCAAATTATATGTAACCGAAGATGTTTAAAGTTTTATTTCGCAATATTAAATTGTAGTCTAAAACAAAACGAGACCGCTATATGTTAAGTTAATATGTTAAAACCACATTCTCCACAATAGATTGCCATACAACTGTCAAGTATATGCATACATCGTAACTTTATAAGTTACGTTCGTATATCCATATTAATAGTATTTTCAGGGTAGTGACAATATTTAATATTTTTCTTAATCATCACACATAAATTATAGTAAAATCAACTAACATGCATAATTAATTGTTGTTAGACCTGACTACCTGACACATAGTCACACTCACAAATCACAAATCATTTTTAAGCCGTTAATGGTATATATTGAAGTTTAAGGAATCCATTAGCCGGGATATATTGGGGACTAAGAGTTTGTTATAACAATTAACATCACAATTAGTAAAATTTTTGAATCTTTTATCATCAATGTTTTCTTTCAGTGAGTGTTGTATTGAAATGTTCACATATTCTATAGATTTCTATCAGTTATAAATCAATTTCCTTATAATTTCACTCCCATATCTTACTAGCATTTATGCTGTTAATGTTGTAGTGGAAGAACTTGGAACACTTGAAGATTGGACTTAATGATATCGAGTTGGCAACCAAGAATTTTTCCGACAAATATCTCATTGGGTCAGGCGCATTTGGTATGGTATACAAGGCACGACTCGAACACTTTGATAGCAGCAATTCATCATCGATAGATGGGGAAAATAAATGTGGTTTTCCCAAAAAACTAAGCACTGTCGCTATAAAACGAATCAACAGTCCAAAAGGAGAACAAGGGTTCAATGTAGAAATCGAAACGTTGATGAGTTGTAAACACAAAAATATAATCTCGCTTCTTGGATTTTGTGATGAAGGTCCTGATCACATGATCCTTGTCTATGAGCTTGCTTCGGAAGGAAGTCTTGAAGAATATTTAGGAAGCAGTGATAAATTGACTAATCTTACTTGGATGCAACGTTTGAAAATATGTCTTGATGTCGCTTATGGCTTGAATTACATTCACACCAACACAGATCAGGAAAAACAAAAGATAATACACCGTGACATTAAGAGCGCGAACATTCTATTGGGCAATAATTGGGTGGCAAAAATTGCCGACTTCGGGCTCTCCAAAATCCACCCAGCAGATCAAGATGCAAGTACTTTCATTGAAAGTACGGTCGCAGGTACAAATATGTATCTGGATCCAGAGTATCAGAAGTTTGGAAGATTAAATAAGAAATCAGACATTTACTCTTTTGGAGTTGTGTTATTTGAGATCTTGACTGGGAAAGTGGCCTATGATCGTATTTTCACCGACATCGATGAGAGTGGGATTGCGCCCATTGCACGACATCATTTTGAGAAGAGAACACTAATGAAAATTGTTGATCACAAGATAAAGGAAGAAACAAATGAACATCTATTTTCTCTGAGTAAAGGGCCCAATGACGAGTCTTTGGACATATTTACGAAAATCGCCTTTGCATGTCTAGCAATGACTCAAGCCGAACGCCCATCCATAGATGTTGTCATTAGCGAACTCAACAGAGCGTTAAAGTGTCAGGTGCATAATTTTTCGAATAACTTTATAATCTCCTCAGCTCATATATTCTTCAAAGTAGTACGTGACATTTCTTACATTATACTGTGTAACTAATTTTTTAATCCTCAAACTTTTACCGAATTAACGATCTTACCATTTAGGTCATTTAGTCCTAATCCTCAACCCCCCCCCCCCCCCCCCCAACACCCCACTTTCCGACCATGATGTATAAATATTTCTTCTTTAATTCTAAAATGAAACAACTAAGCTTGATTTACAACCGTAACCCTGAACTTATTAGAAACTTTAAAGGAGTTTAGATGGCAAATAGTTCAGTTATTTTTTACTTATCTATCGACTGATTGTCTGATGATTCGCAGGAGAACCACACGGACAGCCTCAAACTGTCACTTCAAGACATAAAGTCGGCCACTGAAACTTTCAAACAAGACAATCTCATTGGACATGGAGATTTTGGGAATGTATACAAGGGTCACACTCATGGGCATAACTTCATTGCTGCAAAGCGGTTGGGTAAGAAATCTGCCGAAGGAGAAGCTGAATTTATGACAGAGCTTGAAATCCTTATGCAGCAGTATAAACATGAAAATGTAATTGGTCTTGTAGGCTACTGTGATGAAGAGGATGAGAAAATTATCGTCTATGAGTATGCATCAAGAGGAAGTCTTGATAAGTACTTGAGCGATGATAGTCTTACATGGGTGATGCGGCTTAAAATATGCATCGATATTGCAGTCGGGTTGGAGTTTCTTCATGGAACTGTTTCAAGTCCAGAAATGGTAATACATAGGGACATCAGCAGCAGCAACATTCTACTGCTTGATGATTGGAAAGCAAAAATTAGTGATTTTGGGCTTTCCTTAGTATGTCCAACAAATCAGGATGTAGACTATGTCATCGACAATGTTACAGGCACAATTGGCTATCGTGACCCACTGTACTCAAAAACAGGCTTCTTAACCAAAGAGTCTGATATATTCTCATTGGGTGCGGTCTTATTTGACATATTGTGTGGGAAACTATCATCCGAAAAGCTAGATGATGAGTATCTTTATTTACCCTTTTTGGCTAAACACCACTATTATGTTGAAAAACTTGATAAGTTAGTGTTCGAGGGTATCAAAGAACAAATTGTGCCAGAGTCATATATTACCTTTACAAGGATTGCCCTTAAATGCTTACATCACAGGGGAGAAAGACGACCAACAGCTCATGAAGTGGTCATACAACTCAAGAAAGCATTGGAATTTCAGGTAAGTTTGTATATTTTGACAAAATTGGCTAACTTTTGATTCATATATATCTAAACTATGGCCTTAACTATTTTTTAAACTTTAGGAAAGTAACTGTATGAAACATGAGTTTATTAATTGATTAATGTATATACAGGAGGATTATGAGAAATGGGAGCCCAAATTGCCTAAAGACTATAAAGAAATAATCCATATGTCAAAGTGCCCAGAAATCTATTCTACCAAAAAGAAAGAGGAACTTTACAACATTTTTTGTAAGGGAATCCTCCTTCAACAGGACAAAGTGGTAACCAGTTCATTCTCATATCTCCTTTATTGGGTGTTTCCCGTTTCTATGTATCTTCTCCTTATTGGGAGATGATTCAAAATCACACATGCATGTATACATCATACACATTGAGTCTGATTTGTGTTTCGGTTGTATAACAGTTGTTGTCATTCGTTGGTAATGGAGAAAGAAATGAAATGGTTTCAGCCACAATGTTTTCCTACATAAACAGTTGTCCACATAAGTGGAAATCTCTTCCAGAATCAAGGTTATTCTCTCCACCTCTCCACCTTTGTATTATCGGTAGAAGTATGTTATACTTTGTAAAGGTAGTATAATATGATTATTAATTATAAAACTATAATTATGATAAAAAAAGGATCAAACTTAAGAACCCGCTTTGACTAAGTTCACATATTGCCCCTGTAATACACTTGCTTATCACAAATTCACAATGACTGCCTGCACTTACACAAAACATATTTGAACCCTCTGACTCTATTATGCTAGAACTGCTTCACCTATAGCTCTTTTACACTTCAGACCTCATCTCATCAGGTTAATAACAAGATTAGTCCTGCATACATACATATCAACAATGAGAACTGATGTTGTACATGACAAAACAGATTTTTATACTTACTTTATGATTGGGAACTATAATTTAATATAAGGTAGTTGAGGTTTGCCCCTGTTTTGGGTCCTCTGTTCTCATGACCGTGAATTATAAATTTTGCTAGTATCTTGATAGTGTTTTTTATAATGTTCTTACCTTTATTTAAATAGAAATTTTTCTGGTACAATAAATTCTAATATAGAATTTATAATTTTGTTCCAGAAATTCCAAATTCAACAGTAGAAGTGTATGGAAATAAAGGCTATGACTGATTTAGACTCGGATGTTTATAATATGCGCAGGTTTGGGACAGTGGTGGAGATGTTAGATATTTCCGACTTGAACATCGAAATCAAGACGAGAGCTCAATTTTTATCTCCTAATGTTCTTTATGGGGTCTATTTAGTCTTCAAATTTTGTGATTCAAGAAACTATTCAAGTAAACCTGTGTATGTTAATCTAAAGTATAGAAAGGGACCCAAAAGTCTGCATGCATATTTCGCAACATGGAGAGATGAGCAGTGGATGATGATTGAGTTGCACCGTTTCTCGAATCAGAACAAAGATGTCGTTTTTGAATTTCTACTTGAAAGCTTTTCATCATACTATTGTGGAGATGTTGCAGTTTATGTTGAAGGAATTGAATTTCGAGCCATTGACAAAGTAAGTTTGAAAATATCCATTGGTTCCATTCTATGTTCTTTTGTTTAAGTTGTACAAAGGGAACATGAATGCGGTAACAAAAAAATTCATGTTCTAAGTGGATATCTAAAATAACTATTTACAGGTGACACTTGAAGAGAACGGAAAATTGAACGAAGTCCAACAAGTCTTGAAATCAGACTTCAATGTGGATCAAGTGCAACAATTGCCAACTAACTTTGAAGAAATATTCAAGGTATGCAGAAACTATGACGAGTTGTTCTGGTTGGGCGAAGTCGAAGGAAAGAAACTTCTTGTGCTTTCGGCAAAGGCAGCTTTATACAAATTTTCTAATGTGGATATTTTTACTTCAAAACCACCTGCCCTATTCAGGTTTGTTTCTTTTTTTACTGTTATATAACTAATTTGTTACAGTCACGAATAACTAGATTTGATTATTCAAGGTCCAAATTCTAATTGCTTTCTGGTTTAATAGTTAAAATTCGTGAATAGATGGTTGATTAAAGTTTCACTTCTTGAGAAGTATGTAATCATAAAATATACCTTACATGCAGATTTCAAGAGGTCATTGAGCTTTTACCACAACAAGTATTTCATCTCAAATGCACGATCAAAAGTCAAATGTTGTCACCGGTTACGGAATATGTGTGTTACCTTGTGTTCAAGCTTTCAGAAAAATGCCAAGGGCTTCATTGTCCAGTGAAAGTACAAGATCTCCATAAAGAAAACAACGAGGCTGAATTTTTTTATTTTATAACCCCGAGCCCATCGAATATAAATGATATTACTCGGGTTCCAAAACAAAGGGAAGATGGATGGATGGAGATTCAAGTGTGGAAATTTAACTCAACTCATGAATTCAAGGATGACTCTCTTTCTATGAATATGAAATTTACAAGTCATGAAGGAATCATGTCTGGCCTCATTGTATGTGGCCTTGAGTTCCGACCAATGTTTTCTGGAAACAACGATGATATTCAAAGGCAACGAGAAAAGAAGAAAAGGCTGCAAGATGAAGTTCCCAAACCCACACATTCAGTCTCAAAAAGACGAAAAGATGACAGAAGTATGTTCGATTTTGCTATGATTCCGCATGGTTCTGCATCCCATTAGGGGGGTGGTTTTAGAGGGAAATGTCTGGGGATTTTTTTTACTGTTTGTAAGGTTGTACTAGTAAAGAAAGAGAAAGAATGATCTTTGTGTAAGGTTAATACTTAACTAACAAAAAAAAAAATAGGGAAAATTCTTTAAATGCCCCAAAGGTACAAGGGTCTTTACCCTAGATGCCTCAAAAAAAAAAAATTTTCTCTAAATACCCCAGGGATCAGGTCGCTCAACAAAACTTGGGCGGATCTCATATAATGGTGACATGTGTCCCTATGTATGTCCGCACTAAAGTACTAAGATGTACTTCTTACAGTATGTACTTCTTGGGCGACTGGGACCTACATAACTTGGGCGACTTTGGATTTTTTGTCTTTTTGTAAAAAAGTATTCTCTTATTTTATTATATAATAGTACAAAAGTCTTGGGCGACTGGGTCCTACTATTCCTTATACTTGGGCGACTTGTTAGGTAGAGGGTACAATTTTATATAGAAATACATTTATACTACTTTTAATATTTTTAATTTTTATACCGTTAATTCAAAATACATAATACAGTAATACACCCTAAGTGTATGAAACATACTTCTTTTAAATTTCTTTCTCTCACAGATCTGAAGCAATTAGAAAATACATAGATGAACACATTTAGGGTTAAGCTTCTTCCTAATTTAATAAATCTCATGGCTGTAAGCTTCTTCCCAATCAATTACACCTTCCTCCTAATTTAATAAATCCCATGGCTGCCTTATTCCCAATCAATTACACCTTCCTCCTAATTTAGGGTTACTCTACCCAATCAATTTACTCTTTCTCTCACACACAGATCTGAAGCAATTAGACACGTTGACAAGTGATAACCCAAAGTCATAAACAATTAGACACGTTGACAAGTGATAACCCAAAGTCATAAACAAAAGAGAAGGCTTTTTCAGGTATATTTATATAAATTTATGAATCTTTATTGTTATCATAAATGGTTTAAGGGTTTGATCTTTTAGGTGGTTCTCTATAATGGGTTTTTTTTTTTTTTTTTTTTTTTTTTTTTTTTTTTGGTTTATGGTTTAAGGAAGTGTGACACTCAGTTTTTGTAAGATGGGTTAATAAGCATAGTATCATTTTCAATGATGGTAGGCATTAGTCTGTAGCTAGTTATCTGCCTAGGCTGGGAGTATATGGCATTTTGATAGGACCATAGTCCATAGAAATATGTTTAGGGGGTGTTTATTTGGGCTTATATAGCCGGCTTACGGCTTATTTGGTTTTCGGCTTATGTTTCATAAGCTTACTTTTTGTGGCTTATTTTGAAACTTTTTGGATTATATAAGTTTATTATGACATAATAAGCTTATATAAGCCGAAAGTCCGAAAGGTTTCAAAATAAGCCATAAAAAGTGAGCTTATGAAACATAAGCTGAAAACCAAATAAGCCATAAGCCGACTATATAAAGCCCAAACAAAATTACTCTTTAATACTTTTAATATTTTGTATACTTTGTGGGACTTTCTTTTCAGAACCACCTTATCTGCGAGAACTGACAGAACCACTAAAAACATACATGCACGCCTTCAATAATTGTATTTTTGCACATATGTTCGAAAAACAACATATATGTTTTAAAAAAAACAACGTTGTTCTAAAGAATTTGATAAAAAATTGGAAATACAAAATTTTTCTTTGAAGGTGTGCATGTATGTTCTTATAAGGCGTGCAACGACAATATTGCGGCCGTGTGTAAGGTTTTTGTGAAAAAAGAGGATAGTTCATGATGATATTGAAGAACATAGGTGGATACTTACGATTATTGATGATTTGCGTGTATTTTTATTTTATTTTAAAAGGGTGCATGTATGTTTTTGGTGGTTCTGTCAGTTCTCGCAGATAAGGTAGTTCTGAAAAGAAAGTCCCCCTGTATACTTTTAATATTTTTAATATTTTTACGTTGTATACTAAAAATTACTTCAGTATACACTCCAGTAGTACTGGTGTCTCTCACTCTCACTTTACCCTTTCATTTCCACACACACAAAATACACTCACAGATCTAGGGTTAATCTCCGCACACACACAAAATACACTCACAGATCTAAAGCCCAACTGTAGCAATTAGACACATACAGAGCTGAAGCAACCGCTAACAACCTTGTTTTTCGATTTAGGGTTACGGTAAAATGATTGGATTCGATTTAGGGTTAGGGTTTGCTGTGAAGATGACATAGCTTTTATAAGCTGTGTGCCTGTGAATAATGGAACGAAATAAGATACTCCGTGTTTGCTAATAGGTGATCGTTGCATTACACATAACTATCATTTCTTGTGATAGTTGGTTTACTTTTATTAAGGTTGTCGTTTGGCTAAATTTCATTATTAGTTGATATGTTATGGCCATATTGCCTTAGTTTAATAGCAAAATGATTCATCATTCTCTGTTTCTTTTATTGTTGCAGCATAAGCCAGCATCTTGTGAGATACAAGCACACAAAGGTGACAAAATCAAAGTTCATTATCGGGTGAGAATATTAGCATTTTTTGTTGTTTATTTCTCCATTTGTCTAGTTTAGGTTGTTCTTTCTTAAGTCTTATATTAATAAAAGGACTAGTGTAAAAAAATAGTGTCACTTGATCTGATTTGACCTATATTGAAGTTTATCTGTATTGACTCATTTCTCAACTTGTTCTACCTGCCAATATTACTACCTCTAGGTGTCTAATCCGTCGTTGTGTCAATGTCTGAGAAATGGGTTGCAAGTTCATGCCGCATTTGAGATGCTACATCCCTATTCCAAATTTATAATCTAGTTATCATGTTGGATTGTGTTGTTAGTACCCAGAATTGGATCATGGATTCAAAACAAGAATGCTGAAGGTGGCAAAATGGTTATCCTGTCAAAAAGTGTAATTTTTTATGTATGGGTCAAATCAGTTCGGGTTGGGTAGACCCAAAAGAATGTTTGTTCAAGTTAATCAGTTGCTCTAAATAATTTGTCATATCAAAATGATTACAGTAAGATCTTATTCTCTAATTTTTAAATAAAGCCATTCAATAGGTTATGTGTATTAACATAACAAGTTAAATGACTTTAAACCTCTATGACCCATTTTTTATAAGCTTTTCATTTATTTATTTGATACGTCACCCGAATTGACCCATTCCTGATGAAAGTTCAAAATTGCTACCTCTATTAGTTAGTTTATTGGCTTTATGTACTTTTTGTGTGTGTAATATTTCATTAAAACAACCACTACGGTCTGAGGTTTGTTTCGCGCTTATTATTAGAATGATCATGTGCAGGGATGGGTGAGGTCAGATTCTCTTCTGAATCCTGATCGAGCTCGGATATGTGAACAAGTGAAGTAAGGATGATAAATAGTAACTTTTTGCTACTTGAGTCATTCGTTCAGTTTCACTTTGGTCTAACTTAAGCATATGGACGGCCACAAGAGCATCTTACACAAGAACCTACAACTGGTAAAACAATAGTAATGTTTGGAAGTCTCTTTTTCGGATGCATGAATCAAGTCAATGGTTCCTGGTTATGAAAGTTAGAAGTGTTTACTATCGAGGAATAATAATAGCAGGTAAAAAACAAATATCATTTTTGTTTCGTCCTACTTTATTTTCTTTGTTAGTAGTCATCTAGTTTCTCCAAATATCAGTTTAGGTTGTTCTTTCTTGAGTCTTATATTAATTGGAACTCTTCAGTTAATGACCGGATGTCTTTGGAAGCACATATAGTGCTGATACAATTGTGATATGTGAAGATCATATTTCAATGTAACTCGCAAACAAATAGTACAACATAGACGCCATAGACACAATTCTATGTAGTCATACTTGTTCTTTAGTTTATAATGTTTGACTACTTTTGACCAAAAATGGTTGATTAATTTTGATGTACATGTATGACCTATCAAGGGGTTTGTGATACATGCTCTCCAACTATCGTTATAACTACTACTAGTTTAGTTATTTAGTTTTGAAAGTTAAACGCCGTACTTTGTTTTATTTGATAGGATTTCCTCGATGGGATGTGCTTCACATTTGTTCTGAAAACATTTTATTAGCTGACACCAACTTTCACTTGTCTTGCAGGGAAAACTTACTGATGGCACCGTTTTCGATTCGAGCTTTGAAAGGGGAACCCCATTCGAATTTGAGCTTGGTGGTGGCCAAGTGATTAAAGGTAGAAAACAACCAACTTCACTTTCTTCTCTCTACTGCAAAGATCCTTAAATAATTGTTCCTAATTTTGTTTGCACCGGCCAAAATTAGTTTTAACTGAAGAGGATACATACAGAGATAAGATGACCCTAAAAACTGTGCATGCACAATTGTAACAATAATTATAACAGATCCAACCCACAACTGAGAGTGTTATCTCAGGTTTTAACACATATCCATCCTATTGTAACCTTAATAAATAATTAAGTAACAAGCGCATGTACACTGTGTCTGTACTAAGTGTTGTATATTGAAAGTTATGGAAAATCAAAATTCACATAATTTTACAAAACAATTTTCAAGTGCGTGTTGGAAACCTTTGTTTTTGTCTTTGCGATCGATCTAAGTGTTGTATCACCACGGTGGTAATCGGCTATTCTATGGGAAACAACTAGGGTAAACGGATCAAGGGGTGATTCCGGGCGACCTTGAACCATAGATGGTCGGTTTACTTAACCCTGTAGAGTTGGGCTCAGATATCGGGCCTCAGATTATTCATCCTGCTTGTGATTAAGACACGGCGGAGGTGGTCTGTACTCCCGATCAGGTTCAAACTACACGGGCAATTGTTTTGACAGCTTGTGATCTTGCGAAGACTTAGTGCATCGGCTGTACACACAATCTTGTAAACTCTTTTGCAAAATTTTGTGAACTTTAATTTTCCACTAACAAAATTGCCCCCCCCCCCCCTCCATCTAACAAACCGATTTGTAGGGGGTTCTGTACTGTAAAACTTCTTTTTCATTGTGGTCTTCTTTAAAAACAAAAATTGCTTGCAGGAATTCGTCAAACAAATAGTCAGTGTAATATGTTTTAAGTACTGGTGAAACATACAAAATCGTTATTTGATGTTGGGAGCCTATGTTAACGATCTGAGGAGCCATATATTCTGTGTGAGATCCTTTTTGTTGATGTTTCTACCTTGTCTACTGCATTTTAATATGTAGAATTGTAGATCGGTTTGTATAAAGTGCCTGCGGTGACCATTTTTAATCGAATCCTCTTGTACCCCACGGGCCATGGCCCAAGTCACATGTCCCACATCTAAATTCTTTATGTGCTGAATGTTTCTTTTATACATTGAATATACCATCTTCGGAGGCACAATAACAGCAAAAGGTTAGGATGTGAAAGATGAGATCGTCACATTATTTACGTCACTGCTGAAAACAAAAAATGTGCTCTGAAATTGTGTTTTTTCTTTCATACGGGATCGGGTCCTCGTAGAGATAAATTATCAAAGCCAATGTACGCAGATATAAGAGAAGATGGTTTCATATTATCTTTTTTGACTTGCATGATTGACTTTCCGTATGCAAATATATCTTGCTGAATTGGAAAATGACACTCCACATGGTATTACGCATATTCCCATTACTATAATCGTATCTTTTTCATCGTGATCATGAAAAAACTGCAAAAAGCTGCAAGTTTTGGTTAACTGGATCATATAGATTAAAGTAAAATTTTGCGATTCTTCATGATTGATCTCTTTCATTATACTAAGAAATGAGGGAGATGTATAGTAGAATCAAAACTAGCAAATACACGAGTTTTTTCAGCAATATTCCTGCTTCTCTTAAGAAGGATAAAGCTAACACTTTTACAGATCAATGCCCAAAACTCCTAATCTACAGCATGAACTAACCGGATATACGTACACGTCTAACCTTCACAGATCATTATGTTTTGACACAATCATTGGATCATGCAATCTCTTCAGATATATAACAAGTTAAATTAGTAGCAGAAATAACAAATCAACAGTCATATGTCAGAACATGTACTTCCACTGTATTCAAGTAATTAATACAACACTGATGATGCTATTTAGGAAGACATTAGGTTCTAGGACCAGTTTACAGATTCTGGTGCTTGATGTTACCGCTAGGCCTTGAGGTTAGACTTGGTCATAGTTTAAGCCCTGAAGTGTTTAGCCGCGTTCATATCTTAAGCATGCTCATCATTGGATGTATTTTGGGGCCGCATCACACATGTGGTTCTGTTGTAACTTGCTCTCATCAGTTAGCTTGTTACAATTTTATTTGAGTACTGCTGGCTGTTTGTATATTGGGATTCTGAGATTATTCTCTATTCTTATTATTGTTGTCATTTTGTTAATTTTTGGCATATTTGTATCTGTGGTTCAGCAGGTATAGCTAAATATTTGGTAACCAGCATAATGGTTAAATAACCTCGTCATATTTGAGGTGTTTTATTTTGAGTGTTCCATACTTCAATTGCATGATAGATGTTTGAAAACCGGCTTCTTAATTAGTATATACTCCGTATTAGTAATTGTGTTACTCCTGCATGTTGGTGCTCATTCAAATGTTCTTGTGCTCATTCAAATGTTACAATCATATGCCCTATGGAATCTGGTCTACGCAAAATTGTTTTTCTTGGCCGTTTCATGATTACTTTCCAGATGACCCATACTAAAGACTCGAACTGGGCTCCATGTTTTGGGCATTACCAATTTGCTCCGTCTTTGTGTTAAAAGCAGTTTAATCGTGGCATGTTTTCATATGGAATAAAAGATCAGCAGGGAGTAATTTTTTTTCACTCATGTTCACAATTACTATACTTGATATCCATCAAGTAACCAAATAATTATTATGCTGATTAATCAAGGATCCGGATTATGTTTCCCAAAGGTGGTGTTTGATTTAAATTGATAATTTGAGTCTTTGGTGGTTAAAAATTGTAAACAGCAAACAAAAATCCAACGTATACGTAAAAACAACAAAAGTTATACAAAGACTTAGAGAAGACTAGAAGAGCATCTGTATGTCAAGCATCATCTTAATGATTAGATACCAAAATTCTATCCGATAATGACTATTCAACAACTCAAACATGGTAATGAAAACGAGCATACTTTGATCGAGCCATTGCACGAATCAGGACCAAACCAAGCCAGTATCCAAACTACATATACTTTTTATTGCTATATTCATTAACCAGAACGCTAAAGTGTGGGCAAAACCACACCAAATTGACCACTTGAGAAAACAAACAGTTTGAACCGCGGTCGCATTCCCCTGTTGACAGAAGCTTATTGCAGGGATACTTGGAGAGTTGATGATCATATGGACAGTCATCACCTTTCATACAAGCGTGACGGGCAAAATGACAGCACGGCTGCACCACCAAGAAACATCAATCACAACAAGCTACAACTTCACCAAGGCTAGAGGTGGCAAGATGGGCGGGTTGGGTAAAGGGTCAAAACAGGCCCAGTTCAGGAAAGATCCCTGCCTCTGTTACAGGAAAAGTAAAGGTCAGCGTTTTAAAAAGTCAATCATTCAATATGATGGAGGTTGTGCAATCCGCAATTCTATCTACTGACTATCATATTAGGCTATAACAGCCCATTTTTTTCTGATTTGTTACAAATTCTATGTGTACTTGCGGTTATATTTATTCACTGAAATTCACCAATATGGTTATCAACATAGTACAATCTTGAAAAAAGGTATATCTTAAACTTAAAGACACTTCACGCTTGCCTTCTGAGTTCAAAATCAAAATCACTATATCCAAAGAAAAGGTACACGAACTCGTAATTCGTGAACTTGATTAAGCAAACATATTTTTTCAATAAGTAGGGCTGCACAACGAGTATCATCATAGTGGAAGTGCAAAACGAATTTCCGCATCACTGTAGGAAGTTCATCAGATCATAAAATGATAGAGGTGGCAATTTCAACACAACTACATTTGAATGCATCGTTTCAAGTTATTGTATCGCTAACGGGTCATAAGGATAAAATCTTTTTAAAGATAAGTAAAAAAGAGACGAGGAAAATGGCTCAACCAAATTGTGACAAATGTCAGTTGTTTCTCCTACAGTGTTATGATCAGGTTCAGCGAATTCCGGTTGTGTATTAAATAAACATTCTTCTTGGGTATCCAGAACCACTCGGGTTTCATCCATAGATGTATCTTCTTGACATAGCGAATCATTAGGCACAATATTAGTGCAATCCAAGGGAACATCATCTTTTGTGATAGGTCCTATATCAGTGTTGCCTCCATCTACATGACAAATAAATAAGGTCAAAATAAGCAAAAGATAGCTTTCCAATGATCACACTTGACAGTGGCAGAAAAGCATGATCCTCTGACAAAGTAATGAAGTAGGAATTACTACAATATATATGCTCCGGGGGATTCTTAAACAAAATATAGCTTTTCAAGGATCACACTAATAAAGAAAATTAACGAAAAAATTGCAGACTTTGTAACAACATCCAACATCATTTTTTGCATAATCATGTATATGGTACACGTTCTATAAACGGGCCAGTTAAAAACCTAGAAGATAAAACACTAACGTTTATATATCTACACACGATAACATTACTCAATTAACTTCATTCATTGCATATTTGCATATGAACTTCAAAAACATCATAATCCCCGCCGAGCCGAAAATTCAACAAGGATGAGTGTTGTAAAACAAGGGTTACAAGATGAGTATTCAGCGATTACTTACTAAAAGGTCAATGACCAATTAGACGCCGATTATTCACTACAAGGTCAAAACATGGGGTTAACTCGGTCTAAGGGGTTGTTTTTTTAAGCTTATATGTGGTATTATGAGCTTATTTGATTTCGGCTTATATTTCATAAGCCTCAATTTTCCGGCTTATTTTGAGACTTATGGGCTTATATAAGCCTACAAGTCCCAAAAAAGGAAGCCAAAAAACAAATAAGCTCATAAGCCACATATAAGCTTAAACAAACGGCCCCTAAACTCGGTTTGAAGTATTTGAACAATTGAGTTATTGTTTCTAAACATATTTCTATGGTCTTAGTAGCTTATAAGTTTTCGGCTTATATTTCATAAGCTCATTTGTATAGCTTATTTTGAAACCTTTACGCTTATATCACAAAAAGTGAGCTTATGAAACATAACCCGAAAACCACATAAGCCATAAGTCCACTAATTAAGCTTAAACAAACACCCCCTTAATGTTTCTAAGGGGGTGTTTGTTTGGGCTTTATATAGTCGGCTTATGGCTTATTTGGTTTTCAGCTTATGCTTCATAAGCTCACTTTTTGTGGCTTATTTTGAAACCTTTCGGACTTTCGGCTTATATAAACTTATTATGTCATAATAAACTTATATAATCCAAAAAGTTTCAAAATAAGCCACAAAAAGTAAGCTTATGAAACATAAGCCGAAAACCAAATAAGCCATAAGCCGGCTATATAAGCCCAAATAAACACCCCCTAAACATATTTCTATGGACTATGGTCCTATCAAAATGCCATATACTCCCAGCCTAGGCAGATAACTAGCTACAGACTAATGCCTACCATCATTGAAAATGATACTATGCTTATTAACCCATCTTACAAAAACTGAGTGTCACACTTCCTTAAACCATAAACCAAAAAAAAAAAAAAAAAAAAAAAAAAACCCATTATAGAGAACCACCTAAAAGATCAAACCCTTAAACCATTTATGATAACAATAAAGATTCATAAATTTATATAAATATACCTGAAAAAGCCTTCTCTTTTGTTTATGACTTTGGGTTATCACTTGTCAACGTGTCTAATTGCTTCAGATCTGTGTGTGAGAGAAAGAGTAACTTGATTGGGTAGAGTAACCCTAAATTAGGAGGAAGGTGTAATTGATTGGGAAGAAGCTTACAGCCATGGGATTTATTAAATTAGGAAGAAGCTTAACCCTAAATGTGTTCATCTGTGTATTTTCTAATTGCTTCAGATCTGTGAGAGAAAGAAATTTAAAAGAAGTGTGTTTCATACACTTAGGGTGTATTACTGTATTATGTATTTTGAATTAACAGTATAAAAATTAAAAATATTAAAAGTAGTATAAATGTATTTTTATATAAAATTGTACCCTCTACCTAACAAGTCGCCCAAGTATAAGGAATAGTGGGACCTAGTCGCCCAAGACTTTTGTACTATTATATAATAAAATAAGAGAATACTTTTTTACAAAAGACAAAAAATCCAAAGTCGCCCAAGTTATGTAGGTCCCAGTCGCCCAAGAAGTACATACTGCAAGAAGTACATCTTAGTACTTTAGTGGGGACATACATAGGGACACATGTCACCATTATATGAGATCCGCCCAAGTTTTGTTGAGCGACCTGATCCCTGGGGTATTTAGAGAAAAAAAAAATTTTTTTTGGGCATCTAGTGTAAAGACCCTTGTACCTTTGGGGCATTTAAAGAATTTTCCCAAAAAAATATTATATTACCCGTTAGATATATATTACGGAGTCCAATCAGTTATGCACATTAATTTTATAACCTCTAGAATTTAGATTAACAAATGTTATCAAAAAAGATAGTTTTGCAATTCAATAAAAGCTAACGGCGCAGCTTGTTTTTCGTTTATCTTCTACCTTTATGTAAAAAGTTAATAATAATAATACTACGTAATAAATAGTACTGAAAAATTTAAGGAACACAAACATGTGTACGTGATGTTATACTAGGGCTGAGCAAATTCACCCGAAAACCGACCCGAACCGACAAACCGACCGAAACCGGACCGAACCGAACCGACCTTTTTCGGTTCGGTTTCGGTTTTGTATATTTGTTTCAATTTTTGTCTGTTTCGGGTCGGGTAGGTTTCTGCCGGTTTTCCGGTTCGAAACCCGAAAACCGAGCCGAACCGAGTTATTCGGTTCGGTGTCGGTTTTTATATACATTTCTCAGTTCGGTTCACAGTTTGAGTTTTTTCCTTTTTCATTTTTTGAGTCGGGTCGGTTTCTGTAGGGTCCGGCCGGGTTTGACGCGATGCTCACCCCTATATTATACCATGTACATTACGAATGTAATTTCATGATATGCACATAAATTTTGATGGTGCATATATCACGTCCCATAATATAACAAGTCAATTTATACAAGTAAATTGCAACATCTGTCCTGTAATTGGTTCAAATCATAGACGCACATCCCATAACTTTAGAAATACAAGTGTAGCTTTGTAAAGATATTTTGATTCACTTTTCGTTCTTGACAATAAACAAGATGCAACATTTTTTCCCAAATGATGATTCTGAGTCATTTGACTCATTTCACTTATACAAGAACGGAAAAATGAACAAATATTTTCTTAAAACCCGCTACATGTACGTTCAAAGTTTTATAAATTGCGCTTGCAATTTAAACAAACCACATCGCTTTTCCGATTTACTCTTAGTTTTTGCAATGTGCACCTTTTAAATAATGAACTTGTAGATGATTAATTCATTGTCATTGTTGTATAATGGACTTACTATAGCGGATACAAGTATGACTGAGTTATTTTGCCAAATTATACAAAACATTAAGCTAATAAATGTCGAGAAAGTGAGAGTAATAAAAATTGAGTGACATGATAATCATTTTTGTCAAGCGATTTTGTAGCCCGTCTCAAAATTATTGTCAGCAGACAAAAATCACATAGTTTAATAAAAGTTGAACAACTATAATTTACAACCAATCAAATAGAATATTCCCCAATTAATTATTATTTTTATTAAAATGAACAATTATTTTAAGATAAAAAGAAAAAAAGGAAAAAAAAATATAGACAATTATTTTGAGTATAAGTTTGACTTACGAAACATAAGTAGATTTTTATTGGAAAGAACTCTTATTATTATTACTTGAATCGAGCGTCATTCTAGTTTGGTAATGTTGTTACTTGTTTACAGCTTTTCAACAGTGAAACTAGTAAGAAAATGGTGAGTATTTAACAAATATTTATGTGGCGTTTAGTTGGAAAACATTTTCTTTCATTTCCTATTTTTTGTTTTGTAGGAAAAGGGAGAGGAGTTTTATTTCCACAAAACAATGAAAAATTTAAAAAACGCGTTTAGTTTGAGAAACATGTGTTTGTGTTTTCCATTTTGCAAAACTAGAAAACATGTTTAAGTGTTGTTGTTTTATATCTCAATTCTCTATTCACCTTTGTAATATTATAAAAAACATTTTCAAAACACAAAAACAAATATTATAAACTAACCAACTAAATTATAAAATAACTAAAAAAAATCTAATACGAGAAAATAAAAAATTAAAAAAGTAAAATATAACATCAAATAACATGAAAAAATCTTCAAGCGACTATAATTCGAAAATGTAAAATAACCAATTTTTGTTTTTTTTTACTTTTTCGCTTGTTTTTCACGTTTTCGTCCGTTTTAATACATTTCCGTCTGTTTTTTTACGTTTTCGTCCGTTTTTACGTTTTCGTAGGTTTTTTTTACGTTTTCGTCCATTTTTTTACGTTTTCGTCTGATTTTTTACGTTTTCGTCCGATTCTTTACGTTTTCGTCCGATTTTTTACGTTTTCGTCCGATTCTTTAGGTTTTCGTCCGATTCTTTATGTTTTCGTCCGATACTTTACGTATTCGTCTATTTTTTTTAAGTTTTCGTCTCAATTTTTACGTTTTCGTATGTCTTTTTACGATTCCGTCTGTTTTTTTTACGTTTTCGTCTATTAAGGTTTTCATCAATTTTTTTTACGTTTTCTGCTGTTTTTTACATTTTCAAATATTTTTTTACGTTTTCGCCCGTTTTATTATGTTTTCGTCCCCTCTTTTATGTTTTTTACGTTTTCGTCTGTTTTTTCTACGTTTTCTAAATTATAGTGTTTTCATCCATTTTTTTAAGTTTTCGTCTATTTTTTATGTTTTCGTCTGTTTTTTTATATTTTCGTTCAATTGTTATGTTTTTTACGTTTTCGTCAGACGAAACCTAAAAAAATGTAAAAAAAAAGACATAAATGTAAGAAAACGTAAAAAACATGAAAGAAAGATGAAAGCATAATAAAATGGAGGAAAACATATAACAACAGACGAAACGTAAAAAATGGACGAAAACGTAAGGAACGAACTAAAACGAAAAAAACGATGAAATGTAAAATAACCAGAAGAAAATGTACAGAAAAAAACGGATGAAAACATAAAAAAGGACAAAAACGCAAAAAAAAAATAGACAAAAACGTAAAAAATCGGACGAAACGTAAAGAATCGGAACGAAACGTAAAAAATCGGACAAAAACAAAAAGAATCAGACGAAAACGTAAAGAATCAGACGAGAACGTAAAAAATCAGATGAGAACGTAAAAAATCAGATGAAAACGTAAAAATTCAGAAGAAAACGTAAAAAAAGGACGAAAACATAAATAATCGGACCAAAACGTAAAGAATCGGACGAAAACGTAAAGAATCGGATGAAAATGTAAAAATTCGGACGAAAATGTAAAGAATCGGACGAAAACGTAAAGAATCGGACGAAAACATTTTAAAAAAAAAAAAAAAAAAAAAAAAAAAAAAAAAAAAAAAAAAAAAAAAAACCTAAAAAATTGAACGAAACTTAAAAAAAACAGACGAAAACGTAAAAGAACTGACGAAAACGTATAAAGACAGAAGAAAACGTAAAAATTGGAAGAAAACATAAAAAACAGACGAAAACGAATAAAAACAGACAAAAACATATGATAAAAACCAAAGAAAACGTATAAAAATGGACGAAAACGGATTGGGGGGTATTTTAAAGGAAAATAGGCGAAAACAAAAAAAATGTTTTGTAGTTTTATTTATTAAAGTTGGAAATTGGAATTTTGTGTTTTGTAGAGAATTTTATTTGAAAAAAATAATTTAAACGCGATCTCTGTTTTCTTTGTTTTTCACAAAATATTTTGTGAAAAACAAGGGTGTTTTCCCTTAACGAAACGCACCCTTATATTTTCATTAAATGATATTTATTCTTTCTCTTTCAAAAAGAAAAGTAATAAAAGCCCGATATCCATTTACCAACCTACAAAAATATTACAGTAATGGTTATATGATTGTTTAGATACCATTTTAATATTTTCACAAGAGTAAACTGCAAAAACCGTTCATTTAGTTTCTTCATTTAAGTTTTTAAAATAACCAAAGTGAGTTGACTAGAATACTTGTATTCAAAGTTTCAAACCAAAAGTTTACATCGATCAGATGAACTATGCTTTGCAATTTCAAAGTAAAAGAGATAACATTTACCATATGAAGAAACCACGAAGACGACTTTTGCAATTTACTCTAAAGTTAATACAATGAAGTATGAAACATAGAATATATGTATAGCGGTATCCAGTCAAGGGCGACTCAAGCCTTTCGGTGATCTAAAGCCAAACTTTAAAACGATGCCTTTTGAATACTACTTTTTTAGGGGTTTTTGTTTGTTTTTCAAACTGTTTAGATCTATGGAATATGCATCTATGAAACCGATAAAAACTATAGAAATTGAGAGTCGGTTGAAGACTTCTTTGTAGAAAAAACAAGATGAGAAACGGATAAAATTAAACATGTGATTATCAATCTATATCATCATTTCTCCATTTATGTAGTATAAATTTGTCTCAAGATTAAATGTATCATACTTGTAGAACTTAACGTTGCTTTTCATGTAAATGTAATTTATTTTAACTTTGAATACCTTTGTGTTTTCCTGATATGAGCTACTTACAACTCTTACGTGACATGTTTGATTATATGCAAATTGCATGGTTAAGATATATTGTACCATAAAAGATTATGGATTGATCGAGTACTATAAAGTAGGAACACATATCATAGGCAGGAACCAACTTAATGTTTTTGAGAGAGTGTTATACAATTTGTTTTTTTATAAGGTTTTGCACAATTTTTTTTTCTTGTAAGTACTAAAACTTGAACAATAAATAATTTTGTAGCTAAACTGAACTAGCACAAATATATATATATATATATATATATATATATATATATATATATATATATATATATATATATATATATATATATATATATATATATATATATATATATATATATGAGTTAATATCAAAAATGGTCTCTATACTCGACCGGGTTTAACACTTTTAGTCCCTGAATGAAATTTTTAACGGATCTGCTCCCTAATGTTGCGACTCATCACGGGTTTAGTCCCTTGACCATAAATTCCCTTAGTTTGACCGTAACCTGGGTTAAGTTAGTGAATATTGAGGGCTAATTTGGTCTTTTCGTAGGGGTTATCTCTTATACTTACCTTAGATATCACACTTTCAGTCACCACCAGTCGACCACCATAAACAACCACCACACCCAAATCGCCAGCCACCCCCCTCCCTCCCCTTGCAAAATATGATTCCCATTTATTTTTCTTATATAAAAAATGCATAAAACATAGTAAGTTTTACTTCAAAAAATATAAACTCATTAATTGTTCTAAAAGACAGACCAATCAAAATATTATCAACTTCGTTACAAAATTTTACCAATTCTTGCTTCTAAAAATGTCAAGCCATTACTTTTTTAATTCTTAAACTGATTCGCAGGCATTAAGCATTTGTGGTTTATCTAAGAATGAAGACCATCCAAAACAAGCAAAAAGAAAAAGAAAACCCATTCGATGTAAGAACTTGCTAATAATTTTCAAATACGCAATCAAGAATTCGCACAAAACATGATGTGCATATAATTGACATATGGTAGTGAAACTTCAACCCTTTGCTCTTGTTTCTTTTCTACTAACCCATCAACAAGAATACCAACCAAGCCACCACTAGCCGCATTTGCCTTAACGGCATCAGGAAGCTTCACCATTGGTTCATTACTCAGCAAACACCTCCAGCAAACACCTCCACCATCCCACCGTCACCTCCTTCAAACACCACCATCGAATCCAAATAGCCATCCATCAATACCACCATCAACACTACCATCAACACCATGATTAAAGAACAAGAACATCATGAAACATCTATCTCTTCACAA